>CM055275.1:82220365-82374776 GCA_029237695.1 Conchocele bisecta
GACCACAAATATAGCATAGTTTTCTTATTTTCCATGAAAACACATCTTGGCTACAACACTAGGGGAGATAACTCACTGAAGGGGAGATAAGGTCACAATATACGCCCATCGAGGCAAGACCAGTCAACAAGGGGAGATAACTCACTGAAAACCAATAGGGTTCTTCATCTTGACGTGATAAACATGTATACCAAATTTGGTTACGCTCAGTCCAGTAGAAATCGAGTTATTGTGTGAACAAAGATAGTCCGAAAATAAAAAATGACCGCCAAGGGAATATAAGTCACCGGAAAATGTTCAAAATCATTAGGCTTCTTCGCCTTGCCATGATAAACATGTATACCAAATTTGGTTACAAGTGGTGAAGTAGAACTCGTGTTATTGCATGGACAAGAATACATACAGTGCGAAAAATAAAAATGGCCACCAAGGGGAGATAAGTAATTGGAATTTTTTGAAAATCAATACGCTTCTTCGTCTTGCTGTGATAAACATGTATAACGAATTTGGTTACGATCGGTGCAGTAGAACTCGAGACAGGACAGCGTGGACAGGGATACAGAGGGCATAAAATAAAAATGGCCGCCAAGGGGAGATAAGTCATCAGAAAGTTTTGAAAATCAATAAACTTCTTTGTCGTGCCGTGATAAACATGTATGCCAAATTCGGCTACAATCCATCTAGTAGTACTCTAGTTATTGCGTGGACAAGCTGTGCCCGCCCGCCCGTCCACAACACAAGATGAATACATAATACGCCCCTTTTTTTCAAACGGGACATAAAAATGAATACATTTATTCTTAAATTGAAAATTTCTCCCTCAAAGTGTACTTAGCAAGATAAGTATACTTTGCAATTTTGGTGAAATAGGCTACTGGTGTTTTAGGTAGGAACTACCGTTAACTTACGCCTCCACGTTTGCCCGACCAACCACGCACTTGTATTCCAAAGAGTCAACAAACTATATTAATGTGACCACATTCGCATGCAAAATAGGAGAAAATGGCTTTGAAATATACAAATTTTGCTTAATTTCCTAATTCTGATTGAAGGACCTCACTGGTAAAATTGCCATTTTCACAGTGTAGATATAGTTGCAAGGAATTTTGTCCCTATTCAGTGTATATACAATCCCCTGCATTAATCTCTCCCAGATTATCAACGCTTCTCAACATCCATTGACAATGCCACCTCACAATCAAACAGTTTCATTGTCTGAGGCTGAGCAGTAGCACAGTTCAGGCTCAACCAATCAAGCTGCTGTATTTCAAGCACAATATTCAAGTATCCTGAAATACAAAAATGTATACGTGGCTCTCCTTTCCACAACCATCATCCCAGCGCTCCAGATAAGGTGCGTATTGGCGTATTTAACACACTTATTTTAGCAGAATACGCATCAAACGTGGGAGTGAGTACCAAATACTCACAGCAATGTGAAAATACGCATTGATTTTAAAATTGAGTAGTTAAACTACAGTAATAAAGTTGAAAAATTACTTTGATGAGCTGCAAAAAGCATCACTTTTGCAGCTCAAATCAGTGAATTTTTAAAATGTATTTTACTTTTTTATCATTTGTTCCCTATTTAATAAGGAAAAAAACAAAAGTATAATACACATTGAATTTGAAATATGGGGGTATAATACTCTTTAGATAAAAAACTTATCAGGAGCTTTGCATCATCATCATCATGTAGTCTCAACTCAGGCAGGGCGAGTGCACAGCTCTGTAGCCTATTTCACCAACACTGCAAACTATACTTATCTAGCAAAGTATACTTTGAGGGAGAAATTTTGAATTTAAGTATAAATCTATTAATTTTTATTATACTGAATTTATTACATTATCACAGCCATTTTGGCTGTGATAATGTAATAAATTCAGTATAATAATTCTGCATACTTTTAATCATCAAATATATGCAGTGGTTAGTTCTATATAAATTTAATGGTACATGCCCACTCTGTAGGTACAAAATGTTCTTTATAGGAATTAAATAAGTGTATAATTGTGTCACTATTTCACCAGTTCTAAAAATTACGAATGCCCACTACACTGTATATAGATATAATCATTTAGTAATACTTACTTTACTGATGTACAGGGATCCTCCAGATTATCGGACAAAAATGGCAGTTTTTTAACAATATTTTTCTTAAAATAGCAGCTACGGGCATAAACTTTTCATAGAACAATCGTCGGTTCTTGCTTTCTCAACGCATGTAAACTATTTAGCAAACTGTGCCATCTTTCGCGCTTAAAATCGGGTCAGATGATCAGTCGTAAGATTGCCCCAAAATTAAGATCGACAATCAGTTATACAAACAAACATACACTCGTCTTATAACTTGTATTCTCAACATGAAATCATAATTTTATCGCCTGTAAACCAGCGTAAACAGCGTTGTGTAGTCCTGCAGAAAAAACATTCACCATTTGCTTCTTGGAAAACAACGTATTTATAGAATTTATTTTATTTATAGAACAACTCAGAAATGACGTAATGGGTGCATTCGATTACAAGCCCCCGCGAGACTTTTGACGCTGTAAACAACTTGTGGACAGAGTTGAGGAATATTTTCAGCAAATATAATTATTACTAAAATGTTTACCTTGGCAATATATTCTTCACACCGACATGGAAACAGCAAGCACCTGCGTGACTTAAATGTATTTGATGCAAATTCTGATCATACGAATGCTCTTAATTAACAGGTATTTTCATTTGTCCGATAAACCGATTGTCCGGATAATTGGTATGACCCCTGTATAGTGACTCACAGTGGTATTTGCAAAAGCAAATGAGGCATGAAACATTTTAATAAAACTATTTTGTGACGGTTCAAATGAGTGGCAAGAACATATGCACTTTGAAAGAGAAACGGAGAAACGAGTATGAGTGGTCTGAACATATACTGTTAAAAAGAATTCTGGGTGGAGCTGTGGTGTGGGGGTGGCGGTGGAGGGGTGGGACGGGATGGGTGGGGGGGGGAGGCATTTTATATCTAGCTACCAGACGGAGCTGGTACAGGTGAGGTGGCCATCCATCAACACGTCACTGGTCCGAGGGAGGGCCGCCCGTCACAAGGACCGAGGAGGAATCGGCCAGCCGGCCACTGCCGGTGTAACGTGAGCCCCTTAAGTCCGTGAAAACCTTCAGCCTAGCCAAGCGGCTTAAGGGGCTCACGCTGGGGGTGTGAGCCCCGTAAGTCCGTGAAAACCTTCAGCCTAGT
Organism: Conchocele bisecta; assembly: GCA_029237695.1. Lineage (NCBI taxonomy): Eukaryota > Metazoa > Mollusca > Bivalvia > Lucinida > Thyasiridae > Conchocele > Conchocele bisecta. Next base: position 82,223,602 of record CM055275.1, read on the forward strand.
CATAGCGGCTTAAAGGGCTCACGCTGGGGGTGGGAGAACTTTAAGCCCGTGGAAACTAATTTGTTGGTTTATACACAATATGAATGGTAACGATGATATTACACAATATGCACACCGCGTACCGTAGTTCTTCTACCAAATGGCGTATATTTATATCAATGTGCCGATATGTAACCGACAGTGAGAAGTTGAAGCCTGTCTGTAAACTTATCTATAATCGGTGGCTTTGCAAACCCCTTTGTTGTATATACCCAAGGTGCCTATTAATAATGATATTATGCAATATGTTCCAATATAAGGCAAAAAAAAAACGTGAAATATATGGGACTGATTTCAATTTTCACGGCGGGGACAAAAGCACCCGGCCATGAGAAGTTTCAGCTTGTCCGTAAACTTGATATATAGAGAACACATCGGTAATTTTTCACACCCCTGTGTTGGTATATACCCAATGTGCCTATTAATAATGATATTTTGCAATATGTACCAATATAAAGCAAACAAAACGTGAAATATATGGGACAGATTTCAATTTTCAAGGCGGGACAAAAGCACACGGCCATGAGAAGTTTCAGCCTGTCCGTAAACTTGATATATAGAGAACACGTCGGTAGTTTTTCACAATCATTTGTTGGTATATACCCAATGTGCCTATTAATAATGATATTATGCAATACGTACCAATATAAGGCAAAACAAAACTGAAATATATGGGACTGATTTCAATTTTCACGGCGGGGACAAAAGCACCCGGCCATGAGAAGTTTCAGCCTGTCCGTAAACTTGATATATAGAGAACACATCGGTATTTTTTCACACCCCAGTGTTAGTATATGCCCAATGTGCCTATTAATAATGATATTATGCAATATGTTCCAATATAGGGCAAAAAAAACCTTGAAATATATGGGAATGATTTCAATTTTCACGGCGGGGACAAAAGCCCCCGGCTATGAGAAGTTTCAGCCTGACCGTAAACTTGATATATAGAGAACACATCGGTATTTTTCACACCCCTGTGTTGGTATATACCCAATGTGCCTATTAATAATGATATTATGCAATACTTTCCAATATAAGGCAAAGAAAACGTGAAATATATGGGACTGATTTCAATTTTCACGGCGCGGACAAAAGCACCCGGCCATGAGAAGTTTCAGCCTGTCCGTAAACTTGATATATAGACAAAAGATCGGTATTTGTTCACACCCCTGTGTTGGTATATACCCAATGTGCCTATTACTAATGATATTATGCAATATGTACCAATATAAGGCAAAAAAAACGTGAAATATATGGGAATGATTTCAATTTTCACGGAGGGGACAAAAGCACCCGGCCATGAGAAGTTTCAGCCTGTCCGTAAACTTGATATATAGAGAACACATCGGTATTTTTTCACACCCCTGTGTTGGTATATACCCAATGTGCCTATTAATAATGATATTATGCAATACGTTCCAATATAAGGCAAAACAAAGTGAAATATATGGGACTGATTTCAATTTTCACGGCGGGGACAAAAGCACCCGGCCATGAGAAGTTTCAGCCTGTCCGTAAACTTGATATATAGAGAACACATCGGTAGTTTTTCACACCCCTGTGTTGATATATACCCAAGGTGCCTATTAATAATGATATTATGCAATATGTTCCAATATAAGGCAAAAAAACCCTTGAAATATATGGGAATGATTTCAATTTTCACGGCGGGGACAAAAGCACCCGGCCATGACAAGTTTCAGCCTGTCCGTAAACTTGATATATAGAGAACACATCGGTATTTGTTCACACCCCTGTGTTGGTATATACCCAATGTGCCTATTATTAATGATATTATGCAATATGTACCAATATAAGGCAAAAAAAACGTGAAATATATGGGAATGATTTCAATTTTCACGGAGGGGACAAAAGCACCCGGCCATAAGAAGTTTCAGCCTGTCCGTAAACTTGATATATAGAGAACACATCGGTATTTTTTCACACCCCTGTGTTGGTATATACCCAATGTGCCTATTAATAATGATATTATGCAATACGTTCCTATATAAGGCAAAACAAAGTGAAATATATGGGACTGATTTCAATTTTCACGGCGGGGACAAAAGCACCCGGCCATGAGAAGTTTCAGCCTGTCCGTAAACTTGATATATAGAGAACACATCGGTAGTTTTTCACACCCCTGTGTTGATATATACCCAATGTGCCTATTAATAATGATATTATGCAATATGTTCCAATATAAGGCAAAAAAACCCTTGAAATATATGGGACAGATTTCAATTTTCACGGCGGGGACAAAAGCACCCGGCTATGAGAAGTTTCAGCCTGTCCGTAAGCTTGATATATAGAGAACACATCGGTATTTTTCACACCCCTGTGTTGGTATATACCCAATGTGCCTATTAATAATGATATTATGCAATACATTCCAATATAAGGCAAAGAAAACGTGAAATATATGGGACTGATTTCAATTTTCACGGCGGGGACAAAAGCACCCGGCCATGAGAAGTTTCAGCCTGTCCGTAAACTTGATATATAGAGAACACATCAGTATTTTTTCAAACCCCTGTGTTCGTATATACCCAATGTGCCTATTACTAATGATATTATGCAATATGTACCAATATAAGGCAAAAAAAACGTGAAATATATGGGAATGATTTCAATTTTCACGGCGGGGACACAAGCACCCGGCCATGAGAAGTTTTAGCCTGTCCGTAAACTTGATATATAGAGAACACATCGGTATTTTTTCACACCCCTGTGTTCGTATATACCCAATGTGCCTATTAATAATGATATTATGCAATACGTTCCAATATAAGGCAAAAAAAACGTGAGATATATGGGAATTATTTCAATTTTCACGGCGGGGACAAAAGCACCCGGCCATGAGAAGTTTCAGCCTGTCCGTAAACTTGATATATAGAGAACACATCGGTATTTTTTTCACACCCCTGTGTTGGTATATACCCAATGTGCCTATTGATAATGATATTGCAATCACGTACCAATATAAGGCAAAAAAAAACGTGCAATATATGGGACTGATTTCAATTTTCACGTCGGGTACAAAAGCCGCACCCGGCCATGAGAAGTTTCAGCCTGTCCGTAAACTTGATATATAGAGAACACATCGGTATTTTTTCACACCCCAGTGTTTGTATATACCCAATGTGCCTATTAATAATGATATTATGCAATACGTACCAATATAAGGCAAAAAAAACGTGCAATATATGGGACTGATTTCAATTTTCACGGCGGGGACAAAAGCCGCACCCGGCCATGAGAACTCTCAGCCTGTCCGTAAACTTGATATATAGAGAACACATCGGTATTTTTTCACACCCCAGTGTTAGTATATACCCAATGTGCCTATTAATAATGATATTATGCAATATGTTCCAATATAAGGCAAAAATAAACGTGAAATATATGGGAATGATTTCAATTTTCAGGGCGGGGACAAAAAAACCCGGCCATGAGAAGTTTCAGCCTGTCCGTAAACTTGATATATAGAGAACACATCGGTATTTTTTTACACCCCTGTGTTGGTATATACCCAATGTGCCTATTAATAATGATATTATGCAATACGTTCCAATATAAGGCAAAAAAAACGTGAAATATATGGGAATTATTTCAATTTTCACGGCGGGGACAAAAGCCCCCGGCCATGAGAAGTTTCAGCCTGTCCGTAAACTTGATATATAGAGAACACATCGGTATTTTTTCACACCCCTGTGTTGGTATATACTCAATGTGCCTATTACTAATGATATTATGCAATATGTACCAATACAATGTATAAGGCAAAAAAAGCATGAAATATATGGGAATGATTTCAATTTTCACGGCGGGGACAAAAGCACCCGGCCATGAGAAGTTTCAGTCGGTCCGTAAACTTGATATATAGAGAACACATCGGTAGTTTTTCACACCCCTGTGTTGGTATATACCCAATGTGCCTATTAATAATGATATTATGCAATACGTTCCAATATAAGGCAAAACAAAGTGAAATATATGGGACTGATTTCAATTTTCACGGCGGGGCACAAAAGCACCCGGCCATGAGAAGTTTCAGCCTGTCCGTAAACTTGATATAGTAGAACACATCGGTATTTTTTACACACCCATGTATTGGTATATACCCAATGTGCCTATTAATAATGATAGTATGCAATATGTTCCAATATAAGGCAAAACAAACGTGAAATATATGGGAATGACTTCAATTTTCACGGTGGGGACAAAAGCACCCGGCCATGAGAAGTTTCAGCCTGTCCGTAAACTCAAACAAAACAGGCAATATATGCACAAAATGCAACCAGCCATGAGAATTTTAATCGGTAGTTTTGCAAGCCCCGTGAACTTACCTGATCATGGGCACTGTTGGGTCCGATGGGAAATATGCATGCTTACTCTCAGGTCAGATGCTAATTGATGATTATATATCACATAATATGGGAATTCACCGAATAAATAAACTTCCGGTAAGTATGAATTCCGATCGTTAAATTACCCTTCGCTGCTCCCTCCTACCACTCAAAACAAAAATGTGATCTAGGCTTCAGCGACAAGTCTGGGTATGGAAGGTTTATTTCAACCCGATTCCCACAACGAACGGACCTAGGCATATAAACACATTAAATATACATTAGATATACCTAAAATAATTCATAAGTGAACAAAAATGGCCACATTATCTTACATTTTTTAATGAAATATTTGGTGGCCATTTTTTTCCCCACTTATGGATGATTTTTTAGGTATATCTTATACATATTTAATGTATTTATATACCTAGGTCCGTTAAGTTAAATACTTTCGTATAGCAAAATCACATCATGAGTAAATCATACACAACGATAAATTTCACAATTTCACATCCCAGTGTGGTACGTTTTCACCTTTTGTTTTGACCCGGGTACGTTTTGACCAGAACCCAAAAGATCTCATTATATAAATGGGTTTTATACGGCAAATAGTAAGAAAAAAAGGGTGGCACGATTTACCCAAATCTACCCAAATCTACTCAAATCTTCATATAATTACTATATGTGTCAATACAAATAAGCTATACACATCTTACTAACGATGTTTGGACTGTACTTACATAATGTATGTCATTAATTTGCTCATACCAGGGCCCATTTTAATGTTTTGATGCAAAATGGAAATATTTGTATATGAAATAAAGGGAGAGTACCGCGATAAACTTAATACTAGGAAGCCAAGGAAGATAATCCACTTTATAATGGCTAAACATGCTAAATGGGAATGATTATTTTTAATTTAAATATACAAATACAAAACTGTAGAACCTCTCTAATGTTGACATACAAGGAGACAGTAGTGTGAATGTGTCGACCGTATACTGGCCGTTTTTCGCCCCGCCAGGACGTGTAGCCATCTTGTACATAATCACTTGTTGAGGCTATACCTCTAGGGAAATTTGCAATCACAGTCTGATCAGGGTCTACACTGTTTTCCATCTTGCACATAATCACTGTATACCATATACAAGAAGCAAGCCGCGTGTCGCCAGCCAGGACGTGTAGCCACCTTATAACAATCACTTGTTGAGGCTATACATTCTAGGGGAAATTTGCAATCACAGTCTGATCAGGGTCTACCCGGTTACCCATTTTATGCATAACCACTTGTTGAGGCTATACATGTAGGGGAAATATGCATTCACAATCTAATCAGAATCTACACAGTTTCCCATATTGTACATAAAACGACTATATAACGAGCTACCCCACTAAAATACACTGTGTTCATGGTCAATACAATATAATATTGGGCTTTGTCTACATAGAGGTGTGAAAAACATTCAAGCTATTTGACAAGATATACAAACCATACACAAATTTAAAAATATATATATTGCATGCATATTATGGTTCATTTTCATCAATGTTCTTAATACAAGATCGTTTATTATTGTTATTGTAGATGAATATTAAGAATATTTATATATATATATATATAGCAACTCCGTAAATTAAATTGCAATAACTAAACTATGCCCAGAAGTCATTTGTGCTAATAAAAACATTAATTCAATGCATTATACTTTGTTTTTAACTATTTCAAAAATATGTTAGCATATAATTACTCGGCGAAATAAATATTGCAATACTATGGAGGTGACCGGTTACTTAGACAGTTGGACATATTATGTGCCATATGAAATCATGATCGATGGCAACTTAAAGTTAGACAACTGAGACATAATGAATGAGTCTCGATCACATTAGTCTCCCTTTAGTCACCAAACAGGTGTCCGATAGCATCTCGATTTATCAGCAGAATAGTATGGCCACTAAAGTGCGACACGGAGCTCGAAAATACACATTCATAACATCCCCGGACGGGAAAATACCTAAATTTTACATGTGGGACCATTTTTATGCTTAGACGTACGTTAATCTCATTAAATCTTGAAATATAATCGATGACTTAAACTTTACACAGCCTTGGCCCCGATTGTTATTGTTCCGTCTGCGCATGCGCGGGCTGAAACCTTTACTGGGCTGAAGAATTTTCTGTTATACCGGCACTGGCACTGGTTAAACTGGCAAGTAGCATGGTCCATTCTGCGTATGCACACGTCGATCCGATCGTGATGGAATTGCCTACCTGCTGTCCGAAGGCGGCCGCCTATATACCCACCCGTTACATATCCGTCCCGTACGGATGCACGTACGTTGCGCAGCAGGGTGTACACCAATCGGGCGGAGGCCGTACATGTTGCCTGGCCGAATGCAACACGGCAACTGCCTGCCAGCCTGTCGCACATTACACACTGCTCTACACGCTTGTCGCGCGCGCCGCTTATCGGTCACGTGACGACGGGTGCCTACAGCGGATTTCAATCAGGCGCGGCAGAGTAGGACGAGACGGCTGGCTGGTTAAAAGAAAGAGTGGCATTTGAGAAAAAAAATTGATTTGATTTAATGGTGTTTAACGGCCTGTCAACAGCTGAGGGAACTTTAGGCAGGGGAATATTCCAAAATCAGAACTGATTATTTACGGAAAAAACATTTTGTTCAGCCCTAAAATGTAAGAAATCGCATGGACTGAATTCATTACGGTACTTAACCCTTTCAACACTACACACCCCTATAGCAGTGTGTGCAAACAGTGTCGATGAGATGAGCCGGCTTGTGACGATCTGCACTATTTGCAAGAAATTTTCATATTAAAAAAAAAATGAGAAAAAAAAATGGACTATTAACAAATATCATTTTGTGACAATTGGACTGCAGGGGTTGGCAAATAAACATATCATCACAGCCCATTCCAGTAGTTTAAGGTTGAAAGGGTTATACACACATCATATGGAATGGAGGATATTTGGTACATTTGTTAACCCTTAGACCGCTATCTTATTTTTTTGTCGTCTGCTGTTTATTTTCTATTTTCCATTTTTATCATCAAAATCATGCTTTGACAGCACTTCAGAATCATTTTCATGGGGGGAAATGATTCTGAAGTGCTGTCAAAACATGTTTTTATTGAGAAATAAGGCAATATATAAACGCAACAGCAGACAACAATTGTTGTGCGTAGTGGTCTAAGGGTTAACGTGACAGGAGTGCTGTAGATAAATGTAACTTATCATTTTCCGTAAAGAGCATGCAGATAACATGAACATCGAAATACACAGGGCTCCAGATAAGGAATTAGTAATTGAGTATTGTCACTCCATGATTTCTGAAGCAATTGAATATTTCAAAATTGTAATTGGGTAAAATAAAATCACACTACTGTTTACACATCAACAGACAGCAATTTAGAGAATAGTAGGTTAGTGCCGTGAATGGGAAAAAATATCTGGCGAGGCTTAGGAAACTGGATGGGCGAGGCTCTGCCGAGCCTATCCGGTTTCCGTGCCGAGCCAGATATGTTTTCCCATGCACGGCACTAACCTACTATTCTATTTATCCCGTCAACATTCTAAAACAGCTTTTAAATCAACTTAATTTAGTTAATTTAGCCTTCAAAAGCGAGATAAGTTAGAACCGAATTACATCAAACACTCATTGGCGCACAGAACATAGTTCGATAAAGTATGGTTGTAGTATACTCGGGAAAGTAGTCACCAACACGAATGACGCGTATGAATTGTGATTAGGTCGTATTGACAGGATATCAAATATGTTTCACGGCACCTTGTTTCACGGCACATAGGCACTGCGTTGACGGGATAATATTGATTATCCCGTCAACATGGTGCGTATGTGCCGTGAAACACGGTGCCGTGAAACATTTTTGATATCCTGTCAATACGATTTGAAGATGCGGCTGGGGTTATTTTTGGCATTTTAAAGCTATTTGTAATGTTGACGGGATAAATAGAATAGTAGGTTAGTGCCGTGAATGGGAAAATATCTGGCGCGGCACGGAAACGGGATGTGCTCGGCAGAGCCTCGCCCATCCCGTTTCCTGAGCCTTGTCAGATATTTTTTCCCATTCACGGCACTAACCTACAATTCTCTATATAGTTTGCTTTGAAATGAAAACTTGTCTTGGCATTGCAATACAAAGATGCGTTTTCATGGAAAATAAGAAAAATATGACATATTTGTGATCTGTTTATTGTTTTCTGCAGCATGATAAATGTACCACGAATTTTGTATTGCTTTTTGATACTCCTACTTCTGATTTCAATTGGGTTTTTGGCAATTTGAATTGGGTATTTAAGCAAATACGCAGCTTATCTGGAGCCCTGAATACAATTACCTATCTAATACTAAATGATAGTAGGTAAGTCCATAAATTCCAATCACACGGAATACACAATTCAGAAGAATACCAAGTGATTTTGTACCCAAGAACTTGTGTGATTTTTCATGAAATATAGTCACGGAAGGTATGATATTTTCCGTAAATGATGTCGAAAGATGATAAAAAAAAATTCCGCAATGATCGATTCATTGAACTGGTTCCATAGCATAGTGGCTCACTGGAGACTGCTAATGGGTTGTGCGACCAGTGTAGATCCAGATCAGCCTGTGCATCCGCACAGTCTGATCAGGATCTGCACTGTTCGCTATTCTATCAATGAATCGCCCGTCATGCTTCTAACAAAGAACATAGGTGAGTATCATGCTACAGGAGTGTGTTATTTGAGCAGGTACTACACTGCTCACCAAATCCCATAAGGCCCATTTCTGCAGTCACAGCCACATATAATCGGGAATTAACTGTTTGGCGGGATCAAAACTGAATATTTACATTGAAAAACCCGACCTGGTGCCATAATACTCACATAAGGGGTATAACCAAATTCAACTGTCACATGCAAGAATGCCAACGATGTATGTGAGGGCCAAACATCGTCTCTATGTCTCTAGTCGGGATACTGGTAAGGATGAATCCCGATCGTTAAATATAGGGTTAACTGTATTGTAATTTTGAAATTTGCGGCATATATCAACAAATGATAGGCGGGAAAATCTGTTTAATGGCGACGCGCTAGCAATGCAATCGTCACAAAATGGATACAGATAATATAAAAGACTGATGAAGTAGTAAAAGGCATCAGTATACAGCCGAGATTATCTAAGCTAGGGGCGGGACGTCTGGACGTTTATACCTGCCAGGTGGAGCGGTTGAGGTGGCCATCAACGAGTCACTGGTGCAAACACGCGTTGTCCGTGCGTGCGTCCGTCCGTGTACATCATGGCATTCACTCAGTCATGGACATGCAACGACTGAACGAGGAATCTGTGTAAGTAAAATCCTCCATTCCATGCGCGGATACAGAAATAATTGCAAGGGATGGTCTGTAATTACAAGTCGGCGCGAGCGGAAAATCGTAAAGTAGGGGGGTCTGCTGTCTGCTGTAGCTCCCTGCTGTCTGAAGGCGGGCGGCCGCCCAGCCACCCACATGCCGTAATCCCTGCTGCAGTGCAGTGCAGGGTGTAGACCAGCGGGCGGAGGCACAGGTGGAAGACTCGGACCTACGACACAAAAAAATGCCTATTAACAAAATCCCATTACCCCACCCACTTCTCGTACAGTACCATATATAAATAGAAGATGGTAATGTACGAGACCAAGTGTCATAGGTCCGAGTCTTCCACCTGTGGGCGGAGGCCGTACATGTTGCCTGGCCGACTGCGACACAGCATTTGCAACTGCCTGCCAGCCAGTCTGTCGCACATTACACACTGTTTTCAGGGTCGTAGCCAGGGACACATTTCTGATACGCACACATATCAAATGGTAGAACATCGGGTGAGCACGGCTCACTCGTTGACCTAGCGAAGTGAGGGACACTGCTAGGGTGTTCCGGGGGCATGCCCCCCCCCCCCCCCCCCCCCCCCCCCCTCCGGATATTTTTTGAAACGGAGATCCTATCTAACGCGTTTTCCTGCATTATTTATCATATGGCACCATTTGTTTGTAATCGACAAGTACGTTTGATACAAAATGCGTTATGTTCCAGACTCAATAGCAATTCACCCCCCCCCCCTCCACATCCACACCCCCACCCTCCCCCCACCCGCCTCCACACCCCCACAATATTTTATTGCATATTTCGAAAAAAATAAGCCTTTTTATTTGTTTAATTCTTTTATTTGTTCTCGTACGCACGTGCGTATGCCTGGCTACGCCACTGGTTCTACACGCTTGTCGCGCGCACCACTATCGGTCACGTGACGACGGGTGCATACAGCAAATTTCGATCGGGCGCGGCAGAGTACGACGAAACGGCTGGCTGGATAATAGAAAGAGCGGCATTTGAGAAAAAAAAGCAGCATGAAAATGAAGTTGAAAAATGAATGTGAGCTAGCCAATACACGTTTGCGACTGGTCCAGTACAATAAACAGGATCAAAGTACTGAACGTACTGAACATAGGGTACTACAAGATTAAACTAGATTGATTGATTGTTGGTGTTGCAGTTTCATTAACCCTTAAAGGTACATGCCCACTCAGTAGGTACAAAATGTTCTTTACATCAGAGACATCATCTGAGACATTTCCTGGCAAAATAAACATTCATGCGCCATTATCCCACGTACTGATTGGCATTATTATACATTTTATATCAGACGTAAATTTACACACTGATGTTATGGGCGATAACCGTGTTTGCTTAAAATGTTAACGGACATTACTATTTAATCTCTTTATTTATTTTATGATGTGCAATGACCATACTTTAAAATCGGTCGAAAATATTATTTTTTTCAGGTGACGCATTTCTTTAGTATAAATAATTAAAAAATATCATGCCTCATTTGCATATGAAAATAGCCTGATACCACCGCGCGTCACTATCAGTTGTACACTTATATAATTCCTATATATGACATGTTGGGCTTTCTGAGTGGGCATATACCTTTAAAGCGCTGGAAACGACAATTGTCGTCTGCTGTTTTAAATATTTTTATATTTTCTCCTCAAAAACATACTGAGACGATTCTACTGCACTGCCAAAACAGGTTTTTAAAGAGATTAAAATATACAAAATGAGCAGACGGTAATTTTATTTTTCAGCGTTTTAATGGTTAAAGAGTAAACTATTGATATAGCACAACTTGAAGTACAGTATGCACTGCTACAGTATGTACCAAAACATTCGACAACATTACAGATTATGCATAGCAATATCAGAAAGATACGGTAACACATATACAAGACATCATCAATTCAAGTATACAGATAGAGCGATGACCGCAAATGCGGGCAAATCACGCGCAACAAAATAATCCGATGTATTTTTGTACGTAGAACATCCGTTGTTGATATTGTGCAGTGCAAGTAGTTTTTCATAATATTATTTTCAATTAGCGGTTGCGTATGACAGTTAAACGTTGAGTAACACAATGCATTTTGTTGTTATGGTTATTCCAAGATATCACTACGGATGTGCCCATCGAGGGGGTCTGGGGCGTGGCCAACTGTCCGACGCGATTCGAATACATAGGCTACCCTATGTAAAAATGCTCCATATCCCGGTGTCAATCCACCAGGAAATGGGCCTTATACTGTGACTGGTCCAGCACAATAAACAGGAAAATGCCCCATATCCCGGTGTCAATCCACAAGAAAAGGGGCCTTATACTGTGACTGGTCCAATACAGTAAACAGGAAAATGCCCCATATCCCGGTGTCAATCCACAAGAAAAGGGGCCTTATACTGTGACTGGTCCCGCACAATAAACAAGAAAATGCCCCATATCCCGGTGTAAAACCACAAGAAAAGGGGCCCTATACTGTGACTGGTCCAATACAGTAAACAGGAAAATGCCCCATATCCCAGTGTCAATCCACAAGAAAAGGGGCCTTATACTGTGACTGGTCCCGCACAATAAACAGAAAATGCTCCATATCCCGGTGTCAATCCACAAGAAAAGGGACCGTATACTGTTACTGGTCCAACACAATAAACAGGAAAATGCCCCATATCCCGGTGTCAATCCACAAGAAAAGGGACCTTATACTGTTACTGGTCCAACACAATAAACAGGAAAATGCCCCATATTCATATCCCGGTGTCAATCCACAAGAAAATGAGCCTTATACTGTGACTGGTCCAACACAATAAACAGGAAAATGCCCCATATCCCGGTGTCAATCCACAATAAAATGGGCCTTATACTGTGACTGGTCCAGCACAATAAACAGGAAAATGCCCCATATCCCAGAGTCAATCCACAAGTAAAGGGGCCTTATACTGCGACTGGTCCAGTACAATAAGCAGGAAAATGCCCCATATCCCGGTGTCACTCCTCAAGAAAATGGGCCTTATACTGCGACTGGTCCAACACAATAAACAGGAAAATGCCCCATATTCCAGTGTCAGTCCACAAGAAAATGGGCCTTATACTGTGACTGGTCCAATACAGTAAACAGGAAAATGCCCCATATCCCGGCGTCAATCCACAAGAAAATGGGCCTTATACTGTGATTGGTCAAACATGATAAACAGGAAAATGCCCCATATCCCGGTGTCAATCCACAAGAAAATGGGCCTTATACTGTGACTGGTCCAACAAAGTAAACAGGAAAATGCCCCGTATCCCGTCATCAATCCACAAGAAAAGGGGCCTTATACTATGAAACAATGGAATCAATAGCCACAAACACTAGGAAATAACACGAAAACATTAGGAAACAATGGCTACAATTTGCCAACCGTGCTTCGTACTAGTATAAAATCACTATATTGACTCGCATTATGTAAATAAGGTGGCCGGATTAGCTCAGTAGGTAGAGCGTCGGACTGCGGATTGGGAGACTCCGGGTTTGCTTCCCACCTCGACCTGCTCAGAATGGCAGTTTCGGCGTGTCCTTGGGAAAGACAACTTCGTGCTAGCCTAGTCCTATCGGATGGGGGGACTTAAATAGTCGGTCCCAACATGCAAGGTCATCGAGCCAGTGCCGCCGTTAAGTCAAAGCATTTACATTTTGCATTATGTAAAACATTCTACATGTGCATTTGTTTGTCTGATGCAAAATATGAATGCCTTCTTAAATTGGTCACCAAAGTTTTGTCATTACCATTTGAAGCACTGTGAAATAAACACAAATGTGGCAAGAAAATGTTTTTGAATTTCTTTCTTTCACAGTGTATTGTCGAATATGTGGCTGTGAGAAATGGGGCTTATGGGTTTTGCGACGAGTGTAGATCCAGATCAGCCTGTGCATCCGCATAGTCTGATCAGGATCTGCACTGTTACTATTCCATTCAATCAAAACACCCACCATGCTTCTGACAAGCAACACAGATCGTTATCAGGCTACAGGAGTATGCTATTTGATCAGGAACTACACTGGTCACAAATCCCATAAGCCCCATTTATCCAGTCACAGCCACATTTGTGTATGCATCAGTCTACTTGTTTCATTCTCTGTGTGAATTGCATTTTCGTTCTCCAGATTCTGTTCAGTCAGATGTATAATTACATGCGTGTATTTGTGTATTTCTCCATATTTGGTAGCGATATTTGGGTTATCTGCTGACATATGATACTGGTGTCGTGTCTTTATGATATACATATTAGGTATGTAACATAACTAAAGGCTAAATCTTGTGTTTTTTGTATAGACTATAGGGCGTAATGTAATCGGTTTCATCTGATATGGACCATTACCTATATTTGCATTGCATGTTTTAATACCGGTAGTTTCAAAAGTGTAAATAACCAAATAAATTATGGCGTTAAAGTTAAGAATCGTCTTGTTTACATCATGTTGTTGCAATTCATGGAAAAGCGATATTTGCCAGTCAATAGCATGCCGTTATCTATGTCAATGTTTAATCTGTTGCTTAATTAGAGCTTTAGACACGTTGAATAAGATAATTCAATCTTCTGGAAATATAATATTGATTATGCACGGTCGGTATGCTATGATACTCAAGTCACACAAGTTACACAAGTTACCACGGGGCATATCTGATCACCATTCGACCATAATAATCTTTAGAATCACAATAGCCATAACCCACGATCAAAGAGCAGGCAAGCAATGACTAACTGTCTTATCGGGACAAGACCTATAGAGTTATCTTGCAGCAGTCGATAAAACATGGCGCCAAAAATAATGACTGAAGCACGTTATCCCGGGAATGACCTATAAACGTTGAAGGCTTTGCGCAACGCTAATCTACGATGCGCAACGAAGAAACATGTTTAAACGTGTTTGCAAGGTGTTGACATATACTGAAAAACATTACAATCACTCGTGAAAACTGTCAGAGCTTCACGAAACACCAGTAAACATAGGCTTTATTATACAAAAAAATGGCGCGAAATGTGCATAAACTCGGCAATTTCCGTGCCACGCGTGCCAGTTAATGTCAATACATAGTTACATTACTAACTAATGGAAAATATACACTGATCTATAACACGAACCAATGCGAATGATGAGTAGAATCAAACTTGAAACCCCGTGTTCAGCGTAAAATTCCGTTCAGCCAACATAACTGACAAATGTTCGCAAATGGAGATAATTATGCATGACCAGCAAACATATCTCTATCAAGTTATCCCGAACATAATTGAAATCAGTTACACCCCTGACTGTTTATCTGGCTTCATTCTGTAGGTACGG
Source organism: Conchocele bisecta (assembly GCA_029237695.1). Classification (NCBI taxonomy): domain Eukaryota; kingdom Metazoa; phylum Mollusca; class Bivalvia; order Lucinida; family Thyasiridae; genus Conchocele; species Conchocele bisecta. Next base: position 82,238,704 of record CM055275.1, read on the forward strand.
GCCCAAACTATCTCTCATCCACACCTTGACATCTTAATCTTCATTTTCTGCTGGAATTTCGGAGCAATTTTCAATCTGTAGAGCAAAATTGGCGATTGTTGTACGGGGTGATTCGTCTCCGAATCTCGGTCTGTTTATGGCTCGGCAATCTGAGGTCACGTGAACAAACAAACATATATTAATAGACTTTTTATTTGAAAATAAAATCATAAATCATGAATGGGGATTATATCAAAGTAACAAGATACGATCGCATATAATGTGTTAATAAACGTGTTTTGTGTTATTTATGCAACAAACACGCTCGGTAATCGTCGGGAACCGAAACGACCTTGACTTTGACCCACTGACCTGCAACGCAAACAAGTGGACACACGACGGTATTTTGTCTGCACCTGGATTTGTGGACGAACTAAGAATGTGAAACAGATTAATGCAACATTCTGTACATACGTTAAGGCGGTTAGCATTCACCAAAACTGTTTTTGCGAAGGCAATTTGCAGAAATATGTGACTGATTTGTTTTGACAGTTGCGAGAAGACTTTCGTGAAGGGAGACCACTCTCAGCTCCTCAGTATTGCGCAATAATTTGCAGAGTCCCTATCGAGTTACTTCCCATTTTCAACAGGAACAAGTCGCCCCTTGGACAAATCACTCGGTCCAGTACGGCCAGATGTTTGTTTGTTTGTTGGGGTTTAACGGCCTATCAACAGCTAAGGTCAGTTAAGGCCGGGTCAATTGGTTTAGTACTAATCCCATATATTACCTGTACATGTACAAATGGGGGGGGGGGGGGGGGGGGGGGGTCCCAAAATCAGAACTGAATATTTACAATAACAAAACTATATATTCAGCCCTGAAATCAGAATAATCTTGATCTGATGCCAGGTCCTTGCCACACCAGAATCACTTGGCCCCTCATAAAAGCCGTAGGATCAGTAATAATCTTACTACTTTTATAATGGGTAATAACCCAATTCAACTCCCAGGTAACTTAAGAGCCAAAAATAAAACGTACCTGAGGGCCAAACCAGGCAAATCGTGATTCCGATAAGGAGGAACCCATACCGTTAATTTACACCGTCTCATTCGCCCGACCACCACCCTGGGTCCCACACGGCCAGACTCAGTCAAAACCACCATACACACAGACACGTGTCGAACAACGCAAGGAGTTAGGGTTTAGTTGTGATACGTTTTCTGAACGACGGTAGATAGAACAAATTGTCAAAAAGAGATAAATACAATATTAAATAGTAACAACAAAACAAAGAATGATGAAATATATAAAGAAAATAAAAACCATGCGTGAAGATGGTGATGATGTTGATGATGATGATGATGATGATGATGATGATGATGATGATGGTGTGATGATGATGATGATGATGATGATGATGATGATGATGATGATGATGATGGTGATGATGATGATGATGATGGTGGTGATGATGATGATGATGATGATGATGATGATGATGATGATGATGATGATGATGGTGTGATGATGATGATGATGATGATGATGATGATGATGATGATGATGATGATGATGGTGGTGATGATGAGGATGATGATGATGATGATGATGATGATGATGATGATGATGATGATGATGGTGGTGATGGTGATGGTGATGGTGGTGATGGTGATGTGATGGTGAATGGTGATGGTGATGGTGGTGGTGGTGGTGGTGATGGTGATGGTGATGATGGTGGTGGTGGTGGTGGTGATGGTGATGGTGATGGTGATGGTGATGGTGATGGTGATGGTGATGGTGATGATGATGATGATGATGATGATGATGATGATGATGATGGTGATGGCATAGACGTCGATCAAACAACACTTGTATAAGTTTTCTGATCACAGCCTTCATTTCAAATGCATTACAAATGACCCGAGATACAACACTATGGCCTATATACTAACTGAATATTGCAACACTGCCATATTGGTATTGTCATGTGAGTCATGTCTTGACAGAGTAGATAGCCACTGCTCGCATACCACTAACCCTGTATTCAGAAATCACACTATACATAGCCTATCATTGTGATGAAAACAACACATAGGACGTTGTTGTTTAATGAATTGCTAATATATTGCACCAAATTGAATGTATGTACATGTAATATTATGTGTGGTATATGTCAAACGCCAGAATATTTAAAACATACTGATGGCTTGTACACCAAACAAATGTATGGTTTTGTTTGACATCATAGTTTAGTTTGTTTGTTTGGTTGTTTATTGGTGCTTAATGACCTATCAACAACTAACGTCATGTAAGTATACGACCTTGCTGTTGAACAGACGCAGTATACGACCGTGTTGTTCAACTTACGTAGTATACGACCTTGCTGTTGAACTGACGTAGTATATGACCTTGCTGTTGAACTGACGTAGTATATATACGTCCTTGCTGTTAAACTGACGTAGTATACGACCTTGATGTTCAACTCACGTAGTATACGACCTTGCTGTTGAACAGACGGAGTATACGACCTTGCTGTTGAACAGACGGAGTATACGACCTTGCTGTTCAACTGATGTAGTATACGACCTTGATGTTGAACTGACGTAGTATACGACCTTGCTGTTCAACTGATGTAGTATACGACCTTCTGTTGAACTGTTGTAACACCTTGAACGTAAGATACACCATGCTGTGACTTGGTTATAGACTTGCTGTGACCTTGAATGTAGACGACCTGCTGAATGTAGTATACGACCTTGTGTTGAACTGAGTAGATACGACCTTGTGTTGAACTGTGTAGTATACGACCTTGCTGTTGAACTAACGTAGTATACTTGTAATATACGACCTTGCTGTTGAACTGGCGTAGTATACGACCTTGATGTTGAACTGACGTGATACGACCTTGCTGTTGACTGACGTAGTGCGACCTTGAGTGAACAGGCGTAGATACGACCTTGCTGTTGAATGTGTAGTATACGACCTTGCTGTTGAACTGGCGTAGTATAGACCTTGATGTTGAACTGACGTAGGATACGACCTTGTGTTGTGGTTGTAGTATACGACCTTGCGTTGAAAAGTAGTATATTGTTATATACGACCTTGCTGTTGACTGTAGTATACGCCTGATGTTGAATGACGTAGTATACGACCTTGCTGTTGAATGACGTTAGTATAGACTTGATGTTGAACTGCGTGGATACGACCTTGCTGTTAACTGAGTAGTATGCGACCTTGATGTTGAATCGACGTAGTATACTAGAAAGATGGCATGCTATAGTAATGAACCTTTTCAACACCACAGGCCTGTATAGTGGTATTGGCAAACAGTGTAGATCCAGAGGAGTCGGCTCGTGACGAGCAGTCTCATCAGGATCTGCACTTTTTGCAAATAATTTTCATATTTTTGAGAGCAAATACACCATCTTTTCATAGATGGACTAGTCAGAAAATCAGTTTGTGACGATTGGATTGGTAGGCTAATTTACACAAGTTATGGGTGAAAGGGTTGAGAAAATGAACTTTTAGATTCTTTGAATATGTAGTCCATTTGCTCAGTCCGTGGTTTAATTACAATAGCATAATATCGCGATCATGTATACAGTCTTAGTGGGTGGTTGGTCGGGCGAACACGACGTAAATTAACGGTAGGGGTTCCTTCTTATAGGAATCACGGTTTGCCTGGTTTGGCCCTCAGGTACGTTTTTATCTTTGGCTCTTTTGTTACCTGGGAGTTTAATTGGGTTATTGGGTTATAAAAGTAGTATGTTTGTTTGTTTGTTTGTTTATTAGTGTTTAACAGCCTATCAACAGCTAAGGTCATGTAAGGCCGGGCAAACGGGTTCGGTCCCATTTTAACCTGTTGCATTGGGGGAAAAATCCCAAGATCAAAACGGAATATTTACATCGAGAACAAATGTATTCAGCCCTGAAATTAGAATAACCTGACCTGGTGCCAGGTCCATACCACACCAAGTCACTTGGCCCCTTCCCCTAAAATAGGATTACGAATATCGCAAGACTCACATAAGGGGTATAACCAATCAACTGTCACATATAAAATGCCAGCGACGTATGTGAGGGTCAAACCAGGTCTCCAGTCGGGATTCCGGTAAGGATGAACCCCAATAGTTAAATTACCCATCGCGTGCTTCCACATGCCACTCACTAAAAGTAGTGATTATTACTGATCCTACTGTTTTGTGAGGGGTCCAAGTGATTCTGGTGTGGCGAGGATCTGGCATCAGTTGCTGAATATATATATATTTTTTTATTGTAAATATTCAGTTCTGATTTTGTGACACCCCCCCCCCCCCTTCATTGGTACATGTACAGACAATATATGGGATTTAGTACTAAACCCATTGACCCGGCCTTAAAATGACCTTAGCTGTTGATAGGCCGTTCAACCCCAACAAATAAATGTATCTCGTAGGCAACACATTTAAAGCAAGAGGGCCATGATGGCCCTAATTCGCTGACCTGACTCCTTGAACACCAGAGGAGAATGTGACATTGAGTTCATGTGTTTTAAAAAAGTGTTATTTTTATATGGCGTCATTAAGCGACGACTCTCACTTTACCAACTCTGAAAATGTTTCACTCAAGGATCTTAACTTACAATGAAGTTTGGCCAGCATCAGCCATGTGGTTCACGAGAAAAAGACGTTCAAAATCTCGAATAAATGGACATTTTCGAGGCCATCATGGATGACATAATCATCCGATTCCGAGAAATATTGCACCAGAGCAATCGCCTCATCCATACCTTCAATTTGATATATGACAAAAGCATATTTAGTCAAAAAATAAAATTTGACCCCACGGTCCACGCCCATTTTTGACCCCGGGGTCACCATTTTAACAACTTTGAAAGTGCATTGTACATCAATCATTCCTACCAAGTTTTGTCGAAATCCGGCTAGCGGTTCATGAGAAGATTTTTTAAGAATTTGTGCTATTTTTAGATGGCGGCCATCTTAGATTAGCGACGACCTCCGTTTAAACAAATCTGAAAAGGCTTCACCCATGGACCATAACTGTGAAGTTTGGCCACCATAGGCCAAGCGGTTCATGTGAAGAAGAATTTTGAAATCTCTAACAAGAGGGCCATGCTGGCCCTAATTCGCTCACCTGACTCCATGCATGTGTTTTAAAAAAAGTTGTGCTATTTTTAGATGGCGGTCATCTTGGATTAAGTGATGACTCTCATTTTACCATATCTGAAAATGCTTCACCCAAGGATCTTAACTTCCTATGAAGTTTGGCCAGCATCGGCCATGTGGTTCCTGAGAAAAAGACGTTCAAAATCTCGAATAAATGGACCTTTTGGCGGCCATCATGGATGTTATGATCATCCGATTCCGACAGATATTGCACCAGAGCAATCGCCTCATCGATACCTTCAATTTGATATATGACATGAGCATATTCGGTCAAAAATAAAATTTGACTCCACGGGCCACGCCCATTTTTTACCCCGGGGTCACCATTTTCACAAATTTGAAAGAGCATTGTAAATCGATCATTCCTACCAAGTTTAGTCGAAATCCGGCGGTGCGGTTCATGAGAAGAAGATTGTTTAAGAATTTATGCTATTTTTAGACGGCGGCCATCTTGAATTAGCGATGACCTCCGTTTTAGCAAATCTGAAAAGGCTTCACCCATGGACTATAAATTTTAAGTTTGGCTACCATGGGCCAAGCGGTTCATGTGAAGAAGAATTTTGAAATCTCTAATAAAAAAAAGAACTTTTGACATTTCGGCGGCCATCTTGGATGACATAGCAATCCGATTTCGACAAAAAAATGTACCAGAGTGATCGCCTCATTGATACCTTCGATTTGATATATAACATGACTATATTCGGTCAAAAATAAAATTCGACCCCAATTTAACCCCACGGGCCACGCCCATTTTTGACCCCGGGGTCACCATTTTCACAACTTTGAAAGACCATTGTACATCGATCATTCCTACCAAGTTTCCTCGAAATCCGGCTAGCGGTTCACGAGAAGATTTTTTAAGAATTTTTGCTTTTGCTATTTTTAGACGGCGGCTATCTTGGATTAGCGATGACCTCCATTTTAACAAATCTGAAAAGATTTCACCCATGGACCATAACTTTTAAGTTTGGTTACCATGGGCAAAGCGGTTCATGTGAAGAAGAATTTTGAAATCTCTAATAAAAGAACGACATTTTGACATTTCGGCGGCCATCTTGGATGACATAACAATCCGATTTCGACAACAAATGTACCAGAGTGATCGCCTCTAGGATACCTTCGATTTGATATATAACATGACCATATTCGGTCAAAAATAAAATTTTACCACAATTTGACCCCACGGGCCACGCCCATTTTTGACCCCGGGGTCACCGTTTTAACAATTTTGAAAGACCATTGTACATCGATCATTCCTACCAAGTTTCGTCGAAATCCGGCTAGCGGTTCATGAGAAGAAGATTTTTTAAGAATTTATGCTATTTTTTGACAGCGGCCATATTGGATTAGCGATGACCTCCATTTTAACAAATCTGAAAAGGCTTTACCCATGGACCATACATTTTAAGTTTGGCTACCTTGGGCCAAGCGGTTCATGTGAAGAAGAATTTTGAAATCTCTAATAAAAAAATGACTTTTTGACCTTTCGGCGGCCATCTTGGATGACATAGCCATCCGATTTCGACAAAAAAATGCACTAGAATGATCGCCTCATTGATGTCTTCAATTTGATATATGACATGACCATATTCGGTCAAAAATAAAATTTGACCCCAATTTGACCACACGGTTCACGCCCATTTTTGACCCCGGGGTCACCATTTTAACAACTTCGAAAGGGCATTGTACATCGATCATTCCTACCAAGTTTTGTCGAAATCCGGTTAGCGGTTCTTGAGAAGAAGATTTTTGAAGAATTTGTGCTATTTTTAGACGGCGGCCATCTTGGATTACGTAATGACGGTATTTTAACAATTTTGTAATCCCCCTACCTAAGGACCATGACCATGAAGTTTGGTGACTATAGGCCCAATGGTTACCGAGGAGAAGACGTTTAAAAATGTTCACGGACGACGGACGAAGGACGACGACGGACGACGGACGATGGACGACGGACACATTGCGGTACCAATAGCTCAAATGAGCTTCGCTCAGGTGAGCTAATAAAAGAACAACCTATTGACCTTTCGGCGGCCATCTTGGATGACATGACCTTCCAATTTCGACAAAAAAATGTACCAAAGCGATCGCCTCTTTGATACCTTCGATTTTATATAGACATGACCATATTCGGTCAAAAATAAAATTTGACCCAAATTTGACCCCACGGGCCACGCCCATTTTTGACCCCGGGGTCACAACTTTGAAAGAGCATTGTACATCGATCATTCCTACCAAGTGTCGTCGAAATCCGGCTGGCGGTTCATTAGAAGAAGATTTTTTAAGAATTTATGCTATTTTTAGACGGCGGCCATCTTGGATTAGCGATGACCTCCATTTTAACAAATCTAAAAAGGCTTCACCCATGGACCATAACTTTTAAGTTTGGCTACTATGGGCCAAGCAGTTCATGTGAAGAAGAATTTTGAAATCTCTCATAAAAGAACAACCTTTTGACCTTTCGGCGGCCATCTTGGATGACATAACCATCCGATTTCGACAAAAAATGCACCATAGTGATCGCCTCGTTGATACCTTCGATTTGATATATAACATATATCGGTCAAAAATAAAATTTTACACCAATTTGACCCCCTGGGCCACGCCTATTTTTGACCCCGGGGTCCCCATTTTTAACAACTTTGAAAGAGCATTGTACATCGATCATTCTTACCAAGTTTTGTCAAAATCCGGTTGGCGGTTCTTGAGAAGAAGATTTCTGAAGAATTAGTGCTATTTTTAGACTGCGGCCATCTTGGATTACGTAATGACGTCATTTTAACAATTTTGTAATCCCCCTACATAAGGACCATGACCATGAGTTTGGTGACTATAGACCCAATGGTTACCGAGTAGAAGACGTTTGAAAATGTTCACGGACGACGGACACATTGCGGTAACAATAGCTCAGTTGAGCTTCGCTGAGGTGAGCTAAGCAACTGTTGATGGTAGTAAGGTTACTTTAGCGAATACAGGATGGACAGTGTAGGCCCGGTTCCTCTTGTTTGCCAATGACCCGATTATTAATTTACTTATTATGAAAATGAAAACATTTTGTCAGCCAAGGGCCCAATTATTATTGTCTGTGTTTATTTATTGTGAGAATGAATTTATTTTTTAAATAATTTAAATTTCTTGTTGAAATGACATAAAAACGCAATTCAATCAAATGAACCAAGAATAAAATCGGCCATTTACAGTAAACTTTGTCCATTATCAATTTGTTGTGCATGCAAATCCAGGTATATCTCTGTACATGAAACACTTATTAAATAAATTCATGAAAAACTAAATGTTACTGTTAGTTGACTTATCATGACACTTTCCAATAGTGAATCAATCCTTGCTAGGATTCATACCTCGATAATGAATCCATCCTTACTGGGATTCACACCTCGACGGTGAATCCATCTTTACAAGGATTCACACCTCGACGGTGAATACATCCTTACTGGGATTCACACCTCGACGGTGGATACATCCTTACTGGGATTCACACCTCGACGGTGAATACATCCTTACTGGGATTCACACCTCGACGGTGGATACATCTTTACAAGGATTAACACCTCGATGGTGAATCCATCTTTACAAGGATTAACACCTCGATGGTGAATCCATCCTACTAGGATTCACACGTCGATGGTGAATCCATCCTTAATGGGATTCACACCTCGACGGTGGATACATCCTTACTTGGATTCACACCTCGACAGTGGATACATCCTTACTTGGATTCACACCTCGACAGTGGATACATCCTTACTGGGATTCACACCTCGATGGTGAATCCATCCTTACTAGGATTCACACATCGATGGTGAATCCATCCTTACTGGCATTCACACCTCGATGGTGAATCCATCCTTACTAGGATTCACATCTCGACGGTGAATCCATCCTTACTGGGATTCACACCTCGACGGTGCATACATTCTTACTGGCATTCACACCTCGATGGTGAATCCATCCTTACTGGCATTCACACCTCGATGGTGAATCCATCCTTACTGGGATTCACACCTCGATGGTGAATCCATCCTTACTGGCATTCACACCTCGATGGTGAATACATCCTTACTAGGATTAACACCACGACGGTGAATACATCCTTACTGGGATTAACACCACGACGGTGAATACATCCTTACTGGCATTCACACCTCGACGGTGAATACATCCTTACTAGGATTCACACCCCGATGGTGAATATATCCTTACTAGGATTAACACCACGACGGTGAATACATTCTTACTGGGATTCACACCTCGATGGTAAATCCATCCTTACTAGGATTCACACCTCGACGGTGAATACATTCTTACTGGGATTCACACCTCGATGGTAAATCCATCCTTACTAGGATTCACATCTCGACGGTGAATCCATCCTTACTGGGATTCACACCTCGACGGTGCATACATTCTTACTGGCATTCACACCTCGATGGTGAATCCATCCTTACTGGGATTCACACCTCGATGGTGAATCCATCCTTACTGGGATTCACACCTCGACGGTGAATCCATCCTTACTGGGATTCACACCTCGATGGTGAATCCATCCTTACTGGGATTCACACCTCGACGGTGAATCCATCCTTACTGGGATTCACACCTCGACGGTGCATACATTCTTACTGGCATTCACACCTCGACGGTGAATCCATCCTTACTGGGATTCACACCTCGATGGTGAATCCATCCTTACTGGCATTCACACCTCGATGGTGAATCCATCCTTACTAGGATTAACACCACGACGGTGAATACATCCTTACTGGGATTAACACCACGACGGTGAATACATTCTTACTGGGATTCACACCTCGACGGTGAATACATCCTTACTAGGATTCACACCTCGACGGTGAATGCATTCTTACTAGGATTCACACCTCGATGGTGAATCCATCCTTACTAGGATTCACACCTCGACGGTGAATACATCCTTACTAGGATTCACACCTCGACGGTGAATACGTTCTTACTAGGATTCACACCTCGACGGTGAATATATCCTTACTAGGATTAACACCACGACGGTGAATACATCCTTACTGGGATTCACACCTCGACGGTGAATACATTCTTACTGGGATTCACACATTGATGGTGAATACATCCTTACTGGGATTCACACCTCGACGGTAAATACATCCTTACAGAGATTCACACCTCGATGTTGAATCCATCCTTACTGGGATTCAATCCTCGACGGTGAATACATTCTTACTGGGATTCACACATTGATGGTGAATACATCCTTACAGAGATTGACACCTCGATGGTGAATCCATACTTACTGGGATTCACACCTCGACGGTGAATACATCCTTACTGGGATTCACACCTCGACGGTGAATACATTCTTACTGGGATTCACACATTGATGGTGAATACATCCTTACTGGGATTCACACCTCGACGGTAAATACATTCTGACTGGGATTCACACCTCGATGGGAATCCATTCTTACTGGGATTCACATTTCAATGGTGAATTGATCCTTACTGGGATTCACACTTCAATGGTGAATCCATCCTTACTGGGATTCACATTTCCATTGTGAATTGATCCTTATCCTTACTGGGATTCACACCTCGACAGTGGATACATTCTTACTGGGATTCACACCTCAACGGTGGATACATCCTTATTGGGATTCACACCTCGATGGTGAATGAAACGTTACTGGGATTCACACTTCAATGTTGAATTGATCCTTACTGGGATTTACATCTCAATCGTGAATCCATCCTTACTGGGATTCACACTGCTGTTTTTAAGTTTTGTCTTCCTATTTGACAAATAAACATGTTTTGTCAGAGCATGAGAATTACATGTAGCTCATTTTAGATAATCACTTTGCGCTGTCAAACCATGTTTTTGTTAAGAAAAGTGGACAATAAAAAGAAAACAGCAGATATCAAAACTCAATAGTCACAAAATGTTCTTTATAGGAATTAAATAAGCGTACAATTGTGTCGCTATTCCACCAGTTCTAAAAACTAGAAATGGACGCTTGTCGAAAAGCGCATGTGTATCCCCCTCCCCAGATACACAAGTAGTTTGAAAAAAGGGTGTTCGAGTTATGCTCCGGAGACAAAATCAGTGACGGAAATACAAATGGAGATAACTAAAAAATTAGTGATGCAAGAGTTGTCATTCTTGCGTAACACACCTTTATGCATGTGTGAAGTTTCATGAAAATATTCCGAAGGGTGTTCGAGTTATGCTCCGGGCACGAAATCAGTGCACGAAACAACAAAGGGAGATAACTAAGAAATTAACGACGCAAGAGTTGTCATTCTTACGTGCGACACACCTTTGGGTCGTCTTCTATGCATGTGTGAAGTTTAATAAACTAGAACATGTGTTCATAGAACACGGATGTCCCACATATCGCTTTGATAATAAATGAGGCCAAATTCCAAGTCAAAATTTTCTTTTACCTGAGCGTTAAAGTTTTTGAAGCACCAAGTATGTGACCTTGACCCTGTGCTTGGCGGGGGCAGGACGAACGTGGATTTGGCACAGGGCGGTAGAGAACCATTAGAGCAATGCATATATGAAATATGAAGCTGATCCGTGAAAGAAAACAGAAATTATAAGATATTTACCTGAGCGTTAAAGTTTTTGAAGCACTAATTATGTGATGTTAACCCTGGGCTTGGCGGGGGCAGGACGAACGTGGATTTGGCACAGGGCGGTAGAGGACCATTAGAGCAACGCGTATATGAAATATGAAGTTGATCCGTGAATGGAAAGAAAAAATATAAGATATTTACCTGAGCGTTAAAGTTTTTGAAGCACCAAGTATGTGACCTTGACCCTGGGCTTGGCGGGGGCAGGACGAACGTGGATTTGGCACAGGGCGGTAGAGGACCATTAGAGCAATGCGTATATGAAATATGAAGCTGATCCGTGAAAGAAAACAGAAATTATAATATATTTACCTGAGCGTTAAAGTTTTTGAAGCACCAAGTATGTAACCTTGACCCTGGGCTTGGCGGGGGCAGGACGAACGTGGATTTGGCATAGGGCAGTAGAGGAGCATTAGAGCAATGTGTATATGAAATATGAAGCTGATCCGTGAAAGAAAACAGAAATTATAAGATATTTACCTGAGCGTTAAAGTTTTTGAAGCACCAAGTATGTGACCTTGACCCTGGGCTTGGCGGGGGCAGGACAAACGTGAATTTGGCACAGGGCGGTAGAGAACCATCAGAGCAATGTGTATGTGAAATATGAAGCAGATCGGTCGAAGGAATAAGAAATTACGAGACATTTACCCGAGTGTTAAAGTTTTGTGACGGACGGACGGACGGACGGACGGATGGACGGGAGGACGGGGCGCACGTTCCTACGAATGAATACTTGTTGGGTTTTTGCTGTATAAAAATACCCAACAACAGTACCCAACACTATCCTAACCCTACCCAATAAGATCCACGTACGCTTACAACAAGTACCCATTCGTGTGTGCGGACGGACGGACGGGCAAGGGTAACACTAAATGCCCCCTCCACTATCGTGGTGGGGCATAAACATATTCCAAAGGGTGTTCGAGTTATGCCCTGGATACGAAATCAGAGCATGAAACAACAAAGGGAGATAAGTAAACAAGAATTCCGCGTAATCAAATGCCTCGCCTTGTCCCGCCTTGACCTCGAGCCTGGGCCCGAAAGCAATTTTCACTGGCCCGAACATATTATACAATTATTGACTAGTGAGCCATGGAATATCAGATTATATTCTATGGCTCACTAGTCAATAATTGTTTTATTATATGATAATAGTTTGTATATAGCACTTACGACCTTATGCTACTAGACAAAAATATAAAAAGAATTTGAAAAAAAAAAATGAAAAAAGAAATGGAAAAATAAGTTTAAAAATTAAAAATAATAATGCTTGCTACTGGAGCCCAGATTTTTTTTTTAATAGTCCTATATTTATCTACATATATCTGCACAGGTCCACATAATGCCACAATATTTTCAACACAGTTTACGGAAATGTAATATACAATTGCAGTAATTTACCTGTATAAATTACCTGAGGTCAGAGTGGTCAAGACTGGACATTTGCACATGCTAGCACATGCACAGGTTGTTCAACCGAAGAAGGCTATTGTTCTCTCTACATGTAAGGTGTACAGAGCACACGAGAAAACGGGTCTTCATTCATCATTGTCCAGTTTGTAGAGTGCGCAAAAAAAGGGAGATAACTAAAAAATTAGCAACGCAAGAGTTGTCATTCTTGTGCGCGACACACCTACGGATCGTAGTCTATGCCTGTGTGAAGTTTCATGAAAATATTCCAAAGGGTGGTCGAGTTATGCTCCGGACAGGAAATCAGTGCGCGAAAACAAAAAAGGGAGATAACTAAAAAATTAGATATGCAAGAGTTGTCATTCTTGTGCACGACACACCTTCGGTTCGTGGTCTAATTGAATGTGTTAAGTTTCATAAAAATATTCCAAAGGGTGGTCGAGTTATGGTGAATCAGTGCGCGAGACAAAAAAGGGAGATAACTCAACAATTAGCTATGCAAGAGTTGTCATTATTTTGCGCGACACACCTTCGGGTCGTGGTCTATGCATGTGTGAAGTTTCATGAACATATTCCAAAGGGTGTTCGAGTTATGCTCCGGACAAGAAGTGTCTGCGGCGGACGGAGACGGGGACGCGGACGCGGACGCGGACGCGGACGCGGACGCGGACGCGGACGCGGACGCGGCCCGCTGTCAAATCCATAGTATCCCCCGACGGAGTCCGGGGGATAAAATTATACAGATTATAAAGTATGATCATTGCACATCAAACATAATACAGAGAATAAATAGTGATGTTATCGCCCCTGATATCAGTGTGGAAAGTTACGTCTGATATAAAATGTGTAATAATGCCAATCCATACGTGGGGTAATGGTGAATTAATTATTATTTTGCCAGAAAGTGATATAAATAACATTTTGTGCCTACCGAGTGGATATGTATCTTTAATGGGCAAATAAACCAAACAACAAACTGGACTTTGTATAAAACACTTCACAAAACTTTTTCAAAAATTGTACCAAAACAAAAAAATTTAACAAATGTATCACAATTGGTATTGACAATGAGATCTTTCAATACACCACCTGACTTTGGTGCACTGTACGTTCACGAAATTTCAATACTACATACTGCGCCAGGGCTCCAGATAAGGAATTAGTAATTGAGTATTTTCACTCAATCATTTCTGAAGCAATTGGGTACTTTACAATTTTAATTGGGTAAAATAAAATCACACTACTTTTTACACATCAACAGGCAGCAATTATGGAATTAGTTTGCTTCGAAATGAAAACATATCTTGGCATTTCATTAGAATTGTCTCCTTGGAGACAATTCTAATGAAATACCAAGATGTGTTTTCATGGAAAAAAAAAATGCTATATTTGTGGTCTGTTTATTGTTTTCTTTAGCATGATACAGGTATCGCAAAATTGTTATTGCTTTTTGATACTCGCTACTTTTGATTTCAATTGGGTTTTTTGGCAATTTTAATTGGGTATTTACGCAAATACGCAGCTTATCTGGAGCTCTGCTGCACGCTGGTGTAAAATGTTTTACGTCGAAATAGGCGCCGCATTCCTGATTAATTCCCATTCAGCTACATGAAGAACATACTGCATATGAAAGACACTTTAGTCTAGTAACCGGTGCAAGAAATTTGCGCAGGTTACTAGACGAAAAATGTGTTTATGCGAGAGAGCTGAGTCGCATCTTGTCAGGAAACAGGTGAATCTGAAATCTGAAACGTCAGAACCAGATGTCACAAACTACAGGTCGACCAAATCAGGATATTTGTCCCAGTTCGTGTCGGTCGCCTGTAATTCTTCGCCGGAGTCGTTATGAACGGTGAGCGAACCATGAGAGACCCAGATAACCTCACAAACTATAAGTCAAACAAATCATGATATTTATCCCACCTCGCGTAATCGCTGTAATTGTTATGCACGATGTTGGTTAAAGTCTCTCACAAGCTACGAATCGAACAAAAATGGATATTTATCCCACCTCGTGTCGGTCGTCTGTATTTTTCGCTGTAATAGTTATGCACAATGTTGGTTAAAGTCGCTCACAAACTACGAGTCGACCAAATCTGGATATTTATCCCACCTCGCGTCGGTCGGCTGTAATTCTTCGCCGTAATAATTATGCACGTTGGTTAAAGTCTCTCACAAACTACGAGTCGACCAAATCATGATATTTATCCCACCTCGCGTCGATCGTCTGTAATTCTTCGCTGTAATAATTATGCACGATGTTGGTTAAAGTCTCTCACAAGCTACGAGCCGAACAACAATGGATATTTATCCCACCTCGCGTCGATCGTCTGTAATTCTTCGCTGTAATAGTTATGCACGATGTTGGTTAAAGTGTCTGACAAACTACGAGTCGACCAAATCTGGATATTTATCCCACCTCGCGTCGGTCGTCTGTAATTCTTCGCCCTATGAGTTATGCACGATGTTGGTTAAAGTCTCTCACAAACTACAAGTCGACAAAACCTGGATATTTATCCCACCTCACGTCGGTCGTTGTGTTCACAATAGATCACATTATCATTGGTGCTGCTCTTCGCGCTAGTGTAAAATGTCTTGCGTCGAAATAGGCCACGGATTCCGGACGAATTCCCATTCAGCTACATGTGGAAGACACTGCATAAGCACATTTTCATCTAGTAACCGTTTACTGGATGAAAAATGTGTTTATGCCGTAGCTCTAAGTAGTGCAGAGTGGAATCTGGTTAGAAAAGTAGTGCATTTTTTGACATGAAACCGAACCACTTACTGCCAGTCACAAATATATTTTTCACTAACTACGAGTTGACCAAATTAGGATAATTATCGCAGCTTGTGTCGGTGGCCTGTAGTTGTTCGCCGTAGTAATTATGGACGGTCAGCGACCCGCGACAGACCCAGATAATGTCGGTGAGAAGTCCATCGTCTACCAGGTCGCTATATTCCACGTCGAGTGTTTTCAAATTGGCCGCGTAGGACGTCGATCGATGGGGCACACACAGGTCCTAGAAATTGATTGATTGATTGATTGATTGATTGATGCTGAGGTGTATTTATCAATTTCAGTCCAACAATAACTTGTGGTGTTGAAACAATCTCATTAGTTTATTTCTCAATAAAGGTATTATATCACTCATTTGAACCGTCTTGTTGAGACGGTTCCAATGAGTGGCAACAACACATACTTTTTAAATGAGATAAAGAAAATAGGGATTTTTTTTCTCGAGCGTTTCATACTATACTATGATAATTGTCTGTAATTGGTTGTGCAAATTTTATTCCAGGATGTAAATTTTCTCTTGAAAAGTAAAACACAAAAACACCAATAACATGAAATTTAGTTATGTTTGCATGCTAAAATTTTACAGGAAAAACAGAGTTTAACCCTTACACCGCTATCTTAATTTTTTGTCGTCTGCTGTTTATTTTCCATTTTCATAATCAAAAACATGCTTTCACAGCACTTCAGAATAATTTACAACATGCTTTGACAGCACTTTAGAATCATTTCCATTGGAAATGATTCTGAAGTGCTGTCAAAGCATGTATTTATTGAGAAATAAGGCAATATATAAAAGTAACAGTAGACGACAATTATTGTGTGTAAGCGGTGTAAGCAGGTTGTGGCTAGGTCCCACTTTCAAAGAGACAGTTTCACATTTTGGGCCCTTTTTGTATTAAAATAATAGGGAGATTCTGAAATTTTAATGGACAATTTTAGGTGGGAAAATGTCCCCACCCCCCCCCCCCCTCCCCCCGGGCTCGCTCTAGGCACAACACTGGGTCTAAGGGTTAGACAATATGTTAATTTACATACAGTACTTGGACATGTATGTAACCTATACAAGTGTAATTACATGTACAGGTGGTCAACTTTTAAATGTATAACAATTGAATGGAGAAATGGGGCATATGGGTCAACAAGAAATCAGTTCTCCCGTCAGCACAGTGCGTATGTGCCGTGAAACACGGTACCATGAAAGTTTTCATATCCTGTCAATACGACCTAATCACTGCGTATAAATATGTGCGGTTGTCATACTAGTCGATTATCCGATTTTGAGGATGCAGCTGGTGTTATTTTGTTGCATTTTAAAGATATTTGTTGGTGTTGACGGGATAAATAGAATAGTAGGTTAGTGCCGTCAATGGGTAAAAATAGCAAGCCTCGCCCATCCTGTTTCCTAAGCCTTGCCAGATATTTTTTCCATTCACGGCACTAACCTACTATTCTCTATTTCTCCTGTTATAGCCACAAACGATTTTCCTATGGGAATTTAACATGGGGGGTAAAAATATATTTTTTTTAAATATTTTTTTATTTGTGGATCGATTTTCAAAATCGAACTTTTGTTTTCTTAATTACATCATTTTCAAGCTATCTCGCCAGGTTTCGGAGTCACTTTCCAATTTTTTTCGTTTTTTGATCGTTAAATTCCCATAGGAAAAGTGATTTGACCATAGGGAGCGCGTGGGTGGACTATGGAATGACAATATGGATGATCACAACTAAGCATATGAAGTTTCAAGCCAATACGACTTACGGATACCAGAGATAGTAGGTAACCGAAAACTTGAACGCTAATCTCAGACAGACAGACAGATGCGGAAAGACATACGGACAGACAGTCAGGGTGGCGGCTATATACAGAGCTCCAGATAAATTTGGATCTAAAAAGTATTATACCCCCAGATTTCAAATTCAATGCGTATTTTACTTGTACAAATGTATTCATAATTATTGAAAATCGGTGAACATTAAAAGTAAATAAATGACATTGACCTTCAGAATTTGGATGTGGGGGTGTGCGTAATGAAGCATCATCCATAGAAAAACATTGATGTGAAATATTATGAAGGTCTGGCAAGGGGTTAAAGAGATATTGTGAAAAAACAATAACTTTAACGCATTTCTGTTACAAAACCGGTGAACATTAAAAGTAAATAAATGACATTAACCTTGAGAATTTGGATGTGGGGGTGTGCGTAATGAAGCATCATCCCTAGACAAACATTGATGTGAAATATTATCAAAGTTTGGCAAGGGGTTAAAGAGATATTGTGAAAAAACAATAACTTTAGATTTAATGTGTTTAATATCTAAATGTTCGTCGGCAGCAAAACGTGGAACAGACAGTAATCATTTTCCAATTTGTCGGTGTAAATGTTATTTCAAAATTCTATGTTTGCACTTACGAACTTCTTAGTTTTACTAAATTTAGTGAAAATAAGTTCCCATGGGTGCAAAACTAAAATTAGAGCAACATCGGTATTACTGACCGTTTTGGGGAAATCTATGGTTCATTGGTTCAGACTTGATCTCTATGTGTAGGTGGAAAGAATGTACCATTAAGAAATCACAGTAATGTGTTAAGTAAATTAATGGAACTGTTCGTACGAACCTTTTTATCTTACGAAGTTTAGTGAAACGGGCCCTCAGAATCGTATTTTTTTTTCAGGACCGCAGTTCCAATACTACACGGAACGTTTCCTAAGCAAAACAGCAGGGCATCCTTTGACATCAGACCACGTTGCCAAGGAGACGAGGGTTCACTATTGATGTGTCCGATGGCGAATACATGGAGGATAGACAGGTGTCTACAGAATCAAACTCATGAACTGGGCATCACATGTATTCAGGCAGATATAGGTGAGAGTCGTTTCCATATATATGTGGCTGGTGGGGCTTATGGTATTTGTGATCAGTGTAGCTACTAATCAAATTAATATCACACTCCTGTAGCCTGATAACAATCTATATTCCTTATTGGAAGCATGGCAGGTGTTTTATTGATGGCATGGCCAACAGTGCAGTTCCTGATCAGACTGTGCGAATGCACAGGCTGATCTGGATATACACTAATCGCAAAACGGATAAGCCCCAGTTATCCAGTCGTAGCCACAAATACATGTACATGTACCTCGTGATCAAATGTGGCAGTGACTGCAGAAATGGGGCTTATGGGAATTGTGACCAGTGTACCTGTTGATCAAATGTGGCAGTGACTGGAGACATGGGGTGTATGGGATTTGTGACCAGTGTAGTAGTACTGGCGCTGGCCTAAAGTCCCGTATATAGTTTATTCCAGCTCCTTGTTGGCCCATGTTAAATTCACATAAGAAATTAGTTTTTTCGCTATAACATCAATATTCGATGGAATTTCATCAAATACAAGCAGTTTGGGAGAGTGACCTTTGTTCATTTGTTCATACCCCGTATATGGGTATTCAGCAAGTAATTTGTATATTACATTGATTTATAATTGTTTTTATTATTGTTCCATGATTATTATTTTCGAAATAGGGGACTGGGACATACGACTCGTGGATGGTCCGGGCCCGTGGAAAGGTCGACTGGAGGTGAAATCCAATGGGAATTGGCACGGATTTTGTCACACCTCCTGGGATATGGATATTGATGAAATTGTGTGCAAGACACTTCAATATATGTAAGGTCATATAAACTTAATTTGCTGAATATCATCCCCACCCGCCCCTAGATTATAAGGCAAGATTATTCTTTAAAATATTTGAAGATAAACTATTAATTATTGTTATTTTTAACATAATTGACGACATAAAAAATAATTAAATGCATCCCACCGACCCCATTTTTCCTCCAAAATTCAGACGATATTCAGTAAATTGATTGTGTATGTATATATGGCTTACGTCACTGTGTTGTATTACGCCGATTCCTTCAATGAACTGCTATAATTAATTGACACCAATTCTGCTACAAATCGTTGGATAGGGAAATTGATTATTATATATTATGTGCACTATTTGTAATTTTTGTATCGCACCGAGTCATTCGAGAAACTACTATAATTATATGTAGACATTTCAACTATTGGTGGAAGACACTTAGCTTTTTGATAATTATGTAATACAACGAGTCAAACTGTTATCATTAACTGCTGACAATCTTACCACACATCGTCGGTTAGGGGCATCGATAATATTGTGTACAGTGCAACCTCTGTACAACAGCCACCCGTGGGAAGACGCAAAACTGGCTGTTGTAGAGAGGTGACTGTTGTAGGGAGGTTAATGCTGAATTAAATTGTGCCGTCCGCTGTTTATTTATTTTCTTCGATAATTATCATCAAACACATGCTTTGGCAACATTTTAGAATCATTTCCATTGGATTCTAAAATGTTGTCAAAATATGTCTTTATTGATAAAGAAGGCAAAAGCAACAGCAGACGACACTTTTCGTGCTCAGCAGTCTAAGTGTTAGATACAGAGGAAATCATCCATGTTGGATATACAATAGCTTTTGTTATAGAAAGGGTGTTGTTATAGATAGGTGGCCGTTCGGGGAGGTTCGACTGTACAAGACACTTCGCTATATTTAAGTCGCTGCGTTCTATTACACTAAGTCCTTCAATGAACTGCTATATTTTATTTAGACAGATTATTGAACAAATCCTGGGATAAAGACATAGAGGATATTCATATTTTTGCAACGAATATGACATATATGTTCATCGAGTGGTGTGAAATGTCAATATTTCACGCGTGCCGTTTATTTTTGCAACGAATGTGACGTATATGTTCATCGCGTTGTGTGAAATGTCCATATTTCAAGAGTGCCGTCAGGCACGAGTGAAATATAGACATTTCACACCACGAGATGAACATATATGTCATATTCGTTGCAAAAATATGAATATTCTATATATTATATACCGCTCTATGGAAATTAGCAGTTTTTATACGACCGTTTTTAAAAAACGGTACGTATTATGTTTTACCGCACTGCGGGCGGGCGGCTGAAGAAAAAGCACATAGTTCGTGTACACAACTCCTCCGAAACCGTTCAGTCGATCGATCTGAAACTATACACACGTCTTCTACACATATTGAAGATGTGCACCTTGGTGTTTTTATGCCAAAAAAATATTTTTTAACAAAGATATCGTCCTTTTAACTTAGCCATTTTTTATTCACTTTTCTATACATTTATTTCATGTACAGAGTTTGTGTACACAACTCCTCCGAAACCTTTCAGTCGATCGATCTGAAACTATGCACACGTCTTTTACACATATTGAAGATGTGCACCTTGGTGTTTCTATGGCGAAACAATATTTTTTAACAAATATATCACCTTTTTAACTTAGCCATTTTTTCTACATTTTTCTATACAATTCTATATACGGTACAGAGTTTGTGTACACACCTCCTCCGAAACCTTTCAGTCGATCGTTCTGAAACTATACACACGTCTTCTACACATATTGAAGATGGGCACCTTGGTGTATGCGGAAAAAATATTTTTTATTTTTTAACAAAAATATCACCTTTTTAACTTAGGCATTTTTTCTACATTTTTCTATACAATTCTATATATGGTACAGAGTTTGTGTACACAACTCCTCCGAAACCGTTCAGTCGATCGTTCTGAAACTATACACACGTCTTCCACACATATTGAAGATGTGCACCTTCGTGTTTTTATGCCGAAAAATATTTTTAACAAAAATATCACCTTTTTAACTTAGCCATTTGTTCTACAATTTTATTGTATCCAATTCCCTATCATTTCTACTTTACACTCTACTTTTCTATCTCTGTCTAAATTAGCATACATGTTTAGCACAACTAGATGAAGAAATAATGCTATAGACTTTCAAATTCTCATTAATGTTTCTTGCCTTGGTGACAGCTTCACATTTCTGCATCTTCGCTGTCTGGCACATATTCGACGGGCGTATTTTGTGACTTGCGGCACTCTTGTTTAGACTGTATACGGTAATGAATGTGTATGTGCAGCCTATTTGCAGTCCGGCACTGCAGATGATCGCTATGAATATAGATAGCGGAAGTAGTCGTATTTTCACCGGAAGTTGTTTATTTCATCGACTTTTATTTACATCGTATAACTATGTATTTCATGGGTAGGTATATAATAAAATTTGTTTATTTATCACAGCCAGTTTTTTTTTTTTTTTTTTTTTTTTATCAACCCTCAATACTGTAAACGGTGAAATATTATCTGTGTGTATCAATTCAATATTTTGGATTATTACAGCGTATTAAAATGCTGTGGAAATTGGATATATTCTGTAAGTGATTGATATTTATTGTGTGTACCCCACCCACTATTTTGAAAGTATGGAGGCTACTGACGTCACGCCAAAATATTTTTAAAGTATACTGTTAAAAAAAAAGTATGGAACTGAAATTGTGAAATGGGTGGAGTAAGGGGATAAACGGCGGAATGCAGACACAAACATGAATGGAAAGCCGAAACGCAAGCGAAGCTCAACCTCTAGTGAAGAAGTCAGCATAAAACATATTGACAAAGACATACTAGATAAATAGAGTCCAACCCAAACAAAAACGAAGAAAAAACGGAAGGTTAAAGCCGGAAAAAAGGGAAAAAGAAAATGGACACAGATGATGCTACAGAGGGGGCTACAGCAAGACGGGAAACAGATGAATATTCAGACAAGGACATCAAATCACGTTTAGATAGCACAATGGACAAAATTGATGGCATAGTAAAGAAAGATGAAATAATCGACATTGTTAAAAGCACCATTCAAAAGGAAATGGAAGATATGGTGGAGAAAATACAGAAGAAAGTGTATGAGTCTGTAGCACACAGAATAGACATAATTGAAAGTGAAGCACACACCATTAATACCAACTTAGATGAGTGCAAAACACATATAAAAACCATAGAGAAAGAATTGGAGCACAAAGACGAAACAATAAACAAACTTAGACGGAAGACAGAAAAGTTTAACGAACAGCAGATAGAAAAAGGAAATGACCTCGAACAATACAGCAGGTGCAACAATATACGTATCGTAAACTTACCAGAGGACAACCGAGACAGACCAGAAACAATGGAAGAAACAACGGACAAAGTGGTGAAGTTTTTGAACGATAAAATGAGCACTAACCTTCAAGTCACGGACATAGACATAGCGCATAGTCTCGGCAAGAAAACGACAAACAAACCTCGACCGGTAACAGTTATATTTATGTCCTGGAATCAGAAGTTCCAGAGTATGAAGGACAGAAAAACAAATTAAGAGGAACTGGTATATATATATCAGAGGACTTAACGCGCTTAAACCAACATGTATTTGCAGCAGCCAGAAAGAATACGGATGTAGAATCAAGCTGGACGCGAAACGGACATATAGTAGTCAAATGGAAAGCATCGCAGCGAATTGAACAAATCGAATACAAAGACTACAAGTACTGGACGGGTGACATGTGACATTTACGCTACTAAATATACAATTAACCCATTTTATGCTGGAGTATCAACTTTCACCAACATTTGTTTTCTATAATTTTTTCTTTTAAGATGTATGTTGTTGCCACTCATTTGAACTATCTAAACGAAACAATTTGGATTTAGGTAGCATAAATCAGTTTTGTAGGGAAATAACAAATTAATCATTTATTTTCTACTAGATAAATAGTTTATGTTTGGCATGAAATGGATTAAAACAGGTGGAATTAACTATTTATGTATGCATATACGGTCAACATTATAACACGTTTGGATGACATGGGTAACCGGCATTTATTTTATCAAGTTTACAATTCAGAGGTATACACACACTTGTAAACGCTTCAGTGAACACATTATCACCTGGCCTGAGCGAGGGCTGTTCAAAATGCTGTTTTGCCAGCTATTGGTGATTACCATATTGTAAACACATACCAGTTGGCACGGACGTGATGATTGATCTGTGTATATATGTAAACATTTTGGAAACAGATAACAATGTACAGTAGAACAAAATGACTTTGCGACCAGTGTTGTCCGAGATCAGCCGCGGCGGATGTGCAGACTAGTCGGGGACCGCACTGTTCGTTCAGCTGGTAAAATACATTTGTAATCTACTGATACACGTTGCTAGATTGTAATTTGGTTTGAGTGAGTTAATTTTGGGTATGTAGTGAGTATGGGTAGATACAGAGACGCCTGCGTTAATCCTGACCAGAGTATCAGAGTTTAGAAACATCGATTGGTAATACCAACTTGCAATCAGGCAGTTTGACTGGCAGAGCCTGAGTCGAAGTACAACTTAGGCTCAGCCAATCGAGCTTCATCATTTCAATCAAATGTTTCGAATTAAAGAAATTGACAAATACTGGCAAGATTCACGCAGCTGGTGGTGTATTTGAATATATATGTGTGTGTATGCTTGCATGCATATATTTGTATATACGTATGTATATATGTTCACCTATATATACTGGTTGACAAGTGGATGCGAATGGGGGTGTTATAAAATATGTGAACAGGCTAGTCCCAGATCGGCATGCACATCCGCGCATTCTGATCGGGGGCTACGCGGATCACAGCACACTACAAATACCACCAGTGTCATATACGAACTTATTATGTCAGACTTGGTGAATATACAAGAGCCCTAGAATGGTTAATCATGTCATGTGATCATATATATATATACCAGAGGCATGCACCTGAAACAGGCATGTAGTTAGGAGACACATTGTTTATTTTAGTAGATTTAATATTATTTCCTACGGCTTCTAATAGTCTATGAAACACTTGCAATGGCCAATGACACCATATTGATGCGTGTATGTATGCGAATTGAAGACAATCATGGTTCTGTAATACTTCTTATGATATGTAATTAATAAATGATGAAGTATGTACATGTCATAGGTGTATACTACACTCTTAAACTTTCGACTTTCGTTTTTAAGAGTGTACGAATCATACTAGTTTCAAAGAAATTAATATAGATCCCCTTTGCCCCGTCTCCAATAGACACCATTGATAACAGAACGAGGACACGGTATATATCTTAGTAGTATGTGTTAGTGTTGTATTGTGTGATTTATTGAAGCTGGAGACGGAACACTATGGGTAGAAAGAGGACCTTCTTTATACGGACGCTGTCTGCACCGGTATCTCATTGTTCGCATTGAACTTACTTAGGGATCTACATTTACTTATAAATGTGTCACACTGACAGTGTTAGAAAGCTGATGCTAGTGTATTTCCTCATTACTAGTATGCGGGTGCTATTTTAGGTTTGTGTCTACTACACTCTTACAATTTCGAATTTCGTTTTATTCCTGTAAGACTGTAGGACGCATTGTGGCTGCGAATTGTTCAACATAGATTACGTTTATCCCGTCTCCGACAGACAACTTGTTAATAATATGCGTTATTGTTGTATTGTGTGATTTTGTTCAAGCTGGAGACGGAACACGAAGGGTAAAAGTAGTTTTTCTTTTATATCTGCGCTGTCTGCACCAGGATCTCACTGTTCACACTGAACTTACTTTGTGATCTACTTTGAAACGTGTAATACTGATAGACCTCGAAAGATTATGCGAATTTATTTTCTCTTTATGCGACTGATCATTTATGTTTCGGTGTATTACACTCTCGTATATTATGTATATATGTGTGTATGTGCATGTATATGTGTGTATATATATATATATGTATATGTGTATGTATATATATATGTATGTACGTGTGTATATGTGTGTATATGTATGTATGTATGTAGGTACTGTGTGTTCATGTAGTGTTGCGTGTTCTATTCATATATATATGTGTGATGTATATATATATATATATATATATATATATATATATATATATATATATATATATGTTGTGTGTATGTGTGTATATATATGTATGTATATGTATGTATATATACATGTATATATATGTTGGTATTGTGTGTTCATGTTGTTTTGTGTGTTCTATTCAAGCTGGAAACGGAACACTTGCGGTAAAAGTTGTTTTTATTTTATATCTGCGCTGTCTGCACACGGATCTCACTATTCGCTGTCTGCACACGGATCTCACTGTTCGCACTGAATCTACTTTGTGATATACTTATAAATGTGTCATGCCGAAACTGAGAGGGCATATGAAAATGTATATTTCTCTGATGAATAGATTATACTTCATATGGTAAGACATGTTCGCACAGCCTATGTGGTGGTAAGCATTGTCCACCATATATCCATTTTTATAAGATTTTCTTCCTTCATTGTGGACAGATATCTTACATGATAAACACATTCTGCATGTTTAACCCTGTACTCCATACTTCATATACTCAAGTAGAATCGCAACATCTACCTGTAAAATGAGTGTATTTATGATAACCTTAACTTACTTTGTTCTAATCTCTTACCTCCATCTTCCTTCTTTTGAGCAACACGATGCAATATCAGTAGACATTTTATCAGCTACGTACAGGGTATACATGTATCATTTCACCCTAACTCTCCATGGCAACTAACATATGCACTTTAAACGTCCGAGGACTAGGATCTAAGTTAAAACGGACTCAAATATTCCAGTGGCTCAAGGATAACAATTACGCGATATGTTTTTTGCAAGAAACTCATTCAGTAATAAAAATAGAAAAGGAGTGGGAAACTGACTGGGGGGCAGAAGGATTCTTTAGTGGAAAGTCAAGCAACTCTGAAGGAGTCTGTATTCTGTTTAATTCTAATTTAACATATAATGTTCTCAAATACACAGAAATAATTCCCGGTAGAATTCAGGCAATTGAAATTGATATAAACAATAAACAATAAACAGATTCTGCTTATAAATGTATATGGGCCAAATATCGAAGATAAAACATTTTTTAAAAAGCTAGAAGATTTTGTTTCTGAAAATGAAAATTCGCGAATTATTATAGGTGGTGATTTCAATGCTGTCCTAAACTTTGATTTGGATAAAAGAGGTGGGTTACAAAGTACAAACAAACAGAACAGAGAAATTATGTTAAATATTATAGAAAAATATGATTTTACTGATATATGGAGGCAAAATCACGGAAAAAAAAAAATATACATGGCATTCTAATTCTAGACAACCTATCCTATGTAGACTAGATTATTTTTTACTATCGGACAATTTGGTGAATAATGTTTCTAAAAGTGAAATAAAATGTAATTTAAAAACAGATCATTCATTGGTACAAATCATGATAAATATCAATGATCAGCCTAGAGGCCCAGGATATTTTAAATTGAATAATTCAATTCTTTTCGAAAATGATTATAAAACAATTAATAAAAACAATAAAGTGGAAATTGCCAACATTAACCAAGCAAACCCTAACACTTTATGGGAGTTGATTAAAGGAACAATCAGAAATGAAACTATCAAATATACTACAAAACGTATTAGAAAAGATAAAACAGACGAACATAAATTACAGCAGCAAATTGATCTATTAAGTAATGACAATATTCAAACACCTGAAGCAATCAATGAATTAAATAATTGTAAAAGCCGTCTAGAAGAAATTTACAAAAGAAGAGCAGAAAGTATTATTTTTTGATCGAAAGTAAATTGGGCCGAGGCTGGAGAAAAGAATACAAATTTTTTTGAGGCGCTTGAAAAAAGAAAATTTGAAAGAAAAATTATTTCACAGCTAACTGTAAACGGAAAACTTGTTACAGACAAGGAACAAATTCTACTAGAAGAAAAACATTATTATGAAAAACTATATAAGAAAAAAGAATGTACAGATTCTGATATTAATTTTTTCCCAAATGATTATAATAATAAGTTAAATGATGAGGAGAAAAGTAAATGTGAAGGAATATTGACAGAAGCTGAATGTTATAATGCCTTAAAAGAAATGCAAAACAATAAGAGGCCTGGGTCGAATGGAATAACTGTAGAATTTTTCAAAATGTTTTGGAATGACATAAAAAGTCATTTGGTAAAATCATTAAACTTTTCGATGGAGCAAGGCGAACTAACAACACTACAAAAACAAAGTGTTATAAATTTAATTCCAAAAACAGGCAAAGATACAACACACCTCGCCAACTGGAGACCAATAAGTTTGCTAAATATCGACTACAAAATAGCAACAAAGACCATTGCAAATAGAATAAAAAAGGTATTAAATAATTTAATAGATTCTTCACAAACAGGATTTATTAAAGGTAGATATATTGGAGAAAATATAAGGCTCTTATCTGAAGTAATATAACACGCAAATGATAAAAATATACCAGGAATCTTATTATTCGCCGATTTTGAAAAAGCATTTGATAGTATAAGCCATGAGTATATAATTAAGGTATTCACCTTTCTAAACTTCGGACCCAGCTTAATCAAATGGATTGAAATATTTTATCATAATATATCTAGTTGTGTAACAAATAATGGCTATCTTTCAGATTTTTTTTCCTTGGGAAGAGGAGTAAGACAAGGATGTCCATTATCTCCTTATTTATTCATAATCGCAATAGAAATACTCTCGCACAGTGTCAGAAAAAATCAATTAATAAAAGGAATAACTATAAATAGTGAAGAAATAAAAAATACTATGTTCGCGGATGATGCTACATTTTGCATGGATGGGTCCAGACAATCTCTCGAAATATTAATTAGTACAATAGATAATTTTGGAAACATTTCAGGTTTACGTTTAAACTATTCTAAGTCAATATTGTTTAGAACAGGTTCGACAAAGAACTCTACAACTACGTACTGTGATGATAAACCATTTTCATGGACTGCAAATGTGGCCAAAACTTTAGGGATATATTTTTGCAATGATAAAAATAAAGTGCATAGTTTAAATATAGATCCTAAAATAAAGGAATTTCAGCAATGTTTAGGCAAATGGAAAACAAGAAAGCTCACCATACTAGGTAAAATAACTGTCATTAAAAGTTTTGCATTTCCAAAATTAATATTCCCTTTAACAGTTCTAGACAATCCGGAGCAGGAGACTTTAAAGCAAATTATACGCATTATGTTTGATTTTCTCTGGGATTCAAAGCCTGATAAAATTAGTAGAAACATTATTGTTAAAACGTTCGAAGAAGGCGGGCTAAAAAATTGATAGAAATTTAGAATCGATTATTGATGCACTAAAGGCTAAATGGGTCAAACGACTTGCAGAAACTGAAAATGACGGAAAATGGAAAGTACTATATTTAAATTATTTGAAGCCTTTTGGTGGTGTACATATATTTGAAGGAAATGTAAACCAAACAGACGTAAAACATTTGATAAAAAATAAATTTTTGACAGATGTTCTTAAATCATGGTGCAAGCTAAACTTCTGCGATAATCCAGAAACAATATCAAAGCAAATTTTTAATGGAACAATTCGAAAATAAAGGTAATGGAAGAATGTTTTTACTACAAGGAATGGGCTAATAAGGGGATTAAATATATAGAACAACTATACGATTATAGAACTACATCATTCTTCAATTTTAAAAAAAATAAAAGAACTATTTGATGTTAGTAATAACGATTACCTAAAATTCTTCAAACTGATTTCGTGCATTCCTCAAGACGAGAACACGAATTAAAAATGAAAGAATAAACACGATTAATACAAAGATACTATTAATAGAACAAATAAAAACCACGACCAAATGTAATAAGAAGCTATATAACATGTTTCTTAATCAACAGAAACCGGTTATGTATAAAGCCAAGACAAAATGGGATGACGAATTCGCGGATAAAAATATAAATTGGAAGATAGTCTACACAAATCATTTTACAAACACTATAAGTTCTAAACTTAGGAATTTTCAGTACAAATGTTTGATGAGAATTGTTGCTACAAACGATTATTTACTTAAGTGTAACATTGTCAGCTCCAATTTGTGTGATTTTTGCGCCATGGCTCCAGAAACAAATAAGCACCTTCTTTGGGAATGCACTATAAGCCAACATTTTTGGTCACAGCTGAATACCTTTTTAAACAATAATAATATTGTATGTAATTTTGATTGGCACACTGTTTGCTTCGGGCAATATGAGCAAGACAACAAGTTTTTCAACTTTTGTATCATACTAGGAAAATACTTTATATATACATGTAAATTACGAAACACGGAACCTAAATTTCCAGAGTTTATGTCTTACCTAAAGGAAACACAAAATATTGAAAAAAAGAAATTGCAATGAATAGAAATAAGCTCATAGTTCATGAACGAAAATGGAATGTTATCCAATTAGACTAACACTCATTTAGAGATACACGAACCTTCTGATTATACATACAAATATTACAGTTAGGTATAACAGCATATACCGTAATAATATTGTATCGTGATGTGTTGCTCAATTATTATTCACTAAACCTATTTCACCATATCTCATTTTCAACTATATTCTCTCATCTAAATAACATTCTTAAATAAATCCAACCCAACCATGTATGAACAATATGTTATATCTATAATTATTTACAGTACATGTACTCATAGTTGATTGCAAACAAGGAGTGTAACCTATACATTCATGTTGTTAAACTGCTTGTAACTCATTTATTGTTTGTATATGACTATGTATGGAAATAAAAAACTTAAAACTGAGTAACGTAACCAGGATGAGGCAGACGAGCCTGTTTCCGCAAGTGCCGCAAGTGCATGCAAAATAATTACAGACTATAATGAAGATAGTATTACACAAACTATGAGAAATTTGAGAATTCTAACAGTTTTTGAGAGATTATATCTCCGCAAAGCAAAATTTATGTATAAAGTATCAAAATCAGACACTCCAAACTATCTCACAGAATTATTCCATGTCAAACCTCAAAACAATAATTTGCCAATACTAAGATCAGCTTCCACAAACAATTTTATAATACCGAAACCAAATAAAGAAATGTTTAAACAAAGTATTACATATGCAGGTCCAATAATATGGAACAGCTTATCAGAAAACTTGAAATCTGCCAAATCAATAAACTCATTCCATTGCAATTTTATAAAAATGATTAAAAGTTAATAAATTGTTGGCATAAGGAACCTTTAACCACGCCCAAACTAAAAGACACAAAATTTTGATATGATAACCATACCATGTTAACTTTCCATTTTATGTAGATATTTACCATTGTCTAGTTGTATGTAAACACACATGTATATACAATTTTGAGACCATTGGATTAGATTGAGGTGGCATGTAGCAGTCCATTCCAGTTACTTTGGGGTGAGAAAACCACCAGATTACCAACTATAGACATGTGCAATGTTTGTATTACCTTGTATGTATGTTTGTATGTATGACAAATTTGATACATGTTTTGTATATAATAGAGGGCCACAGGGAGATTAGTTTTTAACTAAATGTGTTACCCTCTGTAAATAAAGACTATTATTATTATTATTATTTCCTCGTCTGTCATTTTGCCGATTTTTGCGATTTTTGCGGCCGACAGAAAAGCTGCATAATTTGTGTACACAACTCCTCTGAAACAGTTCAGTCAATCGATCTGAAACTATACACACGTCTTCTACACATATTGAAGATGTGCACCTTTGTGTTTTTATGCCGAAAAATATAGTTTTGAACAAAAATATCACCTTTGTAACTTAGCAATTTGTTCTACATGTTTGCATACAATTCTATATATTGTACATAGTTTGTGTACACAACTCCTCTGAATCCGTTCCGTCATTCGATCTGAAACTATACACACGTCTTCTACATATATTCTATATAATTTCCACTTTACACATCTCTACCTAAATTAGTATACCTGCTTAGCACAACAAGAGGAAGATATAATGCTATATATTTTCAAATTCTCATTAATGTGTCTTGCCTTGGTGACAGCTTCACATTTCTGCAACTTCGCTGTCTGGCCCATCTTCGACGGGCGTATTTTGTGACTTACGGCACTCTTTTTTCTGTTTCTAAGAATTAAACAAATCCCCGGGGTGGTGGTGGGAGAATGCTTCCTGAGCCCCATATCGGGACTTGGTTCGCCTCGTCTGTTTTGTTTGCCTCTGGTTACGGCCCTGGCCGCTCATTGCCTTCTTGTAATGTTTATCACGAAATGCATGATGGACACGTAGAAACCCAGTACTATGTCAATTTCAGGAATACCAATGCAACGTCATATCGGGTGCCGAGAGGTTTATCGTCAACTTTGCTACGTTCGCTTAATTGCCATGGCAACGAAACCAATATTGGACAGTGTAGAATCAGAAATTACAACAATAGCTGCATGGGACGGACGGACGAAGCTGTCGGTATTGACTGTTCAGGTCAGTATAGGATGCAACGGTGATGTCGTCATATTTCACTATCATTCGCTTATACAACCATCTGCGTTCATCTTGCCCACAGGTGGAAGACTCTGACCTACGACATAAAAGAAAATGCCCATTTAAAAAATCACATTACATTGGCGAGCAATGCCCACTGTTTCCGAACATTATTAGTGTGCGAATGAGAATAAAAAGACGAAATATATTTTATAGAATAATCAGTTTGGGTGTATATGCATGGCGTGTCGACAAGGTGTTTGCCTTAACCATATATTACATGGTCACGTGTCATGTATCATGGTATTATACTGGTTTGACCATTCATAAACTGTCCCCTATTCAGTGACTGAATTGGGCGTGCTGTCATCGGCAACATAATGTCATTGTAATCGTACTTGCAAGACGACCATTGTTGCAAATGTTGCAAATGTTTCAATATTCCGTTTCTCAGCCGGTGTTCCAAATATATCACTATGTAAATTAGCCACGCCCATTTTTATTTCCATGCAAATACACAACCGCCTGCGTTTATCTTGCCCAGATGTCAACAATTATAAACAACTATCGGCAATCTGATTTCGCTATCAAGCAGTTTGATTGTCTGAGCCTGAGCTGCAGCGCAGCTCAGGCTCAGCCCATCAATCTGTTCGATTGAAAGCACATTGTTCAAACAGTTTGAAAAAACCAAGTAATAACTACATGTACATGTATGGGGAAGATTAGCACAGGTTGTAGTATATGAACAATTTCAATGCAAATTGGCAGCAAACAGGCACACATACTACTGTCATTTCCATGTACTTAACCCTTTGAACCCGAAAGCCCGCTACAGCGGATTATGCAAACAGTGAAGATCCAGACGAGCCGTCTCATCAGGATCTGCACTTTATGAAAGTAATTTCATATTTTTGAGAACCAAAAAATACCCCCTATTCATAAATGGACTAGTCTGAAAATCATTTTGTGATGATTGGATTGGCTGCAACATTAACATATCAAAATCCATTGCAGTTACTTAGGGGTGAAAGGGTTAAAGGTACATGCCACTCAGTAGGAAATTTTCTGGTAAAATAAACATCCGCATTCAGCATTACCCCGCGTATTAATTGGCACTTCTATCAGGGGCGATAACCGTGTTTCCTTAAAATGTTAGCGGACATTACTATTTATTATCTGTATTTATTTTTTGATCTGCAATGATCATACTTTATAATCTGTCGAAAACATTATTTGTTCAAGTAATGGTTATTCATTAATAAACAAATATGTTTTCGACAGATTATAAAGTATGATCACTATTTTTTTCAGGTGACGCCTTTAATTAGCATAAACAATTAAAAATGTCATGCCTCATTTGCATATGAAAATACCATGACACCACCGCGAGTCATATCAGCCTGAGTAAAATAAATATTACTAAATAATTGTATCTGTATATTCGTCTTTTTCTGTACAAACTCACTTGATTAATCTCACTTGATTGTAAACTATTTGTGTTCTATATGATCATAAACGGTTACATTGTTGTCTATCGTGTACAAGGTACATTTTCTAATACTTTTACACCGAAATCTTCATTTACATGGGGCACGATTTTACTTTTACTCAGTATTTATTGATTATACAGTCGAACCTCCCCGAACGGCCACCTCTCTACAACAACACCCTCTCTATAACAGCCGCTATTGTATATCCCAAATGGACGATTTCCTCTGTATCTAACCATTAGACTGCTGAGCACGAACATTGCTGTCTGCTCCGAAAATTGCCTTCTTTCTCAATAAAAACATGTTTTGACAGCATTTTAGAATCATTTCCATTTCCACTGGAAGTGATTCTAAAATGTTGCCAAACCATGTTTTTGATGAGAATTATCGAAGAAAATAAATAAACAACATTAAACTCCATACAGCAGCCACCTCTCTACAACAGCCAGTTTTGCATCTTCCCATGGATGGCTGTTGTAGAGGGGTTGCACTGTATCATTAACACGCTTTTTTAGTAAGACAATCGAATTATTCAGTGATATCAATTAATCGAATTAGTGATATCAAGAAATACCGAATATATTGTAAAAGCGCGCGTTGAACTTTTGTAATTGTTGAATACATAGTAAATCACGCATTCAAGTGTCTATATTAATATCCAAAACATCAAATTATTGATACCAATAAAAACTAAATTCTATCGAAATCGTATTATTGACATGAATACATGCTGAATAAATAGAGTCTTTATTGAATACAATACAGTAGCGCTTTTCTGCAGGTCAACTATGCGTACTATACCAATACTATACGTACTATACCAATACTATACGTATACTATACCAATACTATACGTATACTATACCAATACTATACGTATACTATACCAATACGATATGTTTTCTATACGATATGCATGTAATATAAACGTACGGTATGTTTGTACCGTACATACCAACCAATATTGTATAGATATACCATTCAAATCGTACGTTTATATGATTTGTGTACATGTGTATAATTCTGGTACGTTTGTATCGTACAAACATACCAGATTATGGTATATTCATACCATATCCGTACGGATATATCGTATATACGAACGGATATCGTATGTTTGTATAATATTCGTATAGTACGTTTGTACTATACGATGATACGGTACAAACATACCAATATTATATGATCATACGATATGCTCATTAAATATACCAATACTATACGATTACGATATGTATACGATATTAGTATATACAAATAGGTAAGGAGCAGAAAAGCGCTACTGTAGATCGAATTATTGATATTTATCCCGTCAACACAGTGCGTGCCGTGAAACTTTTTGATATCCTGTCAATACGACCTAATCACTGCGTATGAATATGTGCGGTGGCTGGAATATTTGTTTTGCATTGTATAGACATTTGTAGGTGTTGACGGGATAAATAGAATAGTAGGTTAGTGCCGTGAATGAAAACAAATATCTGGCGCGGCACGGAAACGGGATGTGCTCGGCAGAGCCTCGCCCATCCCGTTTCCTAAGCCTTGCCAGATAGTTTTTCTCATTCACGGCACTGACCTACTATTCTCTATCATTAAACATTGAATAAATAATAAAATCACACCTTGAAGTGTCTTTGTTGATATGAAAAACAAAGTATTGATAAATAAATATTACATGCTACCCAGTGATTCTGGAGCAACTTATTGCTGACGTCACGTTTTGGCGTCATTTCCGGCCAAGAAACAATTCATATGCTAACATCGTCAATATTGTCATTTTTTGAAAACGATATGAGCGCAAGTTTTTCGAAGAGCATGTAAAACAATTGTTTCGACTATCATTTTGAAATACCGGATTTATTTCCCTCGACATCTGTAAATCCGCACGCGTTTCTTTATCGGATTTCCAGATGTCTCGGGAAATAAATCCGGTATTCAAAATGATAGTTGAAAGAACTTTATATACTGAATGCAGAATAAACAGTAAAGCTGCAAAATGAATTCTATGTATATAAAAAATAATCTAATTATTGATATCAATACATCGAAATATTGATATAAATAAATACTGAATAGATAGTAAAACAGCGCCCCGTACATTACAGAGGGCTTGTCAGTCACCCTTGCGAACGGTCACACATTGGGCAGTGAAGTAGAGTTCCACCTGCCGAACACGTCCACATCTTACTCCGTCTTCTGTGCGTCCGGTGTCGACACAGCCGCAGCCCGGGTGATTTGCTCCATGGCCGGATACAGGTTTGGACTGTCTTGGTTATTGTTTATTGATTATAGACCAATGGAAGCATGTGATTTGTGGCCGTGATTGGAGAAATAGGGCTTATGGGATTTGTGATCAGAGTAGCATGTCATTTTATCTCATATTGCCACTCTATCGCCAATAGATATTAAATATATTCATTGAACGTGTCAATAAGTAAACAGCTATATTTATGACAAGACGGCATGGCCTGTTGTCCGGAATCCACGAGACGCAGATCTTGTTCAGACGTGTGCATGCGCGTTTCGGTGTTAAATCGTCAATAACGTAGTAGTATTACACTTCGAAAGCACGTTTATGGGAGGTGCTACATTCAAACAGACATGTGCATATTTAATCTTTAATAAACTATTGTATTAACATTCATTATATGAACTATAACTATTACGTATATTTACGTACTTTCGTTTTTTTTTTTTCCCATTGATACACAATGCAACGCAAGACGTCAACATTTTTCCATATGGACGTCTCGTGTGTTCATATTGGTCAGTGCCGGAACTACGCTTCACATCGCAAAATAGTTCCTTCTAAATCATCACTAATTTGTATATTTTGATTATATGTTTACAGTAATTTTGCGGCGCATACAAATTGAGTGATTTACGTATATACTAATAAGGTCATTTGATTTGTATGTGGATATATGCCACTCGTTCCGCCGCGCAACGATATTGCGCTCCTAAAGTCGCGCAATATCGCACGCTGCGGAACTCGCGCATATATACACATACAAATCAAATAAGCTATTTATGGAACGGGAACTCTCGAACGAAACAAAATGATGTGTTTTCGCGATTTCGCCTTTCTCTAAGTTTTGTCTTTTGAAGGGCGAGCAATGCGAAATCGCACTGGAAACAATCGGCACATTCTTTTACTCATATTTATACCACCGAATTAATAAAAAATCTCCAAAACAAGTTTTCATACCCGATTCGACACAGCATTGTACGTTTTATGTTACATTATCGCGTCCGCTAATCCTGCCAATATTTGTCAGTTACTTTATTTAAAAAATACTTGAATATTGTGCTTGAAATCATACAGCTTGAAAGTCGGATGCTGAGCTGTATTATAAGCACTGCTAAAGCTCAACCTCAGACAATCAAATTTGTGCTTGCGAGTTGGCATTGCCAATAAATGTTCAGAAACGTTGACAATTTGGTCAAGATTAACGCAGGCGGCTGTCTATTTATAGAGACACGAGCCCAAACATCACGGAAACCACGTCGCTGAACGAGATTTTGTACTCCAACATCCGGTGTGACGGCTGGGAGGATCACGTGGGCTAGTGCTCCGTCAATTTCACGGCCGATAACCAAGACAACTGCTCCGCTGCCGTCATCCATTGCTTCAGTAAGAAGGGTTGCCCTACTCACCCACCCACCGCGCACACACACCTGCCATCCCATTGGCTAACAACAGGAAACAGTTATGTACAGTCGAACCTACCCGAACGGCCACCTCTCTACAACAACACCCTCTATGTAACAGCCGCTATTTTATATCCCAAATGGATAATTGTATCCCCTGGACTCCGTCGGGGGATACTATGGATTTGACAGCGGGCCGCGTCCGCGTCCGCGTCCGCCGCAGACACTTCTTGTCCGGAGCATAACTCGAACACCCTTTGGAATATTTTCATGAAACTTCACACATGCATAGACCACGACCCGAAGGTGTGTCGCGCACAAGAATGACAACTCTTGCATAGCTAATTTTTTAGTTATCTTCCTTTTTTGTTTCGCGCACTGATTGACCATAACTCGACCACCCTTTGGAATATTTTTATGAAACTTCACACATTCAATTAGACCACGAACCGAAGGTGTGTCGTGCACAATAATGACAACTCTTGCATAGCTAATTTTTGAGTTATCTCCCTTTTTTGTTTTTGCGCACTGATTTCCTGTCCGGAGCATAACTAGACCACCCTTTGGAATATGTTCATGAAACTTCACACATGCATAGACCACGACCCGGAGGTGTGTCGCGCACAAGAATGACAACTCTTGCGTAGCTAATTTTTTAGTTATCTCCCTTTTTTGTTTTGCACACTCTACAAACTGGACAATAATGCATGAAGACCCGTTTTCTCGTCTACTCTGTACACCTTTTCTAGTGTGCTCTGTACACCTTACCTGTAGAGAGAACAATAGAGACTGGGAGAACCATTCACCTGTGCATGTGCTAGCATGGGCTAGCATGTGCAAATGTCCAGTATTGACCACTATATCTGACCACAGGTAATTTATACAGGTAAATTACTACATTGTATATTACATTTCCGTAAACTGTGTTGAAAATATTGTGGCATTATGTGGACCTGTGCAGATATATGTAGATAAATATAGGACTATTAAACAAAAATTCTGGGCTTCAGTAGCAAGCATTATTATTTTTAATTTTTAAACTTTTTTTTTTCATTTTTTTTTTCAAATTCTTTTTCAATTTTTGTCTAGTAGCATAAGGTCGTAAGTGCTATATACAGACTATTCACCACCTGTGCATGTGCTAGCATGTGCAACTGACCACTGACCACGTACAGGTAATTTATACAGGTAAATGATAATATTACATTTCCGTAAACTTTATTGAAAATATTGTGGCAATATGTGGACCTGTGCATATATGATATGTAGATAAATATAGGACTATTAAACAACATTCTGGGCTCCAGTAGGGAGCATTATTTTATTTTTATTTTTTTATTTATTTTTTTTTTTCCATTTTTATTTTTACATTATTTTTCAATTTGTTAACTGACCACTAACTTATTACAGGTAATTTATACAGGTACATTATTACATTTCCGAAACTGTAAACTGTGACCACTTATTGGGTCAGTATTGACTTTCCGTGCATATGTGGACCTGTGCAGATATATGTATAAATAGTATAAATATAGGATTCTATTAAAAAAAATGCTGGCTCCAGTAGCAAGCATTATTATTTTTGATTTTTAAACTTTTTTTTCCATTTCATTTTTTCATTTTTTTTTCAAATTCTTTTTCGATTTTTGTCTAGTAGCATAATGTCGTAAGTGCTATATACAGACTATTATCATATAGTAAAACAATTATTGACTAGTGAGCCATAGAATATAATCTGATATTCTATGGCTCACTAGTCAATAATTGTATAATATGTTCGGGCCAGTGAAAATTGCTTTCGGGCCCAGGCTCGAGGTCAAGGCTGGACAAGGCGAGGCATTTGATTCCGCGGAATTCTTGTTTACTTATCTCCCTTTGTTGTTTCGTGCTCTGATTTTGTATCCAGAGCATAACTCGAACACCCTTTGGAATATTTGTATGCCCCACCACGATAGTGGAGGGGGCATTTAGTGTTACCCTTGTCCGTCCGTCCGTCCGCACACACGAATGGGTACTTGTTGTAAGCGTACGGGGATCTTATTGGGTAGGGTTAGGATAGTGTTGGGTACTCTTGTTGGGTATTTTTATAGAGTAAAAACCCAAAAAGTATTCATTCGTAGGAACGTGCGTCCCGTCCTCCCGTCCTCCCGTCGTCCCGTCCGTCCGTCCGTCCGTCACAAAACTTTAACACTCGGGTAAATGTCTCATAATTTCTTCATCTTTCTACCGATCTCCTTCATATTTCATATACACATTGCTATAATGCACGTTCGTCCTGCCCCCGCCAAGCCCAGGGTCAAGATCACATACTTAGTGCTTCAAAAACTTTAACGCTCAGGTAAAAGAAAATTTTGACTTGGAATTTGGCCTCATTTATTATCAAAGCGATATGTGGGACATCCGTGTTCTATGAACACATTTTCTAGTTTATTAAACTTCACACATGCATAGAAGACGACCCAAAGGTGTGTCGCACGTAAGAATGACAACTCTTGCGTCGTTAATTTCTTAGTTATCTCCGTTTGTTGTTTCGTGCACTGATTTCGTGTCCGGAGCATAACTCGAACAACCTTTGGAATATTTTCATGAAACTTCACACATGCATAGACCACGACCCTAACGGTGTGTCACGCAAGAATGACAGCTCTTGCATCACTAATTTTTTAGTTATCTCCCTTTGTTTTTCCGTCACTGATTTTGTCTCCGGAGCATAACTCGAACACCCTTTTTTCAAAGTACTTGTGTATCTGGGGAGGGGGATACACATGCGCTTGTCGACAAGCGTCCATTTCTAGTTTCCTCTATATTTATCCATTAGACTGCTGAGCATGAAAATTGTTGTCTGATGTTGCTTTATCATTCATTCTCAATAAAAACATGCTTTCACAGCACTTTAGAATCATTTCCATTGGGATAACTAGAATAGTAGGTTAGTGCCGTGAATGGGAAAACATGTCTGGCGCGGCACGGAAACGGGATGTGCTCGGCAGAGCCTCGCCCATTCCGTTTCCTAAGCCTTTTTTTCTTATTCACGGCACTAACCTACTATTCTCTATTTCTGTCTTAGAATCTTGAATAATTCTTCAAGCAAAACAAATGCCACCAGATTATAGCAGGTGCTCAGTGCTGAAACTGATACAACATTAAATACGTCCAGTCTGCTCAGCCTATCATACAGTACATGATCACGTGGCTATAACAACAACAACAGTGGTTGAAAGTGTTGAAATCTTGAAAGTATTATTTGATATTTTCCTTAGTATGAAACGGATTTTGATGAAATATGGCGCTTCAAACGCGTGTTCATGAGCTGTATTTATTCGTCCATGGAGTTCGGCACAGACTTATGTCGTTTTTGCGAAGAATCGATTTCCGTGTCTACCGACACGTGAATTGATTCTTCGCAAAAACGACAGAACAGAGACCATCCAATGCAGCTTAACAAAACGCGTTTGATGCGCCATATTTCATCAAAATCCGTTACGTAATAAAGACAATATGAAAGAATACGTACCTTGAATCGGATGGATTCTGGAAGTTGCAGTACTTGTTGTTGTTGTTAGTACCACGTGACCATTCACCTTGTACCTCGGTGAAGACTACGGATTTCTCAATTATATATGTTCCACTGTATTTCAACTGTATCAGTATGTAGTATTTGACATGCTTTCGCAAAAAAAATACGACAATAATTATTATCATATTATTATCAAAATTATTGGAGATAACATAAAACAAAAACAATAAATTAAACTTGACATTTGCTTGCTCTACAGTGAGCAATAAAGTACACTGTAGCTCACGACCTCGTGCACGCATGTAAGCAATGAAATGCACGACTGTGCACTACATAGTGCAATGTGTCGTTGAAGTCTCCTGCACATTGAGCATGTTGAGTGCACTAAGTGTTACCTTTAGCTCAAGTCCCCCTTGTGCCTACTGAGTGGGCGTGTACCTTTAAACTCACCTTTAAACTTATTGACTTTATAAGAAACTCAGCACAGCCTCGTTTCTTGTGAAATCAGTGAACTCATTTAATATATAACATATTAAATCATCAATCATGTAAGATCATCTGTTTCTACTTCGTTTTAGATTGCCAGCACATATACACGTCAACATCCGGGTCCCTGTCGTCGCCGTATTTCCCGTCCTACTACCCCGCCAATACGGACTGTCTATACAAAATTACCCCTCCCGGTCGACAGCTACTAAAGTATACTTTAACTCGTTACACCTAGCGGGCGATGGTGATTATGTGGAGGTATGTTAGTTAAACAGCTACCAATAACAGGTTATCGGATCACGTGGTTACCAAAAGACGTTTGTCGGTTTAAACAGTTCTTCCTGGTGGAGGTTGCTATTGTAATTTACTGAGGTTCCAGTAACAACTACATGGACATGCGCGTCAGGTTCTAGTCGAGTTGGTGTCAGGTTCTAGTCGAGTTGGTGTCGGGTTCTAGTCGAGTTGGTGTCAGGTTCTAGTCGAGTTGGTGTCAGGTTCTAGTCGAGTTGGTGCGAATTGTGCGATCGAGTTTGGAAAAGGGTGATTATAATATACGCTATAGTTCACCCTACATTCTAAGCCAATTGCTGTCCAGTAACAAGCTCCACTTACAGAGCTCCATATAAGGTGCGTATTGGCGTATTTTGCGCAAATATTTTAGTTGAATACGCATTGATTATCAAAAGTGGGAGTACAAAATACGCACAGCAATGTGAAAATACGCATTGATTTTCAAATTGAGTAGTGAAAATACTGTCATAAAGTTGAAAAATCGCTTACTAGTTGAGCTGCAAAAAGCAAACAGTTTGTGCAGCTCATATAAGTGAATGTTTGAATTTGTTATATTGTTTTATCATTTGTTAGCTATTTAGTAATGAAGAAAATCAATAACCCATTTGTAAAAGTAAAATACGCAATGATTTTGAAATCAGGGGGCATAGTACGCTTTAGACAAACAGCTTATCTGGAGCTCTGCACTTATATCACTTATTGGTGAATATCACCAATCAATATGCATACGTACACGACGAACATATAAACAAACGGCGAAGTCTCGTTTTCTATGAAATCTGTAAACTAGTAGAATAAATACCGTATTAAATGTCATTTGTGTAGATTCTTCTCTATGTACATACTTATAATTATTGTGATCGTTTATCCGAGTTTCTCGACCACTGAAAGAACGGCATTTCGTCTCAATTAATTGCATATTGCGACGCTTTCGCCAATATGTATTAAATTAATCATTAAATGTTCAGCACTATCTTTAGAACTGATTTGCTGTCATCAGTTCACGAGACGCAAATCATATTACCACCCACACACGCGCTCACTTCCTGTCACATCGCCAATCACATACTAGTATAGTGATTCGAAATCACGTTTATGGACGAAGTTTCGCGATTATGCTGGGTAAACAATAAATAAGTTATAATTCACATATTGAATATGTGAACTATAACTAATACATATTGCAAGATTTAACCCCAATATGTTACATATTACCAGATTTAATTATTAACTGTTCGACAGGAAATGAAAATTAAAAATCAATACGCGGATGGGAGATGCGTAATAGTTATAGTTCACATATTGAATGTTTAATAAATTAATTTATTAAACAATTAATATGTGAACTATAACTAACTTATTGTTTGACACGCCCCAGGGCGTGATTCATGTTACGTTTGAACGGAGCTCCGCCCCTACACGCTTGTAAATCACGATACCGTTACGTGATTGTGGTTTTAAAACGAATCGACCAAGTACACGCGTGACCTGATGCGCGTCACAGGAAATTACAAGGCGGAACCTCTGGTTATAAATATAACTTTGCAAGTATTGCAACATTTAATGACGAAATCGTCGCAATATGCGATTAATTGAGACGAAATGCTGTGCTTTCATTGGTCGAGAAACCCGGGCATAAATACATGTAGCACAACCTGGCTCAACGATAAATGGGTTATTATTGACATATTGAATTTTAAGGAACTAAATGGAGCGATCGCTGCCGCTCCCTTGCAATTAATTCCTTACAATTCCAATATGTGAACAATAACTTATATTCTTATCTAGGTGCGAGACAGACCGCACGGGCGACAACTCGGTTATTTTACGACAACGAACAGAGTTCCATACCTGATTACGGACAAGGACTTTTACATCCGGTTTAAGACGAACAACCACACTGGAGCCTCGGGGTTTAACGTCACATGGAGTCGTACGTAATCATATATTTGTGTTTGCGACTGGAGAAAGGTGGCGTATGGCTTTTTCCACCAGTGCAGATCGAGGTATTAAACGATTTTACTGTTTTCATTAGAAACAATTTAATCAGAATAGTTACTGTTAACTGTCATTGGCGGATGTTTTAAAATCGGTAATAAATTATTTGTTTTCTTTTATAAAATTTCCAATAAAAGGCATGCACCCCCCCCCCCCCCCCCCCCCACCACCCCCCCCCCCCCCCCCCCCCCCCCCCCCCCCACCGTCTTCCACCTACTGCTTTTTACTCTCCAGCACTGATACTAGAAGATGCC
Organism: Conchocele bisecta; assembly: GCA_029237695.1. Classification (NCBI taxonomy): domain Eukaryota; kingdom Metazoa; phylum Mollusca; class Bivalvia; order Lucinida; family Thyasiridae; genus Conchocele; species Conchocele bisecta. Next base: position 82,282,658 of record CM055275.1, read on the forward strand.
GTAACCATGGGCTGTGGGTCGCACGGGTGGGACGTGGGTGTAAACACGACCATTCTCCGCCGAATATACCCGGATACTGGCGTGTCACAGATGAAACTCACCGACCAACTCTGCACGGGCAGAGTCATGGGAGACCTCGTGGTGTTTCAGCAATCATACGCCCAGTGCTCGACGCAATCTAAGGTAATACATTGGAGCAATGGGGCTTAAGTGTAGCTGCTGGTGAAATAGCACACTCCTGTATCCTGATAACGATATGTAGTGTTTGTTAGAAGTATTATTGGGTGTTTCATTGGTGGAATGACGAACATATCTGATCTGGATCTACACTGATCGCAAAATCCATACACCTAAATTCTTCAGTCACAGCCACATAATTATATATAATTTAGAATGGAATATATCTAAATAGACATTTAAGCATCATACCGTTTTAACGGCTGGAACATGGTCATCATTAAACGGAAGAAACCGCAGTCGTATTGATGAAAAATAAGATTTACCTGAGACCTCATGGGCGCCGCCATTATTGCAGTGTAAAAAATACACCACGTGATCCCATACCCTGTAGATGTAGATCTGGGCAGGCGGCTGTGTATTTACATGTAGCCAATTTCACCAAAATTACTAAGCATACTTATCTAGCAAAGTGTACTTTAATGGAGCAATCATTTGTATATCCGAAATACATTCATATAGAACTAACGACGGTATATATTTAATTCAGGGCTCCAGATAAGGAATTAGTAATTGAGTATTGTTACTCCATCATTTCTGAAGCAATTGGGTATTTCAAAATTTTAATTGGGTAAAATAAAATCACACTACTGTTCACACATCAACAGACAACAATTATTGAATAGTTTGTTTCGAAATGAAAACACGTCTTGGCATTTCATTAGAATTGTCTCCTTGGAGACAATTCTAATGAAATACGAAGATGTGTTTTCATGGAAAAAATAAGAAATGTATGCTATATTGGTGGTCTGTTTATTGTTTTCTGCAGCATGATAAAGGTACCACAATTGTTCTCATTGCTTTTCGATACTCACTACTTCTGATTTCAATTGGTTTTTTGGCAAATTTAATTGGGTATTTGCGCAAATACGCAGCTTATCTGGAGCTCTGTTTGATTATTAAAAGTATGCAAACTTATTATACTGAATGTATTGTGTTATCACAGCCAAAATGGATGTGATAATGTAATAAATTCAGTATAATAAAACATAATAAATTGATCATTAAATTTAAAATTTCTCCCTCAAAGTGTACTGCAAGATAAGTATACTTTGCAATGTTAGTGACATCGCCTACTGGTCTACCATTCCAGACAAACGGGGAGAGTGTTGTGTACACAAACGAGCTGCTTTATCCCGAGTCTACCACACCCTTCCCCCTCATTGTGAGGGGATATATATGGAAGGTGGGTACACTTACAGGTGCTTGAACAGCTGGTCAGTATGCTGCTGTCATATGGGTATTTTTGTGGGATATGGGTGAATTTGGGTGTATTTGCATATGAAATGCATATGAAGATTTTGCATATGAATTTCATATCGGCTCATTTTATGTCATTTTCATAGGAAATTTTCATAGGAAATTCATATGAAAAACATATGAAATTCATATGCCACACATTTTGTAGTGTAGTTTTGTGAAACGTCTAATGCTCAACCATTACACATGTCAAAACTCTTCAATTATACACACATTCACCGTTCCGCACTTTCAGACCACTTTATTCTGTCAAAATACCAACACAGAAATTACCGAACTTGTAATTCGCGGGAGCTGACGTAAATTGTATGTTGCTAACAATGCACCCAAACCACCCACAGAGATACGGAAAGAAACCATAATGAACCATTCTTCAAGAACATGTGGGTACACTTGGTTACAGTGGGATATGCATGTGCTCATATGTACAAATGCATGAAGTGCCTAAAGGTTGTTGTTGTTGATCAGACTCCAGATAGGCTACGTATTTGCTTAAATACCCAATTAAAATTGCCAAAAACCCAATTAGAAATCAGAAGTAGCGAGTATCAAAAAGCATTACTCATTGTATCGTACATTTATCATGCTGCAGAAAACAATAAACAGACCACAAATATGGCATATTTGTCTTGTTTTCCATGACAATACATCTTGGTATTTCATTAGAATTGTCTCCAAGGAGACAATTCTAATGAAATGCTAAGACAAGTTTTCATTTAGAAGCTATCTATTCAATACTTGCGGTCTGCTGATGTGTAAACAGTAGTGTGATTTTATTGTACCCAATTAAAATGTTGAAATACCCAATTGCTTCAGAAATGATGGAGTGATAATACTCAATTACTAATTCCTTATCAGGAGCGCTGGTTGATGCGATCAGTAAGTCTTTATGCAGATACTGCTACAAATAAAAATGCACATACACCTGTACAATTGTGATGTAGCACATGTATATTTTTCACATGAAATCCTTGCTATGCCGTGTTTTAACTCATTTCATAAATGTGTTATGATACACGTGTAATAACACCTGGAGGGCATTTGATTGGATGGCGGCATCACTCTAATAATAATTATTCACATTATGCGCCAACGTTATGTTCAATTAATACAATAGAGACGTTCCAAATAACGTCCATAATGGTGAGACAAAGCAATGATGTTTTGACGTTGACGTCATCATGTTTTAAACGTGAATAGAAGCGTCCGTGACTCATTAAAATTACTGCAACGTTTCTCTGTTGATATTTTTAACTAGATGCGAAAATAGTCAATGGCGTCTTCTCGCTGAAATATTGGATATTCTTTACTTTGGCAACACTTTGGCGAGTGAGGTCATGTGATAAACAGAATCTCAAACTCGTTTCTATATGATATGAGATTTATGAAACTCGCCAGAGGCTCGGTGCATAAAATGTGCATGACTCGTTTCATAAACTTTGTATCAAATGGGAAATCGTTTGAGATTCTCTATGTATTTCTCTACACGGGTGTGTAGAAGCCAAATTGTGCATGTACAACACCAAGAAGGGTACAACAACAATACTGTTGTTAAAGGTGCATGCCCGCTAAGTAGGCACAACATGTTCTTTATAACAATTAAATAAGTGTATAACTGTGTCACTATTCCACCAGTTCTAAAAATTACACGTGCCCGCTATACAGATATAATCATTTAGTAATATGTATTTTGCTGATAGTGACGCGCGGTGGTATCAGGCTGTTTTCATATGCAAATGAGGCATGACATTTTTTAAATTATTTATACTAATTAAATGCGTCACCTGAAAAGAAAACTATTTTCGACAGATTATAATGTATGATCATTGCACATCAAAACATTAATACAGAGAATAAATACAATTTTAAGGAAACACGGTTATCACCCCTGAGCTCAGTGTGGAAATGTACGCCTGATATAATATGTATAATAATGCCCATCAATACGTGGGGTAATGGTGAATGAATGTTTATTTTGCTAGAAAATGTCTCGGATGATGTCTCTGATATAAAGATAATTGTGTGCCTACTGAGTGGGCATGTACCTTTAATACACGTTCTAAAATATATAGGCTTCAAAACATGTTGAACTTCGTACATACCTCAGCAAGTATGTGTTTGATACAATAAAGCACAGGTAGTCCAGTAGCCGATTTCACCAAAATTGCTAAGTATACTTATCTAGCTAAGTATAATTTGAGGGAGTACTCCTTTATTATTCCCGAAATGCATTATTCCATATAGAACTAACGACTGCATATATTTGATGATTACAAGTATGCAGAATTATTATACTGAATGTATTACATTATCATATCGAAAGTGGCTTAAATTGATTTGTTTTCCTTCAAACTGTACTTAGCAAGATAAGTATACTTTGGAATTTTGGTGAAATAGGCTACAGAAACATATTGTCTGTGTCAGGAAGCCTGCCCAAATTTTACGGCCATATAAACGATGCAAAAACAATATTTTTTCGATAATATTAAATTTTATAAATTTAACAATGAGCCTTCATTTTATTTCGTGAAATTTGGTCAAATATATATTTTATTGCGAAAAATTTATTTGTCTATGGGAGGAAATGAGGTAGAGGAGCTGTGGGTGGAGTCCAAAAAAGAAGAATTTTGGAAATTGGCTCCGAAATCTGGCTAGATCAAACTAAGAAAGCAAAAGTAAACATTTTGAAAATCGATTCACTATTTCTGAAATTAGAAAACATGTTAAATCCCCATACACCGCTTCACTCTGCACACAAGCATTTAATTACCTAGTAACGATACACCCTTCCACATCAATACAATTACCATCGCTACTGATCGTACGTCCGTCCGTATGTCTGTTTATTTATTTGAAAGTTTTTGTAAGAGTTTCTCAAATAAGTGCGTCGACAGACCACCTTTTCTAGTTTTATTTTCGCCATAAAATCGATATTGGACCTTACATGAAATAAAAAGAAGGCTCAGTCTTGCATTTTGCTATATTTTAATATTATCGAAAACAAATGTTATTTTTGCATTGTTTATATAGCCGTAAAATTTACAAATCTTTCTGAGACGATTCGTTTAACTAGAGCTACACGGTTTGCAAACACTGCTAATGAGGCATGTACAAGGTGCATGATCACGTGGTTATAACAACAACAACAGTGGCTGAAAGTGTTGAAATATTGCCCACTCTACCGACACGGAAATCGATTATTCGCAAAAGCGACAGAAGTTTGGGCGAAAGTACAGAGACCACCAAATGCAGCTTAACAAGACGCGTTTGATGCGCCATATATCATCAAAATCCGTTACGTAATAAGGACAATATAAAATCATACGTACTTTGAATCGGATGGATTCTGGAAATTTCAGTACTTGTGTTGTTGTTGTTGTTGTTGTTGTTAGTACCACGTGATCATACACCTTGATGTAGTGTTGAAATGGTTAATATGAATTCTTCTCCAGATATGAATCCCTATCCAAAACTTGCACGTGTGTTGTTGCAGGTAGAAGTGGAGTGTGACGTGGCCCGTACGGAAACGGTACACACAAACTTCCATCCCAACCAGACCGTCCATCACCAGACAGAGCATGCGCACTTGACCGGAAGTACACACTATAGTATCGGCACGACGTTTTACACGGACGGGACATTCTATCGGGAAATCAGCGGAAACCCGGTTTCGCTTAGAACAGGTTAACTTTATGTATGATGTTTAGCACCAGTGTCCTGATGAGATGTCACTCAGCTGTACGTAGAAATATCGCATAAACGCCATTTTCATCTAGTGACCAGCGCAAATTTATTGCACCGGTCACTGGACGAAAATGTGTTTATGTAGTATAGTCTGCATGTAGCTGAATGTTAGAACACACCAAATAGGTTTACTATATAATTTAACCGAATGCCATCCGGCAAGGCCAGTCTCTACTACTTTCACTATTCGTATAGATACCGTGGGACCTACATGTACATGATCTGCAGCCAGTCTGTACTGGTTCTGCATGAATTAAACCATAGGTTCACTTACTCATAAGAAAGAAAATGTCAACCTCGCCATGTCCCCCAAGATTGTCTACATGTTTTGGCCACGGTAGCTCTATTTACATCACGTGACCATCAGGTTCGGTGTTTTCTGAATGCTACAAATATGCTGACAACTGGTGTTAAAAGCACCCACAAATGTTCCTCAAGTGAAACTAGGTAGTAATGGGTCAAGATTTGTAATCAAGCTGTATTTGTGACCTCAAAACGCCCGCACTATTTTTTTAATGCCGGACTACTTTTTCATAACCCCTTGACGATTTCGCGCCCTTTAGTATTCTCTAACCTATAATCACGAACTTATCTGCATTGACTAAATACACACTGACTGATAACAACATGTATCAAGTGTTGAATCTGAAATAATGTAAATAAGTAGCCTCGTGTTCTTAACCCTTATACCGCTACTCACAGCAATTGTCGTCTGCTGTTGCTTTTACATCTTGTCTTATTTCTCAATAAAAACATGGTTTGACAGCACACTTCAGAATCATTTCCAATGGAAATGATTCTGAAGTGCTGTCAAAGCATGTTGTAAATTATGATAAAAATGGACAATAGAAAATAAACAGCAGACGACAAAAAATAAGATAGTGGTCTAAGGGTTAATATGTGACGTATAACATTGTTAACTCATACCATGGCATTTACTTGACAGCTACTTGAAACTCAACCCGGCAGGACATTAAATGCGTCTTTAATCGGTGCAAATGACCCTGTTTTCATTGGTATATTCAGATTAGAAATGCTGCAATTTGGTAAAGGAAGGTTCTACAACTACCAAAAGTATATTAAAAGTAGCAGAATATCACCGCATTTGATAAAAAAAAAATACTATTAGCATTATGATTTAGTAATGTATGACCTTCATGGTATAGTCATAATATTTTCGCTCATGGAGTGCAGCTTATAACGATGAAATACTCAGAATGTTCACGTTCCATTTAAAACTCCGCCCACATTTAACCCCGCCCACATGATACAGTGGAACCTCTCTAAACCGGACACCATGGGAGGGCCACAGGGTGTCCGGTTTAGAGAGGTTCCACTGTAATTAAGCACTGGATGGTCAATCGTTGTAATTTTCCGTTATGAACAGACAGGACAATGACATAACTTACATTGAAACCCATCTAAATTAGACACAATAGGGTCCCCGGGGTGTTCGGTTTAGAGGGGTTCCACTGTATACAGTTTAACACACACACACACACACACACACACACACATCACAGAATGGTCATATGCCTGATTTACAGCGAAGCCTCTCTAAACCGGACATCATGGGGACCTCCGAGCCGTGGGAACCTCCCAGGGTGTCCGGTTTATAGGGGTTTCACTGTCGTATATCATGTATGGAAGTGGGTGGCGTAACTTCTTGAATGAGCTAGTATTCCCAACCCAAGCTCCAAGACTTTCACCTATGACCTTGGTGCCTCGTTGTTGGCTACAATTACTGCAGTCCGCCTGTCATACCACAGGTTCTTGAGGAACGGTTCATATTTCGGATTTATGGTTTATTTCGATATCTGGTTTGGGTGCATTCTTACCAACATACAATTACACGTATAACTAAACGTTTTCTTTGTGGGTATTTTGACAGTATAAAAGGTGTCCGAAAGTTCGGAACGGTGAATGTGTAGTTAATTGACAAATTCTGTCGTTTGTAATGATTGAGCCTTAGTAGTTGCACAAAACTATGTAAATTACCTGAACCTAACTAAATCCATCCGAATCCACCCAAAATACCCAAATGACACCAACACACTGACCATCTGTTCAAACAAAGGTGATCATATTTATTTGAATAATCGTCATTATTTTCCATAAGTCTCTAGCGTGTATTGATTTTTATCCCGTCAACACAGTGCGTATGTGCCGTGAAACACGTTGCCGTGAAACATTTTTGATATCCAGTCAATACTATTTTTGCATTTTACAGCCATTTGTAGGTGTTCACGGGATAAATAAAATTGAATAGTAGGTTAGTGCCGTGAATGGGAAAAAATATCTGGCGCGGCACGGAAACGGGATGTGCTCGGCAGAGCCTCGCCGTTTCCTGAGCCTTGCCAGATATTTTCCCCATTCACGGCACTAACCTACTATTCTCTATCTATTCTCAGGTGATGACGTGTTTGTGAAGGTTGTCATGGATACGGATGACGTACACATGAAGATGCGACTGGACACGTGTTACACAAAACCAGCCCCAGGCGCCGGGCCTGATCTTACATACGCCCTCATTGATAACGGGTAAATGTGGCTGTGCCTGGAGAAATGGTGCTTATGGGATGCGTGATAGAGAATAGTAGCTTCGTGCCGTGAATGGGAAAAAATATCTGGCAAGGCTCAAGAATTTCTTTATTTCTCATCAGAAGTATATGTAGTGACCACCATTTGAACCGTCTCGCCGAGACGGTTCACATGAGTGGTAACAACATATACTTTGGTTCAGAAATAAGAAAACCAGCCCCAGGCGCCGGACCTGATCTTACATACGCCCTCATTGATAGCGGGTAAATGTGGCTGTGCCTGGAGAAATTGTGCTTATGGGATACGTGAACAGTTTACACAAGCGCCAATATGTCTGAACATCTATTGTCAATCTCAACTCCCTACTTTACGTAAATACACAACCGCCTGCGTTAATCCTGCCCAGATGTCAACATTTCTGAACATCTATTGGCAAGCTCAACTCGCTGCTTTACCTAAATACACAACCGCCTGCGTTAATATTTTAATATTGCCCAGATGCCAACGTTTCTGAACATCTCAATTCGAAATCAAGCAGTTTGATTGTCACAGCTCAAAAAATGAAACTGCTTGATTTCAAGCACACTATTCAACTTCAAGTATTTCGAAAAAAATAAATTTGCAAGATTAGCGCAGGCGGTAGTGTATCGTGATCAAATAACCACTCCTGTAACATGATAACTATATATACATATACATGTATAACACACTCCTGTAACATGATAACTATATATATATACATGTATAGCACACTCCTGTAACATAGAATAACTATATATATATATGTATAGCACACTCCTGTAACATGATAACTATTATATATATATAACATGTATCAACACACTCCTGTAACATGATAACTATAATATTATACATGTATAACACACTCCTGTAACACGAATAACTATATATATATACATGTATAACACACTCCTGTAACACGATAACTATATATATATACATGTATAGCACACTCCTGTAACATGAAAACTATATATATATATACATGTATAACACACTCCTGTAACATGATAACTATATATATATACATGTATAGCACACTCCTGTAACATGAAAACTGATATATATATACATGTATAACACACTAGGGCCTGTAACATGATAACTATATATATATATATATACATGTATAGCACACTCCTGTAACATGACTACTATATATATATTACATGTATAACACTCACTCCTGTAACGATGAACTATATATATATACATGTATAGCACACTCCTGTAACATGAAAACTATATATATATATTACAATGTATAGCACACTAACGTACCATCTCCTGTAACATGATAACTATATATATATACATGTTATAACACACTCCTGTAACATGATAAACTATATATATATATTAAATTTACATGTATAACACACTCCTGTAACACGATAAACTATATATATATACATGTATAACACACTCCTGTAACATATAACTATATAAATACTAACCATGTATAACACTCCCTTAAACCAAGAATAACTATATATATATACATGTATAACACACTCCTGTAACATGAATAACTATATATAAAATATAACATGTAATAACACACTCCTGTACCCATGATCTATATATATATATATATAAACATGTATAACACACTCCTGTAAACATTGATAACTATATATATATACATGTATAACACACTCCTGTACATGATAACTATATATACTATATATACATGTAAGTATTCACTCCGTAACAATGAATAACTTATATATATATAAATACATTATAACACACTCCTGTAACATGATAAGCTAGATATATATACTACACACTCCTGTAACATGATAACTATATATATATACCCCATGTAACACACTCCTGTAACATGATAACTATATATATATACATGTATAACACACTCCTGTAACATGATAACTATAATATATAATACATGTATAGCACTCCTGGTAACTAAAAAACTATATATATATACATGTATACACACTCCTGTAACATGAACTATTATATATATACATGTATACACACTCCTGTAACAGATAACTATATATATATATAAATCCAATGTAATAACACCACTCCTCTGTAACATGATCACTAAATATATATATATATATGAACACACTCCTGTAACATGAAAACTATATATATATCAGTATAACACACTCCTGTAACATGATAACTATATATATACATGTATACCACATCCTGTAACATATAACTATATATATATATTATGTATAACACACTCCTGTAACATGAAAACTATATATATATATACATGTATAGCACACTCCTGTAACATGATAATCCTATATATATATACATGTAATACACAACTCCTGTAACATGAAAACTATATATATTATACATGTAATAGCACACTCCTGTAACATGATAACTAAAATAATATATATACATGTATAACACACTCCTGTAACATGATAACTATATATATATACATGTATAGCACACTCCTGTAACATGATAACTATATATATATACATGTATAACACACTCCTACATGATAACTATATATATACATGTACACACTCCTGCATGACTAATATATATATATACATGTATAACACACTCATGAACATGATAACTATATATATATACATGTATAACACTCCGAACATATAACTATATATATATCATGTAAACACACTCCAGTAACATGATAACTATATATATATACATGTATAACACACTCCTGTAACATGATAACTATATATATATACATGTATAACACACTCCTGTAACATGATAACTATATATATATATACATGTATAACACACTCCTGTAACATGATAACTATATATATATATACATGTATAACACACTCCTGTAACATGATAACTATATATATATACATGTATAACACACTGCTGTAACATGATAACTATATATATATATATATATACATGTATAACACACTCCTGTAACATGATAACTATATATATATACATGTATAGCACACTCCTGTAACATGATAACTATATATATATATACATGTATAACACACTCCTGTAACATGATAACTATATATATATACATTTATAACACACTCCTGTAACATGATAACTATATATATATATACATGTATAACACACTCCTGTAACATGATAACTATATATATATACATGTATAACACACTCCTGTAACATGATAACTATATATATACATGTATAACACACTCCTGTAACATGATAACTATATATATATATACATGTATAACACACTCCTGTAACACGATAACTATATATATATACATGTATAACACACTCCTGTAACATGATAACTATATATATATACATGTATAACACACTCCTGTAACATGATAAATATATATATATATACATGTATAACACACTCCAGTAACACAACAACTATATATATATACATGTATAACACACTCCTGTAACATGATAACTATATATATATATACATGTATAACACACTCCTGTAACATGATAACTATATATATATATACATGTATAATACACTCTGTAACAGGATAACTATATATATATATACATGTATAACACACTCCTGTAACTGATAACTATATATATACATGTATACACACTCTGTAACATGATAACTATATATATATACATGTATAGCACACTCCTGTAACATGATATATATATATACATGTATAGCACACTCCTGTATATACATGTATAACACACTACTGTAACATGAAAACTATATATATTTATATTCAGGTATATACACACTCCTGTGGACATGAATAACTATATATATATATAATATTAACATGTTAATAACAAACTCTCCTGTAACATGATAACTATATATATAATACATGTATAAACACACTAAATAAAATATATATATATCTATAACCATGTATTAACACCACTTGTTAACATGGAAAAACTATATTATATATACATGTATAAACACACCTCATGTGACATGATAATATATATATATATATACATGTATAACATACTCCTGTAACATGATAACTATATATATATACGTAGTATAACACACTCCTGTAACATGATAACTATATATATATATATATGTATAACCTCTCCTGTAACAAGATAACTATATATATATATATACATGTATAACACACTCCTGTAACATGATAACTATATATATATATATATACATATGTATACACTCTCTGAACATGATAACTATATATATATATATACATGTATAACCACTCCTGTAACAAGATAACTATATATATATACATACATGTATAACACACTCCTGTAACATGATATCTATATATATATACATGTATAAACACATCCTGTAACATGATAACTATATATATATACATGTATAACACACTCCTGTAACAGATAACAATATATATATGTATAGCACACTCCTGAACATGATAACATATATATATACATGTAATAACACACTCCTGTAACATGATAACAAAAAAATATATATATATACATGTATAACACACTCCTGTAACATGATAACATATATATATATATATAATATACATGATAACACACTCCTGTAACATGATAACTATATATATATACAAAGTATAACAACACTCCTGTAACATGATAACTATATATATATATATGTATAATACACTCCTGTAACATGATAACTATATATATATATAATACATGTACACACTCCTGTAACATGATAACTATATATATATACATGTATAATACACTCCTGTAACATGATAACTATATATATACATGTATAACACATCCTGTAACATGATAAAAAAATATATATATATACATGTATAACACACTCCTGTAACATGATAACTATATATATATACATGTATACACTCCTGTAACATGATAACTATATATATATATGCATGTATAACACACTCCTGGAACATGATAACTATATATATATACATGTATATATATTGAGTGTTAGAAGCATGATGGGTGTTTCATTAATGGAATGGCGAACAGTGCAGATCCTGATCAGACTGTGCGAATTTACACTCGTCGAAAACCGATACATTTCTGCAGCCACAATCACAAATCTCTGTAAAGTCGTCACGGTTGTGAGTAGCGTTTTCCTATACAACCAAGTAGACAGACAGACCTTTATACTGTCTAATTCCTACCTTTAGCATATGTATACTGCTGTCTAATTCCTCGACAATGTACCTCCGCCACCCTGGACATGGATCGGTTTATAAATATCATGTTCTAAGTTATTGTCTTCTGGTCCTTCGGTTGAGACTTGATACCGAGGTTTATCCCGCCAACACAGTGCGTATGCACCGTGAAACACGGTGCCGTGAAAGATTGTTGATATCCTGTCAATACGACCTAATCACTGCGTATGAATATGTGCGGTGAGTGGGGTTACTTTTTTGAATTTTAAAGCCATTTGTAGGTGTTGACGGGATAACTAGAATAGTAGGTTAGTGCCGTGAATGAGGCAGAGCCTCGCCCATCCCGTTTCCTAAGCCTTGCCAGATATGTTTTTCCATTCACGGCACTAACCTACTATTCTCTATATCTATATGACATTAACTGTTGTTGAGATGTGAAGCACATTCTTTTTCTCTTGTTCACCGTAACTATGAGTTCATTTCTTATATAAATGATATTTCGCAGTGTAATAAAATAGTTTATAAAAATACACTAAAGTAATAAATATGCAAAGAAGAGTGTTACAGAAAACGTGTTTGCTGATCAGTGTAGCTTCCATATATGATTTACTCATGCAAAAAGTGCAATCTAACATTTTTGTTAATTTATTCACAGGTGCGTAGTGGACCAATCAACGTCGATTATCTCCCAGGGAACGCACGAGACACGTTTTGTTTTCAACGCCTTCGAGTTTCCCGCGGTTCACGGTAGCGTGTATGTCTATTGCAACGCCACGTTCTGTAAAACGTCAGATTTCACCAATAGATGCTCGCAGACGTGTCTGGGTACGCCCTCTCTCTTGTAGGAAGGGGCGTGGCCTATTTTGAAGAGCCAATAGAAATGGGCGATGCGGAGTATGATGAACAGGCTGGGTTATGATGACTACTGTGATATGTAATGTTTATACACAACTGCCTGCGTTAACCTTGCCAAGATGTCTACATTTCTGAGCTTCTATTGGCTGACAATCTCAACTCACAATGAAGCTCAGGCTCAGTCAATCAAGCTGCTCGATTTCAATCACAATGTTCAAGTATTTTGAAAAAATAACAACACATTTTCAGAAACCTTACAAACACTGGCCCAGATCATGACAGTTGCGCATGTCTGTAATCTGTAGCCGATTTCAACAACATTGCACAGTATACTTTACTAGCAAAGTATACATTGAGGGAGTAATCATTTATTTTTCCTGAAATGCATTATTTCATATAAAACTAACAACTGCATATAGTTGATTAAAAGTATGCAGAATTATTATACTGAATTGATTACATTATCACAGCCAAATTGGCTGTGATAATGTAATAAATTCAGTAGAATAAAATTAATAAATTTATCATAAAATTGAAAATGTCTCCCTCAAAGTATACTTTGCTAGAACAGTATACTTTGCAATGTTGGTGAAATCGGCTACTGATGCAGTTTGTCGATCTCTAACAAGATGCCATGTATAGAAAATCGACATGATGTCGTGATCTGCCTAACAGTAGTCAAACAAACAATCGGTGAAAAACCGCCTGAGTGCTCGTTCTATGCCGAATTGACAAGGGGGCGAAAACGTTTAGTTAAACATAGATTTTTGGAAAACCCAAAATATAAATAGAGATTTATATTCTAAGAATGGAAGCCGAAACCGAAGATTGCATTCGTGCACTGAACCATGGAGTTACGAATCGCGAATAATCGAGTATAGCGGTTAATCGTCGCACCCTTGGAATACGGAAACGTGTGATAAATTTAGCACAAAGCAAACAAACAAAACATTTGTTATTGCGTAAGACCCATGTTTTTAAAAAGTTCAACCCTTAAAATATGTGCTGCGGTTTTCAACCAAGCACTTTAAACGCATAGTTGATTGTATAAATGGTAAATGATTACATGAATCACGCGCTATGACACCATTTCTACCAAGTTCAATTCAGGTTTCTATATGGAGCACCTATTAAATCGATAGACTGATGTTTCTGCATATCTACACATGTATGTCGTGTCTAAGACTGCCAGCATAATAATGTGCAACATGTATGTATGTATTCATGTCGGTTTATAATAATACCTTGTTTATTTGTTTGCGAAATTGGAAAACAATGTGATCTGTGAGACTTTCTTTTCTAATGTGCATTTGAATATAGAATATGGTATAGAATTAAATGCAACCAAACTGATTGATTTTGATTACACGTTTCGAGAGCTTACCCAGAATGTTTCACAGGCACATGTCCTCCTGAGCGGTGTGGAAAACACACCTTGAATATTCCCACCAGCCCAAACCTACAACGTTTTCACCAACCCCCTCTACCCCAACCGATACCCCGCCCCACTGCAGTAGCCACCCTCCATCTCACTTTCCAGGATCACCGTCTAGGACAACCTGTAAACATAAAATAGAAGATATTATGTATTAAAGGGGCATATCAGAATGTGTTGAAACAAATACGATAACAAAATAATAACGCGTTTTCATCATGGTCCTGTGTAACGTGGTTTAATTGAAGATATATGACGATACTAGGGCCGCTGAATTGTTACTATTCTCACCCATATCGGTACATACATATCGGTACATACATATCGGTACATACAGGTACATACATATCGGTACATACATATAGGTACATACATATAGGTACATACATATAGGTACATACATATCGGTACATACATATGATACATACATATCGGTACATACATATAGGTACATACATATCGGTATATACATATAGGTACATACATATAGGTACATACATATCGGTACATACATATAGGTACATACATATCGGTACATACATATAGGTACATACATATCAGTACATACATATAGGTAACATACATATCGGTACATACATATAGTACAATACATATAGGTGGCTACATACTAGGTACATACATATCGGTACATACATATAGGTACATACATATCGGTACATACATATAGGTACATAAATATCGGTACATACATATAGGTACATACATATAGGTACATACATATCGGTACATACATATCGGTACATACACATAGGTACATACACATAGGTACATACATATAGGTAACATACTTATAGTACATACATATAGGTACATACATATCGGTACATACATATAGGTACATACATATCGGTACATACATATAGGTACATACATATAGGTACATACATATAGGTACATACATATCGGTACATACATATCGGTACATACATATAGGTACATACATATAGGTACATACATATAGGTACATACACATAGGTACATACACATAGGTACATACATATAGGTACATACACATAGGTACATACACATAGGTACATACATATAGGTATATACACATAGGTACATACACATAGGTACATACATATCGGTACATACATATAGTTACATACATATAGGTACATACACATAGGTACATACACATAGGTACATACACATAGGTACATACACATAGGTACATACATATAGGTACATACACATAGGTACATACATATATGTACATACATATAGGTACATACATATAGGTACATACATATAGGTACATGCACATAGGTACATACATATAGGTACATACATATAGGTACATACACATCGGTACATACATATAGGTACATACACATAGGTACATACATATAGGTACATACATATAGGTACATACATATAGGTACATACATACCGGTACATACATATAGGTACATACATATAGGTACATACACATAGGTACATACATATCGGTACATACATATAGGTACATACATATAGGTACATACACATAGGTACATACACATAGGTACATACATATAGGTACATACATATAGGTACATACATATAGGTACATACATATAGGTACATACATATAGGTACATACACATAGGTACATACATATCGGTACATACATGGTCCTGTGTAACGTGGTTTAATTGAAGATAAATGACGATACTAGGACCGCTGAATTGTTACTATTCTCACCCATATAGGTACATACATATCGGATTTCCTATCTTTGTTTTTCAAAAACAAATCCTGATATGCCCCTTTAAAGTTGGGGTCCCAAGATGTTCGTTATATGAATTAAATAAATAATGAAAACATTCAGCCTGTAAACTGGCACATCTAAGGATTACATTATTGCGCCGGTTGCTAGACTAACATTGGTATACGCATGTAGCTGAATGGGAATTCATCAGGTGCCCGTTTCACTAAACTTCGTACGACTAACAGTTCGTAATTGCAAATTAAGGATCGTCTGGAAATTTCAATTGATTGATTTACATTTATTGAGCATATGCTGCATATGCATCCTATGCTCAATAAATGTAAATTCAATCATTAGTTACAAGAAAACATAGCTAATGTGAAAGGGGTAGGATCGATTAACATGAAAATCGGCCCTGTGTTAGAATTTGTTCAAACTGTGCGACACATCTTCAATATTTCCCGACTACAGAACAGTAATTCTTTTGATTCTACTATATTTCGTTTAAATTTTATGATGTTTTTAAGTACTCGGGTATGTTCATTTTTTAGTTTCAAAATGACGTCAAAATGACGTCATGTACGTGGGTATATGCAGACATCAAGATTGATGCGGGGAAAGTATCTAACTGAAAATCCGAATTGTTCAAAATGAAATCATGGATGGTACAATGTACCTAGATATATATCACACAAGGAATAGGCAGACGACATATTCCACGGGGGGGGGGGGGGGGGGGGGGGGGGGTAGGGGGGGGGGGGTGGGGGGGGGGAGGGGTCTGTAAAAACGTGATACTTAGCTATATTTCATGGTTTTTATGTTATCCGATATAACCCACAGAATATGCGATTTTAATGCTGACACCACTCGTATATTCGGTGTTGCGTAGACGTAATTTACTTCGCATATTGTCGACAAAATGACAAAATGTAAACATGCGGTGTGTGTTTGTAGACGTAATGTAAACATGCGGTGTGTGTTTGTAGACGTAATGTAAACATGCGGTATGTGTTTGTAGACGTAATGTAAACATGCGGTGTGTGTTTCTAGACGTAATGTAAACATGCGTTGTGTGTTTGTAGACGTAATGTAAACATGCGGTATGTGTTTGTAGACGTAATGTAAACATGCGGTGTGTGTTTGTAGACGTAATGTAAACATGCGGGTATGTGTGAGACGTAATGTAAACATGCGGTGTGTGTTTGTAGACGTAATGTAAACATGCGTTGTGTGTTTGTAGACGTAATGTAAACATGCGGGTATGTGTTTGTAGACGTAATGTAAACATGCGGTGTGTGTTTGTAGACGTAATGTAAACATGCGGTGTGAATGTAAACATGCGGTGTGTGTTTGTAGACGTAATGTAAACATGCGTTGTGTGTTTGTAGACGTAATGTAAACATGCGGTATGTGTTTATAGACGTAATGTAAACATGCGGTGTGTGTTTGTAGACGTAATGTAAACATGCGGTGTGTGTTTGTAGACGTAATGTAAACATGCGGTGTGTGTTTGTAGACGTAATGTAAACATGCGGTGTGTGTTTGTAGACGTAATGTAAACATGCGGTGTGTGTTTGTAGACAGTTCCCATCTTCCAGTAAAAATACATTATCCACGCGTTCATTTCGTAGTCGTCTATCCGATGAAATATGACAAAGGGTATATAAAATACAATGAAATAATTCGTCCGTTTATATATTCAGCTGTCCAACTAAGAGATAGATATTCAAATACAAATTAGAAAAGAGCAAATTAACATTAAATCAGAGCATACCAAAACACGCATGAAAGGTATCAATTACAAATGTACGCAATTTCTTATTAACCACAGCGTACATCGATACATTGGGCATATCGGTTTTGCGACCAGTGTACATGTACATGTATATCCAGATCAACCTGCGCATCCGCACAGTTTGATCAGGAAACGGGATCACCATTCCATCAATGACCCACACACCATGCTTCTAACGAGCAATATATTGTTATCAGGCTAGAGGAGTGTGCAATTTGGTCACGGAATACACTGGCACAAAACGCATAAGCCAGTCACAGCCACATATATTTGTATTATATCCCGGATCATATAAAATACTTTTATAACTTTATAACGGCAACCTTGCATTGACCACGTCGTGATTGTATCGGCCTGTTACTCGTTTTGCTACGCATCACCGGTGCCAAGTTCTACCCAGTTACCCCATGTCTTCGTCCCGCCTCCCGTACAGACTATCATGATTTTGTACTTACCAAGATTTTCGTCGTACGAAGTTTACTGAAACGGGCCATTGTAACCAGTGCAGCGGTTTGCAGCGCCAACGTGTTTATAAACAATAAGTTTTAAACTAACCATCATCTCCTGCGACAAATCGGAAACGCGGGTCTAGGAACTTGACCCCGATGACCTTCTTAAGTTCCCGGATGATCAGCGACCAGTTGAGTCGATTTGGCGGGAAATCTCGGACAACGAGGGACAAGAGACAGCAACCGGTACAGACGCCATTTACAATACTGAAGGTGTCGATACACTTCACAAACATCATGTATGCGCCGGGATTGCACGAGAAGAATCTATGTTCCTCGCTTCCTGTGGTGAGTGTAAGAATAGTAATGAGACGCGACATGTGTATTTGTACCTTCGGACATCTGTGTAATTTCCTTAAATACATTTACAAAAAATTCAATATTTTTCATACCTAAAGTCAAAAGTTAACAAACTTTTCAGAGTACATGCATAAATATAGTCCGCATGTACTCTGAAATGTTTGTCAACCTTTTACGCCATTTACGGAAAATATTGTAAAGTTTGTAAACTTATTTCATGAAATTACGCAGAATCCCATGGCGTGTCTCATATATGTGTCAGGATCGCACGAGAAGAATCTCTTCCTGTGGTGAGTGTAAGTATAAGTTATTGTTCACGTATTGTACTTTTAAGAAATTAAATGCGTGCGACCGCAGCATTTAGTCCCTTAAAAGTCCAATATGTGAACAATAACATATTTATAGTTCCGCCAAATTTTACTAAGCATCCCCCATCCGAGTATTGATTTTCAATTTCCTATCGAACAATTAATGATTAATAGTAGATGCAACTTAATGGGGTTAGATCTTGCAATATGTGAAATTCGTGTAGCTCGATACTGGCCAGCGATTGGATTCGGAAGTAGGGCGAACAATAAGAATACTCCCTGCAAGTGAACACGACCTGCAAGTGTATGACCTTGACATTGGGTTCAGCGGGGTCAGAGGATTGCGAGGACCATCAGATGAATGCATGTGTGAACTATGAAGCGGCTACGTGGAAGGAAATGGAAAGTATAAGACATTTACCCGAACGTTAAGGTTTTTAATGCACAAAACATGTGACATTGACCTTGGATTTAGCGTGTGACAGAGAATCGTAGATTTTCACAACATGATAGAGGACCATCAGAGGAATGCATGTGTGAAATATGAAGCAGTTATGTGAAAGAAAACAGAAAGTATAAGCAATTTGCCCGAACGTTAAGGTTGTGAATGCACCAAGTGCGTGACCTTGGGCTTAGCGGGGCCCCAGGCATCGTGGATTTGTTACAGCATGATAGAGGACCATCAGAGAAATGGATGTGTAAAATATAAATCCATTACGTGAAATGAAACCGAAACTATAAAACATGTATTTACCCGAACGTTACGGTTTTTCAAGCACTACATATGTGACCTTGACCTTGGTTTAGCGTGGGCCTGAGTATGGTGGCTTCGTCACGGCATAATAGAGGACCTGCCAAGGAATGCATATGAAACAGATACATGAAAGGAAACATAACTTGCATAAAATGGGCTTTCACAGTTTAATAACACAGTGTAGTAAGAATCATAGTACACATAGTACAGAAAACATGTTAGGTAATCCATGCAGCTTCAAATTATGATCATGTGCTTATGCAATACATATAATCTAACATTTGTGTTGATTTAATATGATATTTATTAAACTCGTTGACTGATATCATATCGGCATATCCTCGTTTCATATGAAATAAAGTAACATATATGTGAACACTACCTAGTTACTGTATCCTATACGGCATATGGACTGGCCAAGTCGGCCATCTTCTGTGTGTGTAGCAGCCATCAACCAGTTTTACCTCTTCTGGCATTTGACAAAGAACTGACGTATGAAAAGTAGAACATATGATATAATGTAGCTAAGCAACCATGGAAAAGCCAGGACAACGGACTCGTATCAATTATATGACACCAAGATGTACTGTTTCCCACATTCTCAAAATGTATATCAGCTATAGCGGACGTGCACACGTTTCCTAGACACTGTACTGTGATAATTGAGCCGCGTCGCGAGAAAACCTGTCTTCGGGAGTCGGACGACGTCACAATATATGACGTCGTGAACTTAGCTGACGTAATTTCCGCTGAGATTTGCATGTTGCACGCTGACTTCGAAGTTCAGTTTCAGAACAATAGGCTACGATACTCGCTCACTGCAAGGCGAGTTGACTCTCCAAAAGACAAAATGCTAACGTAACACTCCCAAAACGAACACAAGGCGATGTAACAAACTGTTATTGCGGTAACAAATGTCTGCAAACATGTTAGAGCGGGGTCGGGTCTGACCGGCCGTCGGCACTAACCGGCCCCCCATCAGTAAACAAGTTTAAACCTAAGTTGATATCTTATATTGCTCATGTGTCGAAAGTTCATTTCCCCGTGAGTTTTAAATTTGCGACAAACAGTGCAGAGAGTATTGCCAATACGAATTCAATCGTTTTCCATAGAATAACAACATCCGTAAACCAAGACTTGCATAAATATAATGCAATATGTACGTAACACATGGTTGTATACATGAAAGCAGATTTTATCTGAGTGTGTCTACATAATGGAATACCGATATTGTAAGTTAAGGCTTGTCACATTCAAATGAAGGTTAGCAAACAGCAAACATATAGGTGGCCGAGTACAGCCGACATGAAAAATACCTACTGTCTGTTCCACGTTTTGCTGCCGACGAACTTTTGGCTATTAAACACATTAAATCTAAAAAAATATTTGAAAGTAAGTAATTTTCCATCAGTAACAAAAAAGTCACCCTCCCGAAATTTGTTTATTGATTTTATAGCGAAAAAACGATTTTGCTATGGGAATTTCGGAAAATATTTCAATCACGTGCACGCAGTGGTTTGGTTGGTTACTGGAGACTGACGTCAGTTCCCATTAGCCAACCAAATCACTGCGTGTCACGTGATTCGATATTTTTAAAGATGGCGGCTAATATTCATTTATAATCAGAAAGTGAACGAGTTTGATTTTGAAAAGCGAATTTAGGTTATATAGTGAGACGCGTTTTTAGTGCAGATTACACTCGAAATCTTTGAGATTTATGTTAATGTATTAGTAACTGTAAACTCTAAGCCGAAAACCCACTCCAAGCAGCGGTTTCGACACGCTGCAACACGCTATAGGCGAGTAAAGAATTACGACTTCGCGTGGCATGACAATGATGATGAATGCGAGTTTTGTACCTTTCTAAATCACATAATCTTCATACCCGGGCGCATTTGAATTGTTTTGTACATTGTTTAGAAAGGTGTTTCATGTATATACAAACAATAATTGACCATCGAAGACACGCTAGAATCACCTGTGGATTTGTACAGCGTGTATGTTTCCGTCTTAGACGGCCGAAAACACCCGACCCCGCTCTACCATATCCATATTTAGCAGACTTCCGAGCGCTACCGTTGAAAGTGGTCTCACACGAGTGAGATGGTTTAGAAATTACATGTAAGCGATGTAGGCTTTTGCTATCACGCTGGTAGAGTGACTATGAACTGTATGTACATAGTGAGCAATGCATGGAAGTAAGGGTGCCTGTCAATAGACATGGACACTACTTTTCAGCAGTGCTACAAGTTTGTGTTTTTTAAGAAAACAAATGTGCATATTGTTTTCGTCACGGGTGTCTGTTCGTATCGACCGTCCGTCCGTCCGTCCGTACGTACGTTCGTCAGTCCGTCCGTCACGTTTCTTGTAAGAAGTAAAACTCGTTAACAGTAATAAGGTAGGGACTTGAAACTTGGTGTGTGCCTTCCTTATAATGTGTGTAGATGCGCAAAGTGAATTTCGAGTTTTGATTCGACCTCCCTGTCATGGAGTATCTCATCATTTTCAACTTAGCATTTGGGAAAAGTGTGTATATTGCACGCAATCGACTGTGCACTAGTTGTAATGTAATTTAAAGGTACATGCCCACTCAGTAGGCACAAACTATTCTTTAAAGGAATTAAATAAGTGTATACTTGCTGTATTTGCTGAACAGTCGTATAGTCCCCAATGAACCAACCAGTTAATCAATACAGAATGACATACCTGGACAGTAAATATTACTGTCTGTTTCATATACTTCTATGTTTTTCTACAATTGTAAATTATTAAAATGCTCAGTAATCCACAGACTCCGGCAAATCTACGAGCAAATCAGCCAATTCTGTACAGAATTGGCTGATTTGCTCGTGGATTTGTTGATTACATGATGACATGGACAAATTCACCAATTAACAACATTTCTCGCACAAATGAAAAACATACATGTACATGTAACGCTGGATCGGTCAGATTTGTCCATTTTCTGTACATAATTGGCGGATTTGTCCATTTTCTGTACATGATTGACGGATTGTCCATTTTCTGTACATGATTGACGGATTGTATATTTTCTGTACATGATTGACGGATTTGTCCATTTAAATGGACACATCTGCCAACTATGTACAGAAAATGGACAAATCAACCAATTAACAACATTTATCGCACAAATGTAAAACATACATTGTGACGTTGGATCGGTTACATGTAGCTGAAGATGTGGAATATATGGATATATGGAACTATCTTTAGGAGTACGTTTTGACCCGACCATGGGCACTTTTTTTATCCCAATCCAAACAGATGGTCAGTATGTTGATTTCATGTGGGTATTTTGGGTAGATTCGGTGGATTTAGTTGGGTTTGGGTAATTTACATAGTTGTGTGCAAGTACTAATGCTCAATCATTACACACGACAGAATTTGCCAATTATCTACACATTCACCGTTCCGAACTTTCTGACCCCTTTTTCTCTGGCAAAATACCCACAGAGAAAACTTCTAGTTATATGTGTAATTGTATGTTGGTAAGCATGCACCCAAACCACCAGAAATATCGAATAACCCATAACAATCCTAAATATGAACTGTTCTTCAAGAACCTGCGGTATGACAGGCGGTCTGCAGTAAGTGTAGTCATCAACGAGACACCAATGGCGTAGGTGAAAGGCCCCGACCTCGGGCTGAGAACACTAGCTCATTCAAGATTTTGGGTAGATTTTGGTGGATTTCGATGGTTTTTGGTAATTCACATAGTTTGGTGCAACTACTAAGGCTCAATCATTACACACGAAATCGACACTTATCTACACATTCACCGTTCCGAATTTTAAGACCCCTGTTATACTGTCAAAATACCCAGAAAGGAACAAATACTTATACGTGTAATTCGCGGGAGGTGACGTAACTTGTATGTTGGCAACAATGCACACGAACCACCAGATACACTGACATAACTCGTATAACACCGAAATAACCCGTATAACACCGAAATATGAACCGTTCTTCAAGAACATGTGGCGGCGATCGCCTGTTCACTGGTGCTGCACTCCATGTCAGCGTCAAATATTTCCTGACGAAATTCCATTCATATTTAAATATGTACATGGAGAAGATATAGAAAATATTTAAGTCTAGTAACCGGCGCAAAGAATTTGCGCCGGTTATTAGACGAAAACGAGTTTATGTGATAGCTCTATGTAGAGCTAAGTGGCATCTCGTCAGGAAACCGGTACATTTTTCGACTCGACGTGAAACATTTTATAGTGGCGCCGTACCCGTGTTGTTTGCAACAAACAAGAAATAAGCAACACTGGCGGAGGGTGTTGGCCTTAAAAACTTTAACATAAATATCCAAGTCATTGGTGGGCTATAGAATGAAAATATGGAATCCATTGGATGATGACAAATAAGCATAATTATGAATAAACGTAAACAGGACAAGAATGAAACGTTAAATGTACGTCATATAACTTCTGACGTATCGATAACATGGCGTAGTCTCCTTGTCATTTGACTACTCAGACGAGATTTGCGTTAAAGATTTCGGGTACCTGCTATCTCTGTAATTATATTAGGGTTCGCTTGAAACTTCATATGCTTATTTGTCATCATCAATACTGTATGCATACAGGGCTCCAGATAAGGAATTAGTAATTGAGTATTGTCACTCCATCATTTCTGAAGCAATTGGGTATTTCAAAATTGTAATTGTGTAAAATAGAATCACACTACTGTTTACACATCAGCATGATCAGCAGACCGCACTTATTAAATACTTTGCTTCTAAATGAAAACACATCTTGGTGTTTCATTAGAATTGTCTCCTTGGAGACAATTCTAATGAAATACCAAGATGTGTTTTCATGGAAAAATAAAAAAATATGCTATATTTGTGGTCTGTTTATATTATTGTTTTCTGTAGCATGATAAAGATACCACAAATGTTTCATAGCTTTTTGATCCTCACTACTTCTGATTTCAATTAGGTTTTTGGCAATTTTAATTGGGTATTTACGCAAACACGCACCTTGTCTGGAGCTCTGTAGACAGCATAAATACATGCACTTGTCTGACAGTGAAGGGCATATACACAGAACTCTCGCCGGTCAGCACGGGTTTGGCGGCGTAGCGAAGTACCCGCGGGAACGAACTCTGGATCGGCAGCATGTAAATGGCGCTCCACGTACCGCCCACAACCTGGTAATACGACATATGACATCAAAGTACTGAAAGTACTGAAATATTTTATCTCCACAAAAACTAATCGGTGTGTGGGATAACTTAACTTTGCAAAACACACTGGTGTAACTTGCAGGGCCAGTACTGAAATATATAAAAAAAATCGTCCACTCCCTTTTACTGCTATCAAAAGTGCTACCCCGCTCTCTACCTTTCGCGAGGGTAGCAATTTAACCCACTCTTTAGCGTAACGCATGGAAGAGTGATTTGATATGTTAGCGATATAAAACTGTCAAAGCTGTATCAATAAAGTATTAATAAAGAAGATACACATGCAGAAATTGGTTATTTTACCGTGTCAAGGTGTAAAACTTATTTGACATTTACATGTATATCTTGTAAATTTGAAAGCTTCATTTGCTTATGTTTAATGTTGAACAACAACTAGAGAAAACATTGTTTCCATGTGAAAATTATTTCCCTATTCTATTATTGTAGGCAATTTGCCAGTTCTACATCAAAGATTATTTGTTTAACGGTATAAAATATACAGTATACAGTTTACTAAATGTTGACATAACATCAACAGGTTTGGGTATGCAATTCGGTTGTCACATTTTTGAATGGGTCAAATTATATCCGTAGATAACATATCGGAGGCGAATTATTGTAGCTAGCTCCGTACGTACTGTCCCGTGAGACCTAAAGATAATAGCTGCTGTATTCATACGCACGAAATGTCTTGATTAGTATCTACAAGAATTTAACTGATATACTGAGCACAACACTGTGACAACTATATAGAATAGTATATGTAGAGTTTTAGATACAAAGCAAGACAAACCAAAACGCCATAGGATAAGTTAGCACGAGGGCACTAGTTTCTTGGTCGTACTCTCCGTTTATGCGTAGAACGATCAATGGTTGCCCCCACAGAAATTTGCGCGACACAATATGCTATCTCAAGGGAGATAACGTATAAAAACCATGTGCGATCGTTCATAAACAATATATACAAACTTTACGATATTTACCTTAAATGACGTTGCAAGTTGAAACAATTTTCACAGCAAATGAGGAACATAATCCTACATTGCTACTAAAATGGCGTCCACTTTCGACGTCATTTACAGAAATGTCACAGTTTCTGTAAATAGTTTTCGTGAAAAACAAACAAACGGACATTTAATTCTTACATGGGTGATACTTTAATATGATATTTAAATGTTTTTCCTGATTTAAATCGATGAGCTTAACTCTTTGCATGCTGGGAAACTTGTGGGCTATAAATAGTTCAAAAATAGCGGACGAAAATCATCATATTTTCTTTATTTCCCATTGTAAATATCATGAATATGTCTTGGAATTTCATTAGAATTGAGTCCTGAGGACTCAATTCTAATGAAATTCCAAGACATATTTACAGAGAGAAATAAAAAGTATACTTCTAATGTGTTTGGCGGATATTTTCACTGCTAGCATGTAAATAGTTAAATACAATGTGGGTCTTAAACGAGTGATGGTTTCATTTTTTAAGCGAGTTTACTGATTTCATAAATATCATATTAAAACAACACACATGTTAAAGCCTATACATACATAGAGAATAGTTCAAGAGTGACGATTTAATACGATATGTATCAACCATTTCAACCCTAAGGAACTGGAATGGACTGTGATATGCTGTGAATGTTCCGACCAATCCAATGGTCACAAAATGATTTTCTGATTCGTCCATTTATGAAAAGGGGGTGTTTTTGTTCTCAAAAATATTAAAATTACTTTCAAAAAGTGCAGATCCTGATGAGACGGCTCGTTACGAGCCGGCTCATCTGGATCTGCACTGTTTGCATAAAGCGATATAGCGGGATTTCGGGTTCAAAGGGTTAAACGGACATCTGATTTGAATTAATAATGTACATGTTTACTTACATTGAGAATGTTATACGAATGATCCTTTAATATATTTTTAACGACTTTATTGATTTTAATATACGAGTTTAATTACATACATTGCACATGTGTATAGTGGATCTTACCTGCAGGGGACATCGATGTTTTTTTTATTAATTCGTTATCACGAAATAAGAATTCGTTCCCTCAATTTAACAATTCGTTCCCACGATATAACATTCGTTTCCACGAATTAACAATTCGTTCCCGTGGGAGCGAATTGTTATTTCGTGGGAACGAATCGTTAAATTGAGGCGTGGGAACGAATTGTTAAATTGAGGGAACGAATTGTTATTTCGTAAGAACTAATTAATAAAAAGAAGAATTGTACGTCCCCTGCTCCATTGGGAGTGTAAATTTATTCACATAGGGTATTTACACAGAGCTCCGTCTATATTAGCTTAGATAAACTCAGCTATACAAATGACTTTTACTATTTCATCAGTCTTGTATATTATCTGTATCCTTATACATGTAGATGAAACCCGGCCATTATAAAATATGGTCACAAAACAGCCTTTTGCGAATATATTTACATATAGATATATTTACATGATTATTATTGTTCTGTGCAAGTCTTTTAACCGAACTTCGAAGTATTAAATCGCTCGCTCCTCATAAAATACCACGACAGAATGGGCTGTTGGCGTGACCATATGTTTTAATGGCCGGGTCTCAGGATACTAAAAGTCATCCGTATAGCTGAGATTATCTTAGCTATGTCAATATCTAAGGAATAAAATCATGGACTCCTCGCAAACTTTAAACAGATCAAATGTATTTTCACCCCAGTAAGCGCAACAGCCCATGGTTTTATTACTTGTATTTACACTGCATTTGCTGATAGTGTCAAAAATGTAAATAACCTAATACGGCGTTAAAATTAACAATAATCTTGTTTTACGTCATTTTTTCGCAATTCCTGGAACAGCGACGTTGCGAACTTTAACCGATCAACATCGCGCGACGTCACGTGTGTCTAATGTATTGTATTGGATGTAAACGCAATACGTCAAATGGGCGTTTGCATTATGAATTTATAGAAGGTGTAAATATATCAAAATAACCGCTCCTCCAAGGTGCATGATCATGAAATATGAAATATGGCGCAACAACGCGTCTTCATGAGCTGCATTTGGTGGTCCCGGGAGTTCGGCACATACTTATGTCGTTTTTGCGAAGAATAGATGTCCGTGTCAGTAGACACAGACATCGATTCTTCGCAGAAACGACAGAAGTTTGGGCCAAAGTACCGAGACCACCAAATGCAGCTTAACAAGACGCGTTTGATGCGCCATATTTCATCAAAATCCGTTGCATTATGAATTTATAGAAGGTGTAAATATGACGGTATGAGACTGAACAGACATTCCTAGCCATCTATAGCTACCTACCTTGTTGACGAACGTGTTCCACGTCATAAGGTGCCGTCTCGAAGGCATCCGGAGTCCGCTAGAGGGCGCACGCCGCCACGCCCAGCCCGGGGTATATAGGGCCAGGGCACACAATACAAACAGGGTCACCTGTCGCCATACAGCAGAGGAATGTAGAGAACTTTTGGCTATCTAACACATTACATTTTAAATGTAAGTACTTTTCATTAATAACAAAAAGCCCCCCCCCCCCCCCCCCAATGTGATTATTTGATGAAATTGAAACTTTTTTGCAAAAAAAAAAAGAAATTGCTTATGAGAATTTGAAAACATGGGGGCTAAACAAATATTTTTTAAAAACATTTTTTGGAATTTGTGGACCGATTTTCAAAACCTAACTACTATTTTCTTAATTACAATATATATAGCAAGGTTTCGGGGGCAATTTCCTTTTGGATTTTCGTTTTTCGACTCTCGGCCTCGTCACTCTCCACCTCCTTTTTTCCCCATGTTAAATTCCCAATAGGATAATTGATTTTTGGCATTAAAGTCAATATTTGATACAAGTGATGAAAACGTACATGCAATTCATATTGCAATACTTGTTTAGCTTTAATGTGATTAATAGCCAATAATTAGTCGGCAGAACAACATGAAACAGATTGTAGTTTATCAGGCAAGGCTAGGAATTCCGAGCCTGATAAACCTGATCTTAAAGGTACATGCCCACTCAATGCACAAAATGTTCAGAATTAAATAAATGTATAATTGTGTCACTATTGCACCAGTTCTAAAAAATACGAGTGCCCGCTATACAGATATAATCATTCAGTAATATTTAATTTACTGATAGTGACGCGCGGTGGCATCAGGCTATTTTCATATGAAAATAAGGCATGCTATTTTTTAATTATTTATTGTAATTAAATGCGTCACCGGAAAAAAAATAATATTGTCGACAGATTATAAAGTATCAGTATTGCATATCAACAAAATAAATACAGAGAGTAAATATTAATGTCTGCTAACATTTTAAGGAAACACGGTTATCGCCCCTGATATCAGTGTGGAAATTTAAGTCTGGTATACAATGCATAATAATGCCAATCAATACGTGGGGTAATGGAGAATTAATGTTTATTTTGCCAGAAAATGTCTCAGAAAATGTATCTGATATAAAGAACAGTTTGTGTCACTATTGTTATATGCTGGCTGATGGTCAATGTGAGAGGGTTTAACGTCCCAGCAACAGCTAAGGTCATATAGAGACTGGACCACAGTTTAAAGTCTCATCCAACAGACCAGTATGATGGAAATATTACGAAGTATGGCTGATGGTCAAATATACATGTGTCTTTGTTGCAAATATTTCATTTGATGTATTGGTAGTTAACGGTCTATCAAAAGCTAAAGAAATCTAAGGCCGGGCCAACGGGTTCGATCCCACATTCAACCTGCTGCATTAGTCCCA
This sequence comes from Conchocele bisecta, assembly GCA_029237695.1. Lineage (NCBI taxonomy): Eukaryota > Metazoa > Mollusca > Bivalvia > Lucinida > Thyasiridae > Conchocele > Conchocele bisecta. Next base: position 82,313,190 of record CM055275.1, read on the forward strand.
AAATCGGAACGTGTTGAAAATAACGCGGACTGGTTTACGTTGTGCAGTTACACTGATGAAATTGGGTAACGTCACTTGACGCTGTTTGACCAATGAAACGGTAGTTTTTAATTTATTTTAACCAAGTAACTGATAAAACATGTCGCAGTGTAACCCGAATTATCTGGCTGTAACGCAGGGCGACTTACTAGTAATTCGGGTTAGTACGGAGCCCCACAGGGACGTAGAATTATTATTAGCCGATCTATTTATAGATCGGCTATATAGTGGTTATCCATTGGTTTGTGAAAAAGTTTGTAACCACCCTTTTCTCCTATATTCTGTAATCTACAAACGCGAAATTTGTTGTATCACTTCCAAATTACATCAACCGGATAATTTTTCATTTTTGGCCATTATCGAAATAACACAATTTTGCTATAAATAAACGTTTTAACTAGATGAGTTCGGTAAACTAAAGTTAGGCGGTTTGCATTTTGGCTTTAAATAAACGTTTTATCTACAAGAGTTCGGTAGGGGCAATTGTAGGTATATATATGAGATTCCGGCACCTCGTGTTAATTTATGGCACCCGGTGTGTTTATAAACTTGAATGTATAAGGTTTCCAAAAAATCCGGGTGCCATTTTTTTAACCAAGTTCAAGGTCATTTCAAGGTCATTGAACTTTATACTTGACAATATATGAGCCAATAGGTAATGGTCCTTAACTTGGAAATTGGTGTAAGTTGTTAAAAAACATTTATGATGGATATATTAAAGAATTTACGTAAACTACACTAATATTCAGTATATAATTATCATATTTTCAAGATGGCCGCCAAAAATTGGGTATTTATGAGATTTCGGTTGACTTGCTACATATTTGTGTAATGCTAAGCGCCTTCACCTATATTCAAAGGTTAATTCTTTCAACTGGAATAATATTGTTTACATTTGACTACCATAAGTATTGCTATGCTCAGATATTAATGATAGCTAAATATAACTGGGAGAATTTGGTTGGGGAGGAAATCAACACTTCTCTCACTTTTCCCTGAGATTCCGTAACTACTAAAATGTGGACATATATTGAACCCTGATTTGATCAACTAATAACATCATGTTCTGCATGACTTTTCATTTTTATTATTAATTTGTTCCCACGAAATAACAATTTGTTCCCTCAATTTAACCATTTGTTCCCACGAATTAACAATTCGTTCTCTAAATTTAACAATTCGTTCCAACGAAATAACAATTCGTTCCCATGGGAACGAATTGTTATATCGTGAGAACGAATTGTTATATCGTGGAATAAATTGTTAATTCGAGGGAACGAATTGTTAACTTGCGGGAACGAATTGTTTTTTCGTAGGGTTAGTCACAGGGATTGTAAAATCGTTAAATATTTCGTACTGTCTATTCCACGTTGTTGTGCCTACGAATTTTTGGCTATTAAACAAATTAAATCTAAAAGATATTTAAATGTAAGTACTTTTTCATCAATAACAAAAAAATCACTCTCCGCAAAAAAAATAATTTGATGAAATTCCATCAAATATTGATTGTATTGCCAAAAAAATGATATTTTTGTATTTGTTGACCGATTTTCAAAATCTAACTTTTGTTTTCTTAGTTACATCATTTCCAAGCTATCTATCTAGACAGGTTACAGAGTCAATTTCCAAAAGTTATCGTTTTTTGACTCCTCCCCCACTGCTTCCTCCTCTTTTTCCCCATGTTAAATCAATATTTTATGGAATTTCTTCAAACAACATTTTTCGGGGAGGGTGACTTTTTTGTTATTGGTGAAAAAGTACTTACATTTTAATATTTTTTAGATTTAATGTGCTTAATAGCCAAAAGTTCTTCGACACTAAAACGTGGAACAGACAGTAGGTATGTGGTTTGAGAAATAGCACTTATGAGGTATTTAACCAGTGTAGCCCCTGATCGGCATGCGCATTCGCGAAGCTGATTAGGGAATACGCTGTTTAGCCCTATATACAGACAATAAAACATCCACCATATCTGCCATGATTAAACCACGGGATGTGGCAGCCCCTGGACTTGATGGACAAAGAAGCCACCAAACCACTCCGCAATTTCAGTCAATAAAAACATGGTTTGACAGCAATTCAGAATCATTTCCATTGGAATTCTGAAGTTCTGTCAAAGCATGTTGTAAATTATTCTAAAGTGATGTTAAAGTATGTTTTTGATGATAAAAATGGAAAATAGAAAATAAACAGCAGACGACAAAAAAAATAAGATAAACCCTTTTCCTGCAATCGCTGTCACACATGCTGAATATATTGCTTTTCGTTGTATATGCACTGTACAAATTTCTTATATATATGTACATGTATAATTGTATTTTTGTTCTGTAAAGTATTGAGAAATATAATATTCAATGACAAAATAAATCGTTAAAAATGTCCTAGGTATGTGTAGAAATTAGTTGAAATAAAAAATCAGAGAAATAACAAAATAGTTTCATGGCAATTTGTATTCTATTTGTAACCGTTTTACCATCCCTGCAACGGGCTTTATCAGGTAACCCGTCCTGTATTGACCGAATACGTACTGACTGATAACATATTGATGTTGTAGCAGGCATTGACCTGATACAAACATCCGGGTTACAACGAAGTGAAAACTGACGTTCCATTGGTCGGATGACGTCACGTCACGTTACCAACGTCAGTGTAATGAGCAACGTAAACAAGTCCGCGTTTTGTCCATATATAACGTCATATGTGGTCATATTCGAGCATAAAACATTACCTGATAAATAGAATACCAGGCTAGTGTCCTTTGATATCAAGTGTATCAGGCTCGGCTCGGAAACGGTAGGAATTCCTCGGCAAGCCTCGGAATTCCTACGCGTTTCCTAGCCTTGCCTGATAGACTTGATATCAAAATACACTAGCCTGGTGTTCTCTATGTATTCACCTGTGCTTGTCGCCTCATATCCAGTATTAGTGAAATATGACACAACGCGGAAGGACCTGTTCATATAAATTCTATCTCCACCAGGGTTGATCAATCAGTAGTCACATTGTATACGTGTTGTATGTACATAACTTAACCCTTAGACCGCTACTCACAATAATTGTCGTCTGCTGTTGCTTTTATATTTTGCCTTATTTCTCAATAAAAACATGGTTAGACAGCACTTCAGAATCATTTCCAATGGAAATGATTCTGAAGTGCTGTTAAAGCATGTTGTATAGTATTATAAAGTGCTGTAAAATCATGTTTTTGATGATAACAATGGGAAATAGAAAGAAATAGAACGAGCAGACGACAACAAAAATTAGGATAGCGGTCTAGGGGTTAAAAAGAAGGGCTAAAACTAATAATGTATTGATTTAATGGTATTTAACGGCCGGTCAACAGCTAAGGTAATTTCATGCCGGATCGATTGGGATGAATCCCATATGTTACCTTTTGTGATGGGGGAATATCCCAAATCAGAACTGAATATTTACAGAAAAATATATATTCAGACCTGAAATTAGAATAACCTGACCAGAAGCCGATTTCATCAAAATTGCAACGTATACTTATCTAGCAAAAACATCCTGATATGCCGCTTTTAAAGGTACATGCCCACTCAGTGGGCACAACATTATCTTTATATCAGAGACATCATCTGAGACATTTTCTGGAAAAATAAACATTCCTTTACCTCACGTATTGATTGGCATATTATATATAATCATTTAGTAATAAATATTTTACTGAGTGTGACGCGCGGTGTTATCAGGATATTTTCATATGCAAATGAGGCATGCTGTTCTTTAATTACTTATACTAATTAAATGCGTCACCTGAAAAAAATAACATTTTCGACAGATTATAAAATATGATCAATGCACATCAAAATAAAAAAATATAGATAATAACTAGTAATGTCCGCTAACATTTTAAGGAAACACTGTTATCGCCCCTGATATCAGTGTGGAAATTCACTTCTGATATAAAATGTATAACAGTGCCAATCACTACGTGGGGTAATGGTGAATGAATGTTTATTTTGCCAGTAAATGTCTCAGATGATGTGCCTGATATAAAGAACAATTTGTGCCCAATTTGTGCATGTACCTTTAACCCTTTGAACCCGAAAGCCCGCTAGCATGGCTATAGCGGTTTATGCAAACAGTGCAGATCAAGATGAGCCGGCTCGTAACGAGCCGTCTAATCAGGATCCGCACTTTTTGAAAGTAATTGTCATATTTCTTAGAACAAAAACGCCCCCTTTTCATAAATGGACGAATCTGAAAATCATTTTGTGACCATTGGATTGGTCGGAACATTAGCATATCACAGTCCATTCTAGTTCCTTAGGGTTGAAATGGTTAATACATAGAGGATATAGGAGCTTACATGAGTGGCGAATTAATATGATAGTGCGCATCATTATACAGTCGAACCTTCCCGAACGGCCACCTCTCTACAACAACACCCTCTCTGTAACAGCCGCTAGTTTATATCCCAAATGGATGGTTCTCTATATTTAACCCTTAATCTGCTGAACACGAAAATTGTCGTCTGATGTTGCTTTAACATTATGTCTCAATAAAAACATGTTTTGAAAGCTTTTTAGAATCATTTCCATTGGAAATGATTCTAAAACGTTGCCAAAGCATGTTTTTGATGAGAATTATCGAAGAAAATAAATAAACAACATTAACCTCCCTACAACAGCCACCTCTCTACAACAGCCACCTCTCTACAACAGCCAGGTTTGCGTCTTCCCATGGGTGGCTGTTGTAGAGAGGTTGCACTGTAATTTGAAGATGAGCTGATTATCTAACATGTTTTCTGTAGTTTGCTTATTAGCATATGTATTATATTAGTGTATTATGATTATTATTACACTGTGTTATTAAATTGCAAAATCCCATTTTATGCAATAAATATGTGTTGCCGATCACAGGTTCTTGAAGAAAGGTTGATAGCTGGGTGTTTTATGGGTTATTTCGGTATCTCTGGTGGTTTGGGTGCATTGTTACCAACATACAATTTACGTCACCTCCCGCGAATTACACATTTAAGTACGGTACTGGTATGTTCACAGCATAAACGGGTCCGAAAGTTCGGAACGGTGAATGTGTAGATAATTGACGATTTCTGTCGTATGTAATGATTGAGAATTTTAGTAGTTGCACAAAACTATGTAAGTTACCCAAAACAAACGAAATCCACCAAAATCCACCAAAATACCCACCAAAATAATGACGATCTGTTCAAACACCTGTGTTACCGACTTGTGTAAAAACAAATATGCTTTCACGTGAAATAAACAAATAGTAGCCTACAGCTACATGTATATACTAGTAGTTAATTTAACATTGATCACTGCTAAAGCACAGGTAAATGTAAATAGTAGCCTACAGCTACATGCATATACTAGTAGTTAATTTAGCATTGATCACTGCTAAAACACAGGTAAATGTAAATAGTAGCCTACAGCTACATGCATATACTAGTAGTTAATTTAGCATTGATCACTGCTAAAACACAGGTAAATGTAAATAGTAGCCTACAGCTACATGCATATACTAGTAGTTAATTTAACATTGATCACTGCTAAAACACAGGTAAATGTAAATAGTAGCCTACAGTCTACATGCATATACTAGTAGTTAATTTAACATTGATCACGCTGAAAACAAAACAGGTAAATGTAAATAGTAGCCTACAGCTACATGCATATACTAGTAGTTAATTTAACATTGATCACTGCTAAAACACAGGTAAATGTAAATAGTAGCCTACAGCTACATGCATATACTAGTAGTTAATTTAACATTGATCACTGCTAAAACTCAGGTAAATGTAAATAGTAGCCTACAGCTACATGCATATACTAGTAGTTAATTTAACATTGATCACTGCTAAAACACAGGTAAATGTAAATAGTAGCCTACAGCTACATGCATATACCAGTAGTTAATTTAGCATTGTTCACTGCTAAAACACAGGTAAATGTAAATAGTAGCCTACAGCTACATGCATATACCAGTAGTTAATTTAACATTGATCACTGCTAAAAACACAGGTAAATGTAAATAGTAGCCTACAGCTACATGCATATACTAGTAGTTAATTTAACATTGATCACTGCTAAAACACAGGTAAATGTAAATAGTAGCCTACAGCTACATGCATATACTAGTAGTTAATTTAACATTGATCACTGCTAAAACACAGGTAAATGTAAATAGTAGCCTACAGCTACATGCATATACTAGTAGTTAATTTAACATTGATCACTGCTAAAACACAGGTAAATGTAAATAGTAGCCTACAGCTACATGCATATACCAGTAGTTAATTTAGCATTGATCATGCTAAAACACAGGTAAATGTAAAATAGTAGCCTACAGCTACATGCATATACCAGTAGTTAATTTAACATTGATCACTGCTAAAACACAGGTAAATGTAAATAGTAGCCTACAGCTACATGCATATACTAGTAGTTAATTTAACATTGATCACTGCTAAAACACAGGTAAATGTAAATAGTAGCCTACAGCTACATGCATATACTAGTAGTTAATTTAACATTGATCACTGCTAAAACACAGTTAAATGTAAATAGTAGCCTACAGCTACATGCATATACTAGTAGTTAATTTAACATTGATCACTGCTAAAACACAGGTAAATGTAAATAGTAGCCTACAGCACATGCATATACTAGTAGTTAATTTAACATTGATCACTGCTAAAACACAGGTAAATGTAAATAGTAGCCTACAGCTACATGCATATACTAGTAGTTAATTTAACATTGATCACTGCTAAAACACAGGTAAATGTAAATAGTAGCCTACAGCTACATGCATATACTAGTAGTTAATTTAACAATGATCACTGCTAAAACACAGGTAAATGTAAATAGTAGCCTACAGCTACATGCATATACTAGTACTTAATTTAACATTGATCACTGCTAAAACACAGGTGAATGTAAGTAGTAGCCTACAGCTACATGCATATACTAGTAGTTAATTTAACATTGATCACTGCTAAAACTCAGGTGAATGTAAATAGTAGCCTACAGCTACATGCATATTCTAGTAGTTAATTTAACATTGATCACTGCTAAAACACAGGTGAATGTAAATAGTAGCCTACAGCTACATGCATATACTAGTAGTTAATGTAACATTGATCACTGCTAAAACACAGGTAAATGTAAATAGAAGCCTACAGCTACATGCATATACTCGTAGTTAATTTAACATTGATCACTGCTAAAACTCAGGTAAATGTAAATAGTAGCCTACAGCTACATGCATATACTAGTAGTTAATTTAACAATGATCACTGCTAAAACACAGGTAAATGTAAATAGTAGCCTACAGCTACATGCATATACTAGTAGTTAATTTAACATTGATCACTGCTAAAACACAGGTAAATGTAAATAGTAGCCTACAGCTACATGCATATACTAGTAGTTAATTTAACATTGATCACTGCTAAACACAGGTAAATGTAAATAGTAGCCTACAGCTACATGCATATACTAGTAGTTAATTTAACATTCATCACTGCTAAAACTCAGGTAAATGTAAATAGTAGCCTACAGCTACATGCATATACTAGTAGTTAATTTAACATTGATCACTGCTAAAACACAGGTAAATGTAAATAGTAGCCTACAGCTACATGCATATACAAGTAGTTAATTTAGCATTGATCACTGTTAAAACACAGGTAAATGTAAATAGTAGCCTACAGCTACATGCATATACTAGTAGTTAATTTAACATTGATCACTGCTAAAACACAGGTAAATGTAAATAGTAGCCTACAGCTACATGCATATACTAGTAGTTAATTTAGCATTGATCACTGCTAAAACACAGGTAAATGTAAATAGTAGCCTACAGCTACATGCATATACTAGTAGTTAATTTAGCATTGATCACTGCTAAAACACAGGTAAATGTAAATAGTAGCCTACAGCTACATGCATATACTAGTAGTTAATTTAACATTGATCACTGCTAAAACACAGGTAAATGTAAATAGTAGCCTACAGCTACATGCATATACTAGTAGTTAATTTAACATTGATCACTGCTAAAACACAGGTAAATGTAAATAGTAGCCTACAGCTACATGCATATACAGTAGTTAATTTAACATTGATCACTGCTAAAACACAGGTAAATGTAAATAATAGCCTACAGCTACATGCATATACTAGTAGTTAATTTAACATTGATCACTGCTAAAACACAGGTAAATGTAAATAGTAGCCTACAGCTACATGCATATACCAGTAGTTAATTTAGCATTGATCACTGCTAAAACACAGGTAAATGTAAATAGTAGCCTACAGCTACATGCTATACCAGTAGTTAATTTAACATTGATCACTGCTAAAACACAGGTAAATGTAAATAGTAGCCTACAGCACATGCATATACTAGTAGTTAATTTAACATTGATCACTGCTAAAACACAGGTAAATGTAAATAGTAGCCTACAGCTACATGCATATACTAGTAGTTAATTTAACATTGATCAGCTGCTACACAGGTAAATGTAAATAGTAGCCTACAGCTACATGCATATACTAGTAGTTAATTTAACATTGATCACTGCTAAAACACAGGTAAATGTAAATAGTAGCCTACAGCTACATGCATATACTAGTAGTTAATTTAACATTGATCACTGCTAAAACACAGGTAAATGTAAATAGTAGCCTACAGCTACATGCATATTCTAGTAGTTAATTTAACATTGATCACTGCTAAAACTCAGGTAAATGTAAATAGTAGCCTACAGCTACATGCATATACTAGTAGTTAATTTAACAATGATCACTGCTAAAACACAGGTAAATGTAAATAGTAGCCTACAGCTACATGCATATACTAGTACTTAATTTAACATTGATCACTGCTAAAACACAGGTGAATGTAAGTAGTAGCCTACAGCTACATGCATATACTAGTAGTTAATTAACATTGATCACTGCTAAAACTCAGGTGAATGTAAATAGTAGCCTACAGCTACATGCATATTTTAGTAGTTAATTTAACATTGATCACTGCTAAAACACAGGTGAATGTAAATAGTAGCCTACAGCTACATGCATATACTAGTAGTTAATGTAACATTGATCACTGCTAAAACACAGGTAAATGTAAATAGAAGCCTACAGCTACATGCATATACTCGTAGTTAATTTAACATTGATCACTGCTAAAACTCAGGTAAATGTAAATAGTAGCCTACAGCTACATGCATATACTAGTAGTTAATTTAACAATGATCACTGCTAAAACACAGGTAAATGTAAATAGTAGCCTACAGCTACATGCATATACTAGTAGTTAATTTAACATTGATCACTGCTAAAACACAGGTAAATGTAAATAGTAGCCTACAGCTACATGCATATACTAGTAGTTAATTTAACATTGATCACTGCTAAAACACAGGTAAATGTAAATAGTAGCCTACAGCTACATGCATATACTAGTAGTTAATTTAACATTCATCACTGCTAAAACTCAGGTAAATGTAAATAGTAGCCTACAGCTACATGCATATACTAGTAGTTAATTTAACATTGATCACTGCTAAAACACAGGTAAATGTAAATAGTAGCCTACAGCTACATGCATATACAAGTAGTTAATTTAACATTGATCACTGTTAAAACACAGGTAAATGTAAATAGTAGCCTACAGCTACATGCATATACTAGTAGTTAATTTAACATTGATCACTGCTAAAACACAGGTAAATGTAAATAGTAGCCTACAGCTACATGCTATACTAGTAGTTATTTAACATTGATCACTGCTAAACACAGGTAAATGTAAATAGTAGCCTACAGCTACATGCATATACTAGTAGTTAATTTAACATTGATCACTGCTAAAACACAGGTAAATGTAAATAGTAGCCTACAACTACATGCATATACTAGTAGTTAATTTAACATTGATCTATGCTAAAACACAGGTAAATGTAAATAGAACCTACAGCTACATGCATCTAAAAGTAAATTAAATTAATTAACATGATCACTGCTACCCATGTAAAATGTAAATAGTAGCCTACAGCAACATGCATATTACTTAGTAAAAGTTAAATTTAAACAGATCACTGCTAAACTCAGGTTTAAATGTAAATTAGTAGCTAACAGCTAAAAACATGCATATTCTAGTAGTTAAATTTAACATTGATCACTGCTAAAAACTCAGGTAAATGTAAATAGTAGCCTTACAGCTAAAACATGCCATATACTAGTAGTTAATTTAACAATTTGATCACTGCTTAAAACACAGGTAAAGTGTAAATAGTAGCCTACAAAAGGCCTACATTGCATATACTAGTACTTAATTTAACAAAATTGAAAATCCACTGCTAAAACAACAGGTAAAATGTAAATAGAAGCATACGAGCTTACATGCAAAATAAAATAAACCTATAGTTAATTTAACATTGAATCAAAACTGCCTAAACTACAGGTGAATTGTAAGTAAAATAAGCCTACAGCTACATGCATATACTAGTTAAGTTAAAATTTAACCATTGAAATTCACCTTGCTAAAACTCCAGGTGAAATGTAATTAAGTAAGCCTAAAACAAGCCTACATGCATCATTCTTAGTAAAAGGGCCTTAAAAAAACATCTGATTCAACCTGGCCTAAAACACAGAAAGAATTGTAAACAAAAGTAGCCTACACAACATGCATAACTACTAGTAGTTAATTTTAACATTGATCATGCTAAAACACAGTAAATGTAAATATAGCCTACAGCTACATGCATATACTAGTAAATTTAACATAGATCACTGCTAAAACACAGTAAATGAAAATAAGGTACCTACACAACATGCATATACTAGTAGTTTAAATTTAACATTGATCCACTGCTAAAACACAGGTTAAAATGTAAATAGTTAGCCACATCTACATTACTACATTGCATAAAATTCTAGTAAAAGTTAATTTAACATTGAATCACTGCAAAAACTCAAAAGGTAAATGTAAATAGTAGCCATACTACAATGCAATATACTAGTATTTAATTTAACATTGAACACGCTAAAAACACAGGTAAAAGTAAATAAATGTAATCTACAGCTACAGCATATACTATATTAATTTAACATTGATCACTGCTAAAACCAGTGGTAAATTAAATAGTAGCAATACAGCTACAAGCATATACTAGTAAGAATATAAAAAAAACATTGAATCCAAACCTACTACAACAGGAGAATGTAAAAGGTAAGTAAAGCCTACGCTACAATCAAATACAGTAGTTAATTTGAAACATTGATCACTGCTAAAAAACTCAGGTAAATGTTAAAATAAGAAGCCTACAGCTACATGCATATTCTAGTAGTTAATTTAACATTGAATCAAAACTGCTAAAAAAACACCAGGTGAATGTAAAACAGGGTAAAGCCTACACTACATGCAATACTAGTAGTTAATTGGAACATTGATCACTGCTAAAACACTGGTTAAATGTAAATAGAAGCTACACAACATGCATATACTATTATTTAATTTAACATTGTCACTGCTAAAACCTTTCAGGTAAATGTAAATAGTAGCCCTACAGCTACTTGCATATACTAGTATTAATTTAAACAATGAATCTCTGCTAAAACACAGGTAAATGTAATAGAAGGCCTACAGTACATGCAAATATACTTAGTAATTAAATATTGAATATTGATTCAACTGCTAAAACACAGGTAAATTTAAATATACCTACAGCTACATGCATACTAGTAGTTAATAACATTGATCACTGCTACACAGGTAAACCATGTAAATAAGTAGCCAACAAGCTCACATGCATTATACCTAGTACTAAATTATTAAAATTGATCAAACTGCTAAAACACAGGAAAGAAATGTAAGTAGTAGCCTACAGCTACTGGGCCATATACTTAGTAGTTAATTAAATTTAACATCCCCCATCACTGCTACTCAGTGAATTTGTTTAAATAGTAAAGCCATACCAGCTACAGCATATTCAGTAGTTAATTTTAACATTGAACACTGCTAAAACAACAGGGTAAATGTAAAAAGTAGCCTACAGCAACATGCATAGTAAAACTAGTAAAGTAAATGTAACATTGCACAGCTATAAACAAAACAGGTAAATGTTAAATAGAAGCTACAGCTACATGCCATTACACGTAAAAATTAAATTAAATATTGATCACTGTATTTAACTTCAAGAAATGTAAAATAGTAGCCTCAAGCTACTTGAATATCCTAGAAGTTAAATTTAACATTGATCACTGCAAAACACAAGGTAAAAATGTAAATAGTAGCCTAAAAAAAACAGCTACCATGCAATTATACTAAAAGGTAAAGAATTAAATAACCATTGTATCAACTGCTAAAACACCGGTAAACCTGGTAAAAAGGTAAGCCTACTGCTACATCAAAACCAATAGTTAATTTAAAACATTGATCACTGCTAAAACAACAGGTAAATGTAAATAGTACCTACAGCACCAATGCAATTATACTAAAAGTAAAGTTAAATTTAAGATTGAATTCACTGTCTTAAACCCTCAAAAGGTAAATGAAAATAGTAGCCTACAGCTACAATGCATTAAACAGTAGTTAATTAACAATTGAATTCATGCTAAAACACATGTAAATGTAAATAGTAGACAGCTACATGCATATACTAGTAAGTTAATTTAACATTGATCATGCTAAAACAAGGTAAATGTTTAAAAGTTAGCCTACAGCTTACAGCATACTAGTATTAATTTAACATTGATCATGCTAAAACTCAGGTAAATGTAAATTAGTAGCCTACAGCTAACATGCAATTTTACTCGTTAGTTAATTTAACAATTGATCACTGCTAAAACACAGGTAAATGTAAATAGTAGCCTACAGCTACATGCAGTATACTAGTGTTAATTTAACATTGATCACTGCTAAACACAGGTAAATGTAAATAGTACCTACAGCTACATGCATATACTAGTAGTTTAATTTTAACATTGATCACTGCTAAAACACAGGTAGATGTAAATAGTAAGCCTACAGCTACATGCATATACTAGTAGTTTAATTTACATTGATCACTGCTAAAAACTCAGGTAAAATGTTAAATATAGTAGCCTACAGCTACATGCATATTCTAGTAGTTTAATTTAACATTGATCACTGCTAAAACACAGGTGAAATGTAAAATAGCCTACGCTACAGAATATTACTAGTAGTTAGTAACTTTGATCACTGCTAAAACACAGGTAAATGCCATAGAAGCCTACAGCTACAAGCATATATAGTTAATTAACATTGATCACTGCTAAAACTCAGGTAGATGTAAAAAGTAGCCTACAGCTATGCATGTACAGTATTAATTTAACAATTGATTTCTGCACAGGTAAATGTTATTGTAGCCACAGCTACATGAATTTATACCTAGTAGTTAATTTAACATTGATCACTGCTAAAATACAGGTAAATGTAAATAGTGCCTCAGCTCCATGCATAATAGTAGTTTAATTTCAACAATGATCATGCTAAAAACACAGGTAAATGTAAACTAGTAGCCTAATGCTACATGCTATAGTATTTAATTTAAACATTTGATCACTGCTAAAACACAGTAAAATGTAAAATAGTAGCCTACACTACATGCATATAACTAGTAGTTAATTTAAACATTGATCACTGCTAAATACACAGGTAAATGTAAATAGTAGCCTACAGCTACATGCATATAACTAGTAGTTAATTTAACATTGATCACTGCTAAAAGGACAGGATGTAAATAGTAGCCTACAGCTTACATGCATATACTAGTAGTTAAATTTAACATTGATCACTGCTAAAAAACACAGGTAAATGTAAATAGTTAGCCTACATGCTACATAGCATATAGCTCGTAGTTAATTTCACAATTGATCACATGCTAAAACTCAGGTAAATGTAAATATAGCCTACAGCTACATGCATATACTAGTAGTTAATTTAACATATCACTGCTAAAACACAGGTGAAATGTAATAGTAGCCTACAGCTACATGCATATACTAGTAGTTAATTTAACATTGATCACTGCTAAAACTCAGGTAAATGTAAATAGTAGCCTACAGCTACATGCAATACTAGTAGTTAATTTAAACATTGATCAACTGCTAAAACACAGGTAGAAATGTAAATAGTACCTACAGCTACATGCATATACTAGTAGTTAATTTACATTGATTCACTGCTAAAACACAGGTAAATGTAAATAGTAGCCTACAGCTACAATGCATATACTCGTAGTTAATTTAACATTGATCACTGCTAAAACTCAGGTAAAATGTAAATAGTAGCCTACGCTAACATGCATATCTAGTTAGTTAATTTAACATTGATCACTGCTAAAACACAGGTAAATGTAAATAGTAGCCTACAGCTACATGCATATACTAGTAGTTAGTTAATTTAACATTGATCACTGCTAAAACACAGGTAAATGTAAATAGTAGCCTACAGCTACATGCAATATACTAGTAGTTAATTTAACATTGATCACTGCTAAAACCAGGTAAATGTAAATAGTACCTACAGCTACATGCATATACTAGGTAGTTAATTTAACATGATCACTGCTAAAACACAGGTAAATGTAAATAGTAGCCTACAGCTACATGCATATACTAGTAGTTAATTTAACATTGATCACTGCTAAAACACAGGTAAATGTAAATAGTAGCCTACAGCTACATGCATATTCAAGTAGTTAATTTAAAACATTGATCACTGTAAAACACAAGGTAAATGTAAATTAAGTAGCCTACGTCTACATGCATATACTAGTAGTTAATTTAACAATTGATCACTGCTCAAAACAGGTAAATTGTAAATGTAGCCTACAGCTACATGCATATAACTAGTAGTTAATTTAACATTGATCACTGCTAAAACACAGGTAAATGTAATAGTACCTAACCAGCTACATGCATATACTAGTAGTTAATTTACATTGATCACTGCTAAAACACAGGTAAATGTAAATAGTAGCCTACAGCTACTGCATATTCTAGTATTAATTTTTAACATTGATCACTGCTAAAACACAGGTAAATGTAAATAGTAGCCAAACAGCTACATGCATAGTACTAGTAGTTAATTTAACATTGATCACTGCTAAAAACACAGTAAATGTAAATAGTAGCCTACAGCTACATGCATTATAACTAGTAGTTAATTTAACATTGATCACTGCTAAAACTCAGGTAAATGGTAAATAGTAGCCTACAGCTACATGCAATATACTAGTAGTTAATTTAACAATGATCACTGCTAAAAACACAGGTAAAGAAATGTAAATAGTAGCCTACATTTCTACATGCATATACTAGTAGTTTAATTTAATACATTGGATCACTGCTTAAAACACAGGTAAATGTAAATAGTAGCCTACAGCTACATGCATATACTAGTAGTTAATTTAACATTGATCACTGCTAAAACACAGGTAAATGTAAATAGTAGCCTACAGCAATACTTGCATATACTAGTAGTTAATTTAACATTGATCACTGCTAAAACTCAGGTGTTAATGAAAATAGTAGCCTAACAGCTACATGCATACTAGTAGTTAATTTAACATTGATCACTGCTAAAAAACACAGGTAATGTAAAAGTACCTCAGCTACATGCATATACAGTAGTTAATTTTGCATTGTCACTGAAAAACAGGTAAATGTAAATAGAGCCTACAGCTACATGCTATACAGTAAGTTAATTTAACATTGATCACTGCTAAAACACAGGTAAATTGTAAAATAGTAGCCTACAGCTACATGCATATACTAAGTATTAATTTAAACATTGATCACTGCTAAAACACAGGTAAATTGTAAATAGTAGCCCTACAGCTACATGCATATACTAGTAGTTAATTTAACATTGATCACTGCTAAAACACAGGTAAAATGTAAATAGTAGACCTACACTACATGCATATACTAGTAAAGTTTAATTTAACATTGATCTACTGCGTAAAACACAGGTGAATTTGTAATAGTTAGCCTACATCTTACATGCATATACTAGTAGTTAAATTAACATTGATCACTGCTAAAACACAGGTAAATGTAAATAGGTAGCCTACAGCTACATGCATATACTAGTAGTTAATTTAAACATTGATCACTGCTAAAACACAGGTAAATGTAAATAGTACCTACAGCTACATGCATATTCTAGTAGTTAATTTAAAAACATTGAATCAATTGCTAAAACACAGGTAAATGTAAATAGTAGCCTACTGCTACATGCATATACTAGTAGTTTAATTTAACATTGATCACTTGCTTAAAACACAGGTAAATGTAAAAAGTAGCCTACAGCTACATGCATATACTAGTATTAATTTAACATTGATCATGCTAAAATACAGGTAAATTTGTAAATAGTAGCCTACAGCTACATGCATATACTATAGTTAATTTAACATTGATCACTGCTAAAACACAGGTTGAATGTAAGTAGTAGCCTAAACAGCACATGCAATACTAGTAGTTAATTTAACATTGATCACTGCTAAAACTCAGGTGAATGTAAATAGTAGCCTACAGCTACATGCATATACTAGTAGTTAATTTAACATTGATCACTGCTAAAACACAGGTGAAATGTAAATAGTTAGCCTACAGCTTACATGCATATACTAGTAGTTAATGTAACATTGATCACTGCTAAAAACACAGGTAAATGTAAAATAGAAGCCTACAGCTACATTGCATAATACGTAGTTAATTTACATTGATCACTGCTTAAAACTCAGTAAATGTAAATAGTAGCCTAACAGCTACATGCTTATACTATTAGTTAATTTAACAATGATCACTGCTAAAACACAGGTAAATGTAAATAGTATCCTACAGCTACATGCATATATAGTAGTTAATTAACATTGATCAACTGCTAAAACACAGGTAAAATGTAAATAGTAGCCTACAGCTACAATGCATATACTAGTAGTAATTTAACATTGATCACTGCTAAAACACAGGTAAAGTAAATAGTAGCCTACAGCCTACATGCATATACTAGTAGTAATTTAACATTGATCACTGCTAAAACACAGGTAAATGTAAAAGTAGTAGCCTACAGCTACATGCATATACTAGTAGTTAATTTTAACATTTGATCACTGCTAAAACTCAGGTGAATGTAAATAGTAGGCCTACAGCTACATGCATATTCTAAGTAGTTAAATTTAACATTGATCACTGCTAAAACACAGGTGAATGTAAATAGTAGCCTACATGCTAACATATGCATATAACTAGTAGTTAATGTAACATTGATCACTCTGTTAAAACTACAGGCTATGGTAAATGTAAAAAGTAGCCTACAGCTACATGCATATACTAGTAGTTTAATAACATTGATCACTGCTAAAACTCAAGGTAAATTGTAAATAGTAGCCTACAGCTACATGCATATACTAGTAGTTAATTTAAAAAGCAATTGATCACTGCTAAAACACAGGTAAAGTAAATAGTAGCCTACAGCTAACCATGCATACTAGTAAGTAATTTAACATTGATCACTGCTAAAACACAGGTAATGTATAGTAGCCTCATGCTACAGCATATACTAGTAGTTAATTTAACATTTGATCACTGCTAAAACCAGGTGAAATGTAAATAGTAGCCTACAGCTACATGCATATTACTAGTAGTTTAATTTAACATTGATCACTGCTAAAACTCAGGTGGAAATGTAAATAGTAGCCTACAGCTAACATGCATATTCTAGTAGTTAATTTAACATTGATCACTGCTAAAACACAGGTAAATGTAAATAGTAGCCTAACAGCTACATGCATATACTAGTAGTTAATTTAACTTGATCACTGCTAAAACACAGGTAAATGTAAATAGTAGCCTACAGCTACATGCCTATACTAGTAGTTAATTTTAACATTGATCACTGCTAAAACACAGGTAAATGTAAATATAGCCTAGCTACATTGCAATTTATACTAGTAGTTAATTTAACATTGATCACTGCTAAAACACAGGTAAATGTAAATAGTAGCCTACAGCTACATGCATATACTAGTAGTTAATTTAACATTGATCACTGCTAAAACACAGGTAAAATGTAAATAGTAGCATACAGCTACAATGCATATACTAGTAAGTTAATTTAACATTGATCACTGCTAAAACACAGGTGAAATGTAAGTAGTAGCTACAGCTACATGCATATACAGTAGTTAAATTTAACATTGATCATCTGCTAAAAAACTCAGTGAATGTAAATAGTAGCCTACAAAGCTACATGCATATTCTAGTAGTTTAATTTAACAATGATCACTGCTAAAACACATGGTGAAATGTAAAATACAGTAAAGCCTACAGCTACATTGCATATAAACTAGTAGTTTAATTGTAATCATTGAATTTACTTGCTAAATAAAACACAGGTAAATTGTAAACTAGAAGCACAGGCTAAAGCATGTAAACTAGTAGTTAATTTAAACATTGACACGTAAAACTCAGGTAAATGTAAATAGTAGCTACAGCTACATGCATATACTAGTAGTTTTAATTTTCAACAATGATCTCTGCTAAAACTTCAGTAAATGGTAAATAGTAGCCTACAGCTACATGCATATACTAGTAGTTAATTTAACATTGATCACTGCTAAAACAGGTAAATGTAGTAGCCTACAGCTACATGCCATATTACTAGGTATTTAATTTAACAAATGATCACTGCTACAGGTAAATGTAAAAGTAGCCTAGTACAAGCATTAATTTTTAAGTAACTTATTTAACATTGATCACTGCTAAAACACAGGTAAATGTAAATAGTAGCCTACAGCTACATGCATACTAGTAGTTAATTTTAACATTGATCACTGCTAAAAACAGGTAAATGTAAATAGTAGCCTACAGCTACAGCATATACTATTAGTTAATTTTACATTGATCACTGCTAAAATAAAACACAGGTAAATGTAAATTGTAGCCTACAGCTACATGCATATACTAGTAGTTAATTTAATTTAACATTGATCACTGCTAAAACACAGGTAAATGTAAATAGTAGCCTACAGCTACATGCAGTATACAGTAGTTAATTTAACATTGATCACTGCTAAACTCAGGTATGTTAAATAGTAGCCACAGCTACATGCATATACTAGTAGTTAAATTTAACATGATCACTGCTAAAACACAGGTAAATGTAAATAGTAGCCTACACTACTTGCATATACTAGTAGTTAATAACATTGATCACTGCTAAAACACAGGGTTAAAGTAAATAGTATCCTACAGCTACATGCATATACTAGTATTATTTAACATTGATCACTGCTAAAACACAGGTAAATGTAAATAGTAGCCTACAGCTACATTGCATATACTAGGAGTTAAATTTAACATTGATCACTGCTAAAAACTCAGGTAAATGTAAATAGTAGCCTACAGCTACATGCATATACTAGTAGTTAATAACAATGATCACTGCTAAAACACAGGTAAATGTAAATAGTAGCCTACAGCTACATGCATATTACTAGTAGTTAATTTAGCATTGATCACTGCTAAAACCACAGGTAAAGTAATAGTAGCCTACAGCTTCATGCATATACTAGTAGTTAATTTAAAAAACATTGATCACTGCTAAAACACAGGTAAATGTAAATAGTAGCCTACAGCTACATGCATATACTAGTAGTTAATTTTAAACATTGATTCACTAGCTAAAACACAGGTAAATGTAAATAGTAGCCTACAGCTACATGCATATACTAGAGTTAATTTAACATTGATTCACTGCTAAAAACACAGGAAATAAAAAGTCCAAATAGTAAGCCTACAGCCGCTACATGCATATACTAGTAGTTAATTTAAACATTGATCACTGCTAAAACTCAGGTATATGTAAATAGTACCTACGCTACATGCATATACTAGTAGTTAATTTAACAATGATCACTGCTAAAACACAGGTAAATGAAAATAGTAGCCTACAGCTACATGCATATACAAGTAGTCTAATTTGAACATTGATCACTGCTAAAACACAAGGTAAATGTAAATAGTAGCCTACAGCTACATGCATATACTAGTAGTTAATTTAACATTGATCACTGCTAAAACACAGGTAAATGTAAATAGTAGCCTACAGCTACATGCATATACTAGTAAGTTAATTTAACGATTGATCACTGCTAAAACACAGGTAAATGAAATAGTAGCCTACCAGCTACATGCATATACTATTAGTTAATTTAACAATGATCACTGCTAAAACACAGGTAAATGTAAATAGAAGCCTAGCCTATGAATATACTAGTAGTTATTTTAACAATTGATCATGCTAAAACTCAGTATTTAAATTTTAGTACCTACAAGCTTAATGCATATTACTAGTAGTTAATTTTAACAATGATCATGCTAAAATCACAGGTAAATGTAAATAGTAGCCTACAGCTACATGCATATACTAGTAGTTAATTTTAAGCATTGACACTGCTAAAAACACTGGTATGTAAATAGTAGCCTACAGCTACATGCAATCCTATAGTTAAGTTAATTAACATTGATCACTGCTAAAACACAGGTAAATGTAAATAGTAAGCCTACAGCTACATGCATATACTAGTAGTTAATTTAACATTGATCACTGCTAAAACACAGGTAAATGTAAATAGTAGCCTACAGCACATGCATATACTAGTAGTTAATTTAACAATGATCACTGCTAAAACACAGGTAAATGGTAAATAGTAGCCATACAGCTACCATGCATATACTAGTATTTAATTTAACATTGATCACTGCTAAAACACAGTAAATGTAAATAGTAGCCTACAGCTACAGCATATACTAGTAGTTAATTTAGCATTGATCACTGCTAAAACACAGGTAAATGTAAATAGTAGCCTACAGCTACATGCATATACTAGTAGTTAATTTAACATTGATCACTGCTAACACAGGTAAATGTAAATAGTAAGCCTACAGCTACATGCCATATACTAGTAGTTAATTTAACATTGATCACTGCTAAAACACAGGTAAATGTAAATAGTGCCTACAGCTACATGCATATACTATAGTTAATTTAACATTGATCACTGCTAAAACACAGGTAAATGTAAATAGTAAGCCTAACAGCTACATGCATATACTAGTAGTTAATTTAACATGATCACTGCTAAAACACAGGTAAATGTAAATAGTAGCCCATACAGCTATGCATATACTAGTAGTTAATTTAACATTGATCCACCTGCTAAAACACAGGTAAATGTAAATAGTAGCCTACAGCTACATGCATATACTAGTAGTTAATTTAACATTGATCCACTGCTAAAACTCAGGTAAATGTAAATAAGTAGCCTACAGGCTACTGCATATACAGTAGTTAATTTAATTTAACAATAGATCACTGCTAAAACACGGTAAATAAATAGTAGCCTACAGCTAAACATGCATATACTAGTTAGTTAAATTAGCATTGATCCCACTGCTAAAACACAGGTAAATGTAAATAGTAGCCTACAGCTATTTGCATATACTAGTAGTTAAATTTAACATTGAATTCACTGCTTAAAAACACAGGTAAATGTAAATAGTAGCCTACAGCTACATGCATAACTAGTAGTTAATTTAACAATGATCACTGCTAAAACACAGGTAAATGTAAATAGTAGCCTACAGCTACATGCAATATACTAGTAGTTAATTTAACATTGATCACTGCTTACACCGGTGGAAATGTCCAAATAGTAGCTACAGCTACATGCCATATACTAGTTAGTTAATTTTGCATTGATCACTGCTAAAACACTGGTAAATGTAAATAGTAACCACAGGCTACATGCATATACTAGTAGTTAATTTAACATTGATCACTGCTAAAACAGGTAAATGTAAATTGTAGCCTACAGCTACATGCATATACTAGTAGTTAATTTAACATTGATCACTGCTAAAACACAGGTGTAAATGTAAATAGTAAACAACAAATACATCTACATAACATGCATACTAAAGTTAAAGTTAATAACATGGATCATGCTTACACTAAAAACAGGTAAATGTAAATAGTAGCCTACAGCTACATGCATATACTAGTAGTTAATTTAACATTGATCACTGCTAAAACAACAGGGTAAGATGTAAATAGTAGCCTACAGCTTCATGCATATACTAGTAGTTAATTTAAACATTGATCACTGCTAAAATTACAGGTAAATGTAAATAGTAGCCTACAGCTACATGCATATACTAGTAGTTAATTTAAAACATTGATCACTGCTAAAAACTCAGGTAAATGTAAATAGTAGCCTACAGTACATGCATATACTAGTAGTTAATTTAACATGATCACTGCTAAAACACAGGTAAATGTAAATAGTGCCTACAGCTACATGCATATACTAAGTAGTTAATTTAAACAATGATCACTGCTAAAACACAGGTAAATGTATTAGTAGCCTAACAGCTACATGCATATACTAGTAGTTAATTTAACATTGATCACTGCTAAAACACAGGTAAATGTAAATAGTAGCCTACAGCTACATGTATATACTAGTAGTTAATTTAACATTGATCACTGCTAAAAACACAGGTAAATGTAAAATAGTAGCCTACAGCTACATGCATATACTAGTAGTTAATTTAACATTGATCACTGCCTAAAACACTAAGGTAAATGTAAATAGTAGCCTACAGCTACATGCATATTCTAGTAGTTTAATTTAAACATTGATCACTGCTAAAACACAGGTAAATGGTAAATAGTAAGCCTACAGCTACATGCATACTACTAGTAAGTTAATTTAACATTGATCACTGCTAAAACACAGTAAATGTAAATAGTAGAACCTACAGCTACAAATGCATTATACTGAGTAGTTTAATTTACATTGACTCACTGCTAAAATCAGCAGGTAAAATGTAAATAGTAGCCTACAGCTACATGCATATACTAGTAGTTAATTTAACAATTGATCACTGCTAAAAACACCAGGTTAAATTTGTATAGTAGCCTACAGCTACATGCATATAACTAGTAGTTAATTTACATTGATCACTGCTAAAACACAGGTAAATGTAAATAGTAGCCTACCTAGCTACATGCATATACTAGTAGTTAATTTAACATTGATCACTGCTAAACACAGGTAAATGTAAATAGTAGCCTACAGCTACATGCATATACTAGTAGTTAATTTTAACAATTGATCACTGCTAAAAACACAGGTAAATGTAAATATAGCCTACAGCTACATGCATATACTAGTAGTTTAATTTAACATTGATCACTGCTAAAACACAGGTAAATGTAAAATAGTAAGCCTACAGCTTACATGCATATACTAGTAGTTAATTTAACATGATCACTGCTAAAACACAGTAAATGTAAATAGTCGCCTACAGCTACATGCATATACCTAGTAGTTTAATTTAACAATGATCACTGCTAAAACACAGGTAAATGAAAATAGT
Source organism: Conchocele bisecta (assembly GCA_029237695.1). Lineage (NCBI taxonomy): Eukaryota > Metazoa > Mollusca > Bivalvia > Lucinida > Thyasiridae > Conchocele > Conchocele bisecta. Next base: position 82,336,706 of record CM055275.1, read on the forward strand.
AGCCTACAGCTACATGCATATACTAGTAGTTAATTTTAACATTGATCACTGCTAAAACTCAGGTAAATGTAAATAGTAGCCTACAGCTACATGCATATACTAGTATTAATTAACATGATCAACGCTAAAACACAGGTAAATGTAAATAGTAGCCTACAGCTACATGCATACTAGTAGTTAATTTAACAATTGATCACTGCTAAAACACAGGTAAATGTAAATAGTAGCCTACAGCTACATGCATATACTATAGTTAAATTTAAGCATTGATCACTGCTAAAACACAGGGTAAATGTAAATAGTAGCCTACAAGCTACATGCTATTACTAAGTAGTTAATTTAACATTGCTCACTGCTAAAAATACAGGTAAATGTAAATAGTAGCCTACAGCTACATCATATACTAGTAGTTAATTTAACATTGATCACTGCTAAAACACAGGTAAATGTAAATAGTAGCCTAACAGCTACATGCATATACTAGTAGTTAATTTAACATTGATCACTGCTAAAACTCAGGTAAATGTAAATAGTAGCCTACAGCTACATGCATATACTAGTAGTTAATTTACCATTGATCACTGCTAAAACACAGGTAAATGTAAATAGTAGCATACAGCTACATGCATATACTAGTAGTTAATTTTGCATTGACTCACTGCTAAACACAGGTAAATGTAAATAGTAGCCTACAGCTACATGCATATCTAGTAGTTAATTTAACATTGAATTTCAACTGACTAAAACTCAGGTTAGTAAATAGGTAGCTACAGCTACATGCATATATTACAGTTAATTTAACATTGAATCACTGCTAAACACAGGTAAATGTAAAAATAGTAGCCTACAGCTACATGCATATACTAGTAGTTTAATTTAACATTGATCACTGCTAAAACACAGGTAAAATGTAAATAGTAGCCTACAGCTACATGCATATACTTAGTATTTTAATTTAACAATTGATCACTGCTAAAACACAGGTAAATGTAAATAGTAGGCCTACAGCTACATGCATAACTAGTAGGTTTAATTTAACATTGATCACTGCTAAAACACAGGTAAATGTAAATAGTAGCCTACAGCTACATGCATATACGAGTAGTTAAGTTTAATTTACATTCTACATGATCACTGCTAAAACACAGGTAAATGGTAAATAGTAGCCTACAGCACATCATATACTAGTAGTTAATTTAACATTGGATCACTGCTAAAACACAGGTAAATGAAATATAGTAGCCCACAGCTACATGCATATACAGTAGTTTTATAACATTGATTTACTGCTAAAACAACAGGTAAATGTAAATAGTAGCCTACAGCTACATCATTACTAGTAAGTTAAATTTAACATCATGACTGCAAAACACAGTAAATGTAAATAGTACCTACAGCTACATGCATATACTAGTAGTTAATTTTAACATTGATCACTGCTAAAACACAGGTAAATGTAAATAGTACCTACAGCCTACATGCATACTAGAGTTAATTTAACAATGATCACTGCTAAAAACACAGGTAAATGTAGTACCTACAGCTCATGCAAATACATAGTTAATTTAACATTGAACACTGCTAAAACACAGGTAAATGTAAATAGTAAGCCTACAAGCTACATGATATACAGTAGTTTAATTTAACATTGATCACTGCTAAAACACAGGTAAATGTAAATATAGCCATAGCTACATGCATATACTAGTAGTTAATTAACATTGATCACTGCTAAAACACAGGTAAATGTAAATAGTAGCCTACAGCTACATGCATATACTATATTAATTTACATTGATCACTGCTAAAACACAGGTAAATGTAGTAGCCTACAGCTACATGCATATTAACAGTAGTTAATTTACATTGATCACTGCTAAAACACAGTAAATGTAAATAGTACCGCCTACAGCTACATGCATATACTAGTAAGTTAATTTAGCATTGATCACTGCTTAAAACACAGGTAAATGTAAATAGTATAGCCTACAGCTACATGCATATAAATAGTAGTTAATTTAGCATTGATCACTGCTAAAACACTCAGTAAATGTAGTAGTAGCCTACAGCTTACATGCTATACAGTAGTTAATAATTTGACAATGATCACTGCTAAAAACCACAGGTAAATGTAAAATAGCCTACAGCTACATGCATATACTAGTAGTTAATTTAACATTGATCACTGCTAAAACACAGGTAAATGTAGTAGCCAACAGCTACAAGCATATACTAGTAGTTAATTTAACATTGATCACTGCTATAAACACAGGTAAAAATTGTATAGTAGCCACAGCTACATGCTATACTATAGTTAATTTAACATTGATCACTGCTAAAACTCAGGTAAATGTAAAAAGATAAGCCTACAGCTACATGCATATACTAGTAGTTAATTTAACAATTGACACTGCTAAAACACAGGTAAAATGTAAATAGTAGCCTACAGCTTACATGCATATACAAGTAGTTAAAATACATTGATCACTTGCTAAAACTTCAGGTAAATTTATTTATGTGCTGTCTCTTTAGACCTGTATGTAATTGATGATGTGGCTGTGACTGGAGAAATGGTATACAACTAGTGTGGATCCAGATCAGCATGTGCATCCGCAGAGTCTGATCAGGATCTGCAACTGTTCGCCATTCCATCAATGAAACACCCGTCATGTTGGGCAATACACAGTGGAACCTCTCTAAACCGGACACCCTGGGTGTCCGGTTTAGAGAGGTTCCACTGCATAACAGGAAGATGACTACTTCAAGACACGCATGAGCACTTTGCGATCATGAACAGACATCAACATCGGAGTGAACGGACAATGAAACCTATCGAAATTACGCACAACTAACATTTCTCTGTGCCCGGTTTAGAGAGGTTTAGAGAGGTTCAGAGAGGTTTAGAGAGGTTCCACTGTAGGTCGTTATCAGACTACAGAAGTTTTCTATTTGACCAGGACAGGCACCGGGGCGGGATCAACTGATCCTGAGAATAGTGCTGCAGTAGCTATTGCTTGTCGTAAAAGGCGACTAATCTGGCTTAACGATTGGGTTCATACTTTCCGGAACCCACTATACCGGATTTGGCCCTCATGTATATTTTTGGCTTTCTTGTATGTGAGAGTTGAGTCAGGCTATGCCCCATATATAAAAGTAAGATTAGCGCTAATCCTATTACTTTTAGGGGATGGGATAAATGATGCTGGTGTGGCGAGGGCCTGGCACCAGATCAGGTTGTTCTAATTTCAGGACTGAATATATATTTTGATTGTAAATATTGAGTTCTGAAGTTGGGATTTACCCCCCTCGGACAGGTGGATACGGGACATGACCCCGTTGACCCGTCTGCGTGTAGACTCCCTGAGGCTTGTACCTCTATGTCAGAAAAGCGGACGTTAAACCTTATTCACTCACTCACTCACTATTTGACCAGGAGCTACACTGGTCACAAATAATAAACAATAAACATGTCTCCATTCACAGTGTAAATGTAATACAGCTCGCGGCCAAATGTAAAAGTTCAAATCCTACCACATGAACAAGGAAATGAAAATATATTAATACATGTATTTATTGAATGGTGATTAATGGCCTGTCAACTAATATGGTAAATGTTGGCCTGTATCGCATGTTCAAACTACTCCCCCAGATAAAACTACTCTAGAGTGTTTTGAAAATGGACAGGTTGCCATTTTCAAAACACTCCCCTTCGATACACTGAGGGGAGTGTTTTGAAAATAGCTAGTCGGGCCATTTTGAAATGTAGATCAATCGGGAGTCTATAACCATTTCTTAAACTCACCACTCAGTATATTTTAGGGGAGTGTTTTCAAAATGGCCCGACTCGCCATTTTAAAAACACTCTCCTCAGTGTATCGAAGGGCAGTATTTTGAAAATGGGGAGTGTTGTGAAATTCCTACACCGGGTTATCGGGGTCAATTCCTGTATTTCACCTGTATGGATGGGGGGGGGGGGGGGGTCCCAAACTCAGATATGAATACAGTGGAACCTCTCTAAACCGGACACCCTGTGACATCCCAAGGGTGTCCGGTTTAGAGAGGTTCCACTGTACAACAGACAGATGACTACTTCAAGACACGCGTGTTTGCTTTGCGATCATGAAAATACATTATTATTGGAGGTAAATGACAATGAAACATATCAGAATTCAGTACAACTAGCATGTATATGTATCCGGCTTAGTATAAGGCGATCGCCGGCCATCGAAGTGAGGAAGACCTTCCAGAGTGTCCGGTTTAGAGACAAGTAAGGCATCAATAGTAGTATATACATAATTATACAAATGGGACTTGATTGAAAGCTAGCATTTATAAATTCTCTCCCTGACATGTGGCTTATTATCAAAGGCTGCAGGAACTAGGCCTTAGCAAACATAACTAGTACTGCAATTAGCATAAAATGGGATTGTATTATTGTTTTATGTTCCTAGTTTCTTCTTCCTGTGATACGCCGTAGATGTATTATAGATGACAATATGTAAATATGCATGCATTAACCAACTGTTTACAAATAAAGGAAATAAAGAACTATTTTAATTTTGGACGTGTTCAAAATTCGCTGGATTTTTCCCCAAACGTTCTACAACGTGGAAACAATGTGACAATAACGTCGTACAACGTAGCACAACGTGGCTACAACGTAATTAAAAGATGACAGAACGTGAATTTATCATGTCATAAATGCATTTTTGACATGATAAATAGAATGCCAGGCTAGTTTCTTTTGATATCAAGTTTATCAGTCTCGGCTGGAAAACGCGAGGAATCGCTCGGCAAGCCTCGCGATTCCTACGCGTTTTCCAGCCTTGCCTGATAAACTTGATATCAAAAGACACTAGCCTGGTATTCTCTATATAACGCGTCCCACCGGTTGCTACGTTAGTTCTGTTGCGTTTGTTGACACGTTGTGCTGCTGTTAGAAACAAAATTGCTGCCTCGCTTCATACTCTCGCGAAGGTAGCAATTTAACCCCATATCTTTAATGTAACACATGGAAGAGTGATTTTTGCAATCGGTTATCCAGTGTGTTTGATATGTTAACGATATAAAACTATCAAAGCTGTATCAATAAATTATTAATAAAGAACATACACATGCATACATTGGTTATTTTATCGTGTGCAGGTGTTTATCTGACATTTACATGTATATCTTGTACATTTAAAAGCTTCATGTTGTTATGTTGAACAACAACTAGAGAACAGATGACTTCCACTGGAACATGATTTCCCTGTTCTATTATTGTTGGCAATTTACTAGTTCTACATCAAATATTATTTGTTTAAATGTATAAAATATACAGTTTACTAAATGTTTACATAACATCAACAGGTTTGGGTATGCACTTTGGTTGCTCACATTTTTTGAATGGGTCAAATTATAGCCGTAGATAACATATCGGAGGCGAATTAGTGTAGCTATGCTGCGGTATGCTACGTTGTGGCGTCGTTGCACCCATATATAGCCTATATTGGATATTGTCTATCCACTTGTCGATATGCAAGAGGGGATATAGCGTTAGTCCATGTACGTGTGTGCGTGCGTACGTTAGCAACACATTTCATTTTTCAATAACGTATGAACCGCGTCACCCATTTTGACATTATGTGTGTGTCTAGAGATGGTGCTTTGTTGTGCATAAGACCCACGTCCAACCACCCAAGGTCAAGGTCACTGAGGACTTATGTTCACCTCGTTTGTAGGCAAATGCGTTAAAATGTATTTTTCGAGTATTCACTAGCTTCTTAGTATCAAGGCTGATAGCAAGGGGATTAACTTAGTGATAACGATGCCCTTACTACTCCAATATGTTAGTGCAGGCGTCAGTGGACGAAAGTGGCTAACTGCACAACGGGGTTAAGCCATCTTTTCCCACGGACCAATTCATAAATTGGCAAATCAGCTATGCGATAATTTTTTTATTTGTATGTGGATATAAGTTCCGCAGCGCGCGTCTTTAGGAGCACACTGTCGTTGCGCGGCGGAACGAGTGGCATATACCCACTTACAAATCAAAGAACCTTTTTATTATATACTTACATCATTCTCAATTGATATGCGCTTGAAACATCATACAAATTATAATTAAAATAAACCAATTAGTGATGATTTAGAAGCAACTATTTTGCGATGTGAAGCGTAGTTCCGGCACTGACCAATATGAACTCACGAGACGTCAATATGGAGAAATATTGACGTCTTGGGTTCCATTGCACAGAGCATGGGACATGTTGTTTTTTTTAATAATTCGCTCCCACGAAATAACAATTCGTTCCCGTGGGAAGTAATTGTTATTTCGTTCGAACGCCACGGGAACGAATTGTTATTTCATGGGAACGAATTGTTAAATTGAGGGAACGAATTATTATATTGAGGGAACGAATTGTTAATTCGTTGGAACGAATTGTTGATTCGTGGGAACGAATTGTTAAATTGAGGGAACGAATTTTTATTGCGTGGGAACGAATTAATAAACAAAAATAATTATACGTCCCCTGTGGAGCTCCGTACCATTGAGTTTCAATGAGAAACGAAAGGTTTGTTTGTTTTGTTTGTTGGCGTTTAACAAACCTATCAACAGTTAAGGTCATTTAAGGCCGGGTGAATTGGTTTAGTACTAAATCCCATATAGTACCTGTACAAGTACATGAAAGTACGTTTACGGTTTATAATAAGTAATTTAAAAGTGAAAGTGAATGGGTTTAACGTCCCACCAACAGCTAGGGTCATATAGAGACGGGACCACAGTTTAAAGTCTCATCGGACAGACCAGGGGGATGGAAATACTGTGAAAGTATTGTGTATGCCCAAGGCGAGGTTTGAACCCACAACCTCCGGATTGAAAGTCAGGTGTTCTAACTCCTAGGCCACAATTCATCCCTATATAATAAGTTCAAAGGTTAACTCAAACGTCTGTGACGTTTCTACATGGTTCCAGCTGAAAGGCCCACTCGGTAATGTCCGGAATATGTTTCCGGTATTTGTCCTGGTTATTCAGACGCTCACAAATGTCACACAGCGCCCTCTGGTACCAGTATTTATATCCGGGGGAGTAATAATTATTCTTACTCTTTAGTAGCGATGCATATTGTCTTGGCGATCGTGACAGATAATTCAGGTATTTCGCTAATTCACGAGACGTTCCGAAATCATCCGTGCTTATGTACGTACCTTTTGGCAGCATTTTCCTGGCGTCACCTAGGTTACCACCTCTTGTAATTAAGATTATATCGTAATTAAAATTATCGTAAAACTTCTCCGTGAAATATTGACGACAGAACGCGTTTTCAAAAGCTAGGAAAAATCTGTAAGTTGTGTTTAATATATCAAAGCAATTGTCGTGTACATACGCACTCCCACAGTTCCAGCGGGTGCCACAACGTCCAAGGATCGTGACGTTGGCATGTGTCACAAGATTGGCGGCGTAATCCTCTCGTCTGCTTCTGGTTAGACAGTGTGAATTTACCATTAGGCCACCCTTTGTTTTTTTCGCAGCGATTTCCGTAAAATTTCTTCTTGGCGGGTTTTGCTTCTTAAGTAACTCTCCATACGGGAGGTAAATATCGGTGTTGGATTTGTCATAGGTCATTGTCCAGTTGAATGCGGTTCTCCATGGGGGTTTGGTCCACCAATCGCCAGTATTCATATAAGAGGCGGGAGTTTCGTGGGCTGCAAATATCCAAATCTGACCAACTGGTCTTTCAAACTCGGCGCGACTGGAAACCTTACGTCCATCGAATAAAACCGCATCGCTTTTGGTTGCATTTTTCTTATCCAACGTCATAACGCAGTTGTTATACTTGCAGCGCGTGAAATCACATGCGAGAGTGTCAGGTCGCAGACGAAGAAAACCTGGCACGTTGTACCAGTGGACCAAATACCGTTTAGGTTGACTTCCAGCGGTGTAGCGTTCTGGTTTCATTTCCGGTGATTTTTCCCAGAGTATTTTATTGTTAGACTGGTATGTTTCTGCCGCTTTCGTGGCTATTTTCACGATTCTTTTGTCGTCCGACCCAGTTCCTCCCACGGTCTACAAAGTGCACATGTACTATGATGAATCATTGCATAAGAGGAAGTTAGTATTCGACATGGTAGTCACACCTCCGACTCCAAGATGAAAAGAAAATCAGATGACGTGCGCGAAAGTCATTGGACCCGCATTGATATAGTAAAAAACAATTTACACAACACTGAACAGCCCAGGCCCGTACGCAGAGGGGGTGCGACGGGTGCGTACGCATCCCCTTAATCCTTTCAACACCACCAACCTGTATAGTGGTATTGGCAAAAAAGTGTAGATCCAGATGAGCCGGCTCGTGACGAGCCGTCTCATCCGGATCTGCACTTTTTGCAAGTAATTTTCATAATTTTGAGAACAAAAACACCCCATGTTCATAAATAGACTGGTCTGAAAATCATGTTGTGATGATTGGATTGGTTGCAAAATTAGCATATCAATATCCATCGCAGTTACTTAGAGGTGAAAGGGTTAATCTGCCGCAGTCTGTCCGTGGATGTGCCCTTCGCGCCGTCGATAACACACACCCCTAAATTAATTCCTGCGTACGGGCCTGAGAGCCTGCGTTAATCTCACACAGATTATCAACGTTTCTGAACATCTACATGTATATGTAATCATAGACATATACATAGACTATGATGCAATACCAACTCGCAATCAAGCACTTTGATTGCACAGCTTGATTTCAAGCAAATTATTTTGAAAATCTTTTAAAATAAAGAAATTGGCAAGATTAGCGCAGGTGGTCGTGTAGTATAACATATACCACAGTCGTGTACCACAGTCGTGTACCACAGTCGTGTACCACAGTCGTGTGATACCACAGTCGTGTAGTATAACATATAATGTATGGACACGAGGATGTGATACCACAGTCGTGATATCACAGTCGTGTAGTATAACATATAATGTATGGACACGAGGATGTGATACCACAGTCGTGATACCACAGTCGTGTAGTATAACATATAATGACACGAGGATGTGATACCACAGTCGTGTACCACAGTCGTGTAGTATAACATATAATGTATGGACACGAGGATGTGATACCACAGTCGTGATATTAGAGTCGTGTAGTATAACATATAATGACACGAGGATGTGCTACCACAGTCGTGTAGTATAACATATAATGACACGAGGATGTGATACCACAGTCGTGTAGTATAACATATAATGACACGAGGATGTGATACCACAGTCGTGTAGTATAACATATAATGACACGAGGATGTGCTACCACAGTCGTGTAGTATAACATATAATGACACGAGGATGTGATACCACAGTCGTGTAGTATAACATATAATGACACGAGGATGTGCTACCACAGTCGTATAGTATAACATATAATGACACGAGGATGTGATACCACAGTCCGTGTAGTATAACATATAATGACACGAGGATTTTGATACCACAGTCGTGTAGTAAATAACCATATAAAAATGACACGAGGATGTGATACCACAGTGTGTAGATTAATCGTGTGAGTATAACATATAATGACACGAGGATGTGATACACAGTCGTGTAGTATAACATATAATGATTCGATCGTGATACCACAGTCGTGTATAAATATAATGCGAATTCGTGAAATTTGGTGAAATATGAAGGAACCCCCCCCCACACACACACACACACACACACACACACACGCGCGCGCGTGCGCACACACATACACACACCCCCACGCCCACCCATGTATGCGCGACAACAGTCAAATTGTTCTTTATCACATCTTTGATACATTGTCGAGCTTTGTTTCTGTATTTACAGCACATGGGCAACGTATAGACACGAGATGTGATAACACAGTTATACCACTAAATCTCGTGGGTTATCTCCTCGTACACGAACCGTGATCTTATCCGTGATCTTATCCGTGATCTTATCGATGTTTAACACGTTGCCAATTTCGATACATTTCCTACTGTCTGTTTTTTTTTGCTGCCGACGAACATTTGCCCATTAAACACATTAAATCTAAAAAATATTTAAAAGTAAGTACTTTTTTATCAATAACTAAAATATCACACTCCCCAAAAAAAATTTATTTGATTAAATTCCATTAAATATTGATTTTATTGCGAAAAAAACGATTTTCCTATTGGGAAATCGTACATGGGGAGTCAATTTCCAAGACTAGGATCAAACAAATATTTTTTTTGGAAATTGACTCAGAAACCTGGCGAGACAGCTTGAAAATGATGTAACTAAGAAAAAAAAGTTAGATTTTGAAATCGGTCCACAAATAATAAAAAAAATAAAATCTATTTTTAGCCCCCATGTTAAATTCCCATATGAAAATCGCATTTTCGCAATAAAATCAATATTTGATGGAATTTAATCAGATCATTTTTTTGGGGAGGGTAACTTTTTTGCTATTGATAAAAAAGTACTTACTTTAAATATTTTTTAGATTTAATGTGTTAATAGCCAAAAGTTCGTCGGCAGAAAAACGTGGAACGGACAGTAGGCGTGCAGAAAGTCGACAATTCTCTGCGCATCAACTCAGACCTACAGAGGGGACATGGAAATATTTTTTACTTTCCCGTGATAGGGTTTTGCGTGCGCACGCGATAGGTTAGCCAATGAAAGCTATCGCGTGTGCATGCAAAACCTATCCCGTGCGCACGTAAAAGCTATCGCGTGCGCACGCAAAACCCTATGGCGTGCGCACGCGAAAGTAAAAAATATTTCCATGTCTCATCTGTGCCACTGTACAGACCAGCTAGACCAGGATGTTCACTATTATTGAACCCATTTCATGCTGAGTATAGTGCCAGTTTGATTGGGGAAAATCATAAATATTTCAATGTGCTTAGACGTATATGTCGCGACCACCATTTGAACCGTCTCATCGAGACGGTTCAAATGAGTGGTGGCGACATATACTTTCATTGAGAAATAACAAAACCAGTTTAATTGGGGAAAATCATAAATAATTTCTTTCAATGTGCTTAAAAGTATATGTAGCGACCACCATTTTAATTGGTCGCAACATATATATACTTTCATTGAGAAATAACAAAAATAAAAATAAAATATTTAAAAAAGGTCATACCCGCAAAAGAGTATTCCGCATGTAATAGGTTACCTAACATTCCGTGTAGAGCCACAGGCATTCGGCGTGTTTCGGCTTTCATCGGTATAACTATATATATATAATAACATGATTAACAAGGCTTACAACTTTGGTCGGACACGACCTCGTATCTCATATGCAAATAATATCGAATTAAAGCTCCTTTTCCTAGGTCGAACACAACCTCGTAACAAATGAAATAATGTGTTTAATGCTCTAACGTCAATATTGTAGTGACAAGTTCATATGATCGTTTGAGAATTATCGATATCCTGCAGAAATACATAGAATGCATAGAAAACTACAATTTTAAACATGTTATTTTATTATGATACGAGGTCGTGTCCGACAAAAGTTAGAAACCTTGTTCATCAATATATATATATATAGTTATACCGATGAATGCGGAAACACGCCGAATGCCTGTGTGTAGAGCCAGGCAGACTGTGTATACCTTCACAAATGTAATAGGTTCAGTCCAAGATGGCCCTCTCCGGTAAATGGCGAATAAACTGGCCAGTAGGAGCAGCCCAACCACCATTGCTGAAACATAACCATACGGGGGGTCGTCCACAAGTTCTCACACAGATGCGGCAGCCTTTAAATGCTCGTACATCAAGCTCGGCTCGGCTCGCAAACGGTAGGAATTCCTCGGCGAGCCTCGGAATTCCTACACGTTTCATAGCCTTGTCTGGTACACTTGATATCAAAAGACACCACACTAGTATTCTGCATGTACAGTGCAACCTCTCTACAACAGCCACCCATGGGAAGACGCAAAGCTGGCTGTTGTAGAGAGGTGGCTGTTGTAGGGAGGTTAATGCTAAATTAAATTTTGTCGTCAGCTGTTTATTTACTTTCTTCGATAATTACCATCAAAACATACTTTGACAGCATTTCACAATCATTTCCAATGGAAATTATTCTAAAGTGCTATCAAAACATGTTTTATTGAGAAAGAATGCAACAGCAACATCAGACGACAATGTTCATACTCAGTAGTGTAAGGGTTAGATACAGAGGAAATCATCCATTTGGGATATAAAATAGCGGCTGTTACAGAGAGGGTGTTGTTGTAGAGAGGTCGCCATTCGAGGAGGTTCGACTGTAGTATATATTTGAGATCTTTCTGCACAACAACTAAATATTAGGCCTACTGTCATCCGCATTGAAAGACCGGCAGTTCTGACTTGTGAGACATAGTAATCAGAGCTCCAGATAAGTGTTGTGTCTAAAGCGTACTATACCCCCTGATTTCAAAATCGTTGCGTATTTTATTTTTAAATGAATTGTTGATGTTCTTCATTAATAAATAGGGAACAAATGATAAAAAAACTATAACAAATTTGAAGATTCATTTATTTGAGCTGCAAAAAGCAAACACTATTTGCTTTTTGCAGCTCAACTAAGTGAATTTTCAACTTCATTACAGTATTTTCACTACTCAATTTGAAAATCAATGCGTATTGTCACATTTCTGTGCGTATTTTGTACTCCCACTTTTGATAATCAATGCGTTTTCTGCTAAAAAATTGCGTAAAATACGCCAATACGCACCTTATCTGGAGCCCTGAACACTCGGACACTCTGGAAACTCTAATCTCTGATCACCCACTTCCTTCTTATATGCCAGACATCTGGGGCCCGTTTCACTAAACTTCGTACCACCAAAATGTTCGTAAGTGCAAAATTATGATAGTCTGTAAATTTCACATTAACAATGATTTCTTGTAAACAATTATTGTATTTACATTTATTGAGCATAGGCTGCATATGCAGCCTATGCTCAATAAATGTAAAGCCATCAATTGAAATTTACATACTATTCTATATCTGCACTTACGAACATTTTAGTCGTACGAAGTTTAGTGAAACGGGCCCCTGGCAATCAGATCATTTGTAGCATTTATTGAACTAGCCGGCGGCACACCAACCGACAATATCAATTCGAACGGAGGCTCGAACATTCGACATTCCAGTTACTACGCAGGTGCCTTAACAACTAGGCCACGCCAACAGTATTTATACATACAATTTTCTTATCGCCACCAAAAAAGATGGTAGGAAATGTGGGCCATTTCGCGGGCCATTTCATCACGCTCAATTATCGTTTCCAAAATCACATGCAAAACAAATAATCGTTTCACCATTACAAGTAGGTGAAGGATATCCATTATTATCCATTATTATCCCGTCAACACAGTGCGTATGTGCCGTGAAACACGGTGCCGTGAAACATTTTTGATATCCTGTCAATACGACCTGATCACTGCGTATGAATATGTGCGGTGGCTGGGATTATTTTGTTTGCATCTTAAAGCCATTAGTAGGTGTTGACGGGATGAATAGAATAGTAGGTTAGTGCCGTGAATGGGAAAAATATCTGGCGCGGCTCAGAAACGGGATGTGCTCGGCAGAGCCTCGCCCATCCCGTTTCCTAAGCCTTGCCAGATATTTGTTCCCATTCACGGCACTAACCTACTATTCTATATAAGGTACATGCACACTCAGTAGGCATACAATATTCTTTATAGAAATTAAATAAGTGTATAAGTGTGTAACTATTCCATCAGTTCTAAAAAGTACAAGTGCCCACTATACAGATATAATAATTTAGTAATATTTATTTTACTGATAGTGATGCGCGGTGGTATCAGGCTATTTTTATATGCAAATGAGGCATGATATGTGTTATAGTTATTTATACTAATTAAATGAGTCACCTGCAAAAATAATATTATAGACAGATTATAAATATGAGCATTGCACATCAAAAAATATATACAGAGAATAAATAGTAGTGTCCGTTAACATTTTAAGGAAACATGGTTATCGCTCCTGATATCAGTGTGGAAATTTACGTCTGATATAAAATGTATAATATTGCCAATCAATACGTGGGGTAATGGAGAGTGAATGTTTACTTTGCCAGAAAATGTGCAAACTGTTTATAAGTGTATACTGCCCCTGATATCAATGTGGACATTTATGTCTGATATAAAATGTATAATAATGCCAATCAATACGTGAGGTAATGGTGACAGAATGTTTATTTTGCCAGAAACTGTCTCAGATGATGTCTCTGATATAAATAACAGTTTGTGCCTACTGAGTGGGCATATACATATAAACAAAAATCTACATTTCTCAATAATGGAATAATCCAAAAAACACAATGATCGCTATTTAGGGATGAATAATTCAGGTTTAGTAACATCAATATACGTTAAGTTCGAGTGATTATGTCTGTGCATAATTAATCAAATTGTTTCAGGGTTGCAGAATCGAACACGCTCCGATAAAAGCGGCATTATTTCATTTTGGGAAAGCAATCAAGGTGCATGATCACGTGGTTACAACAACAGCAACGTCGCACACTCCAAAGTAAGTATTATTTGATATTTTCATTAATATGAAATGGATTTTGATGAAATATGGCGCAGCAAATGCGTTTTCATGAGATGCATTTGGTGATCTAGGGAGTTTGGCACAGACTTATGTCGTTTTGTAAAGAATCGATTTCCGTGTCGGAGACACGGAAATCGATTCTTCGCAAAAACGACATAAGTTTGGGCGAAAATACAGAGACCACCAAATGCAGCTTAACAAGACGCGTTTGATGCGCCATATTTCATCATCAAACTCCGTTACGTAATAAGGAAACTATAAAAGAATACGTAATTTGAATCGGTACTTGTTGTTGTTGAAAGTACCACGTGATCATACACCTTGGTAATTGTCTGGGGGCCGTTTCCCTAAACTTCTTACGATAAACATGTTTGTACGAATATTTTTATTAATTTGCTTCTCACATGAACGTGGCCAACTAACGTTTCCATTGTGCACCTACATGCACACAGCATTGCGTGTCAACAGATCCGCTAAAGATTTACCAACATGGACTGTCAGTGTAAATGTTATTCAAGATTTAATTTTGCACTTGTGAACTTCTTAGTTTAACTAAGTTTAGTGAAGGTCCAGTTTCATTAAACTTCGTACGACAAAAGATGTCTGTACGAAGATTGTTCATAATTTGTTTCTTACATTAAGGTGGTTATCTTGTAAACAGCATTACATGTGAACACATGGTGGTTATCTTGTAAACAGCATTACATGTGAACACATGCACTAAAAAGTTACCAACATCGCCTATCAGTGTGTAAATGTTATTCTAATTTCCAATTTCGCACTTACGAACTTCTTAAGTCTTGCGAAGTTTAGTGAAACGGGCCCCTGGGGGCCGTCACTAAACTTAGTAGGACTAAAATGTTCGTAAGTGCAAATTTAGGATCGTCTGGAAATTGCAATTGGTGGATTTCCATTTAATGAACATAGGCTGTATAATAGTATGCAGCCTATGTTCAATAAATGTAAATCCAATTTACAGACTATCATAATTTTTCACTTACGAACATTTTAGTCGTAGGAAGTTTAGTGAAACGGCCCCAGGACTCCAACATCCCATATAGTAATATAGGGAGATATACTTTGTTTTCCTACATTCTTTAGATATGACATTTTTCGGGCAAACCAATCATTAGTTTACCATAGAGGCATTCATTCCGGGGTTAAAGGTCCACTCAGTAGGCACAACATGTTCTTTATATCAAATACATTATCTGAGATATTTTCTGGCAAAATAAACATTAATTCACCTTTACGCCACGTATTGATTGGAATTATTATACATTTTGTATCAGACGTAAATTTCCACATTGATATCAGGGGCGATAACCGTATTTCCTTAAACTGTTTACGGACATTACTATTTATTCTCTTATTTATGTTTTGATGTGCAATGATCATACTTTATAATATGTGGAAAATGTTATTTTTTCAGGTGCCGCATTTAATTACTATAAATAATTAAAAATTGCCATGCCTCATTTGCATATGAAAATAGCCTGATACCACCACAAGTCACTGTCAGTAAAATAAATATTACTAAATGATTATATATGTGTAGAGGGCACTCGTAATTTTTAGAACTGTCGGAATAGTGACACAATGAAACACTTATTTAATTCCTATAAAGAACACTATGTGCCTACTGAGTGGACATGTCTTTAAATGAAGAATACCATACAAATACATGTATATAATATCCCAGTAAACTCCCATAGTGGCACAATGAAACACTTATTTAATTCCTATAAAGAACACTATGTGCCTACTGAGTGGACATGTCTTTAAATGAAGACTACCATACAAATACATGTATATAATTAAATAATTTTCCGCTATTTTTATCATTAATCTGTTTCATCAAATTCTGCCATAATTATATGAGACCAAGTGCCTTTAAGCGTTTATCCGAAGATAATTCCAGCACAAAAATATTTACACAATTCCCTAACATTTGATTGGCCCGTAGCAAGTCTCTGTCCAAAATTGATATCCCAGTAAACTCCCGCGCCGAAATACTTTCCGTAACCGTGAGGCGCAGTTAAAATAATTCTTAAGAAAACGGAAAATAAACACATTTTCTTGATGAATTTATTTCAAATGCCGGAATTATAAGGAATGAATGGACTTTTTGTTGAATTTATCGGGGATGTAAACTTGGAAAAGTCGCGGGAATACTGGACGAGGCCTTAAAAAATTACAATTTTCGAAAAAAAATTTTTTAAAAATTTGATTTTTTTTAGAAAATTGTAATTTTTATCGCTTCGTCCAGTATTCCCGCGACTTTTCCAAGTTCATACCCCGATAAATTCCACAAAAAGGCCATTCATTCCTATAATAAACGACATAATCGTTTTTCACGACTTTTTACTACACTACCGCCTGTGCTAATCGTGCCACTAATTGTCAATTACGTTTTCACAAATTAAGTGAATTTCGCGCCTGAAAGCAAGCAGTTTGATTGACTGAGCCTGAGCTAAAGCTCAGGCTAAGGCTCAGTCAAACAAACTGCTTGGTTGCGAGTTGATATTGCCAGCAGATGTTCAGAGACGTTGATATCTGGGGAAATTTAAGCGGGCGGTGGTGCGTCACAACCAATGGGGAAAACGATGGACAAGTAAACTAATTTTTATATACACACCATCCGGCACAATTTAATTCAAGTTTATTTTTGATAAAATCAATGAATCGTCTGTGTTATGTTTGTTTGTTTGTTTGTTTGTTGGGGTTTAACGGTCTATCAACAGCTAAGGCCATTTAAGGCCGGGTCAATTGGTTTAGTACTAAATCCCATATATTACCTGTACAAGTTCATGTATATGTTCAAGTACGTCCGTTTTATGATATTCCATTCATCAATATACAGAGCTCCAGATAAGGTGCGTATTGGCCAAGTGATTCAGGAGTAATGAGGACACGACACCAGACAGCAGGTTATTCTAATTCCAGAGCTGAATATATTTTGTCCTGTAAATATTCAGTTCTGATTTTGGGATTCCCCCCCCCCCCCCCCCCACCCCCCCCCCCCCATCACAACAGGTTAAATATGGGATTCGATTCCGATAATCCGGCCGAAAATGACCTTAGCTATCAAAAGGCCGTTAAGCACCATTAAATAAATTAAATACATGTATGTAAATAAATAAATAAATAAATACATGTGAATAAATCCATAAAGAAATAAATAAAGTAATAATGAAATAAATAAATACATGTAGTAGATTTAACACTACAGTAGCCTATTTCACCAACATTGCAAAGTATACTTTTCTAGCAAAGTATACTTTGAGGAAGAAATCATTTATTTTTACTGAAATGCATTAGTTCGTATAGAACTAACAAATGCATATATTTCATGATTAAAAGTATGCAGAATTATTATACTGAATTTATTAAATTATCACAGCCAAAATGGCTGTGATCATGTAATAAATTCAGTAAAATAAAAATTAATAAATTTATCCTAAATTGAATATTTCTCCCTCAAAGTATACTTTGCTAGATAAGTATACTTTGCAATGTTGGTGAAATATGCTACTGGTGTTATGCACAATATACAATGTATGCTTACTTGATAAGTTGCGATATTGTGACCGCCTTCCGCTCATTTCTATCCATTTCATGATCGTTCTGTGAGTATCACTCGTCGTTTTCCCGTGTGTAATTTCGCCTTACATGTACAAATGTATATCCAATAATGATATTGCTCTATAAACGGCGTCGACTTAAACCATGCATCGATCAGGTAACACTAATTGAGAACAGAATGATGTATCAGGCAATGCCGCTGATACCATGTTTATCACCTATCTAGTTGCACATTGACATAATACACGCTGAATGATAACATAATGTTGTATCAGGCAATGACGCTGATATCATGTTTATCTCCTATCTAGTTGCACATTGACCTAATACACGCTGAATGATAACATAATGCTGTATCAGGCAATGACGCTGATATCATGTTTATCTCCTATCTAGTTGCACATTGACATAATACACGCAGACTGATAACATAATGTTGTATCAGGCAACGACGCTGATATCATGTTTATCTCCTATCTAGTTGAACATTGACATAATACACGCTGAATGATAACATAATGCTGTATCAGGCAATGACGCTGATATCATGTGTATCACCTATCTAGTTGAACATTGGCCTAATACACGCTGAATGATAACATAATGCTGTATCAGGCAATGACGCTGATATCATGTTTATCACCTATGTAGTTGAACATTGGCCTAATACACGCTGAATGATAACAATGCTGTATCAGGCAATGACGCTGATATCATGTTTATATCCTATCTAGTTGAACATTGGCCTAATACACACTGAATGATAACATAATGCTGTATCAGGCAATGACGCTGATATCATGTTTATCACCAATCTAGTTGAACATTGGCCTAATACACGCTGAATGATAACATAATGCTGTTTCAGGCAATGACGCTGGTACCATATTTATCTCCTATCTAATTGAACATTGGCCTAATACACGCTGAATGATAACATAATGCTGTATCAGGCAATGACGCTGATACCATGTTTATCTCCAATCTAGTTGCACATTGACCTAATACACGCTGAATGATAACATAATGCTGTATCAGGCAATGACGCTGGTATCATGTTTATCAGCTATCTAGTTGAACATTGACCTAATACACGCTGAATGATAACATAATGTTGTATCAGGCAATGACGCTGATATCATGTTTATCAGATATCTAGTTGAACATTGACGTAATACACGCTGAATGATAACATAATGTTGTATCAGGCAATGACGCTGATATCATGTTTATCAGCTATCTAGTTGCACATTGACTTAATACACGCTGAATGATAACATAATGTTGTATCAGACAATGACGCTGATACCATGTTTATCTCCTATCTAGTTGCACATTGACCTAATACACGCTGAATGATAACATAATGTTGTATCAGGCAATGACGCTGATACCATGTTTATCTCCTATCTAGTTGCACATTGACCTAATACACGCTGAATGATAACATAATGTTGTATCAGGCAACGACGCTGATATCATGTTTATCAGATATCTAGTTGAACATTGACGTAATACACGCTGAATGATAACATAATGTTGTATCAGGCAATGACGCTGATATCATGTTTATCAGCTATCTAGTTGCACATTGACTTAATACACGCTGAATGATAACATAATGTTGTATCAGGCAATGACGCTGATACCATGTTTATCTCCTATCTAGTTGCACATTGACCTAATACACGCTGAATGATAACATAATGCTGTATCAGGCAATGACGCTGATACCATGTTTATCTCCTATCTAGTTGTACATTGACCTAATACACGCTGAATGATAACAAAGTGTTATATCAGGCAATGACGCAAATAAACAAAGAATGCTTCAAACGCAGATTTGGAAATACTACTGTGTCATAACGCGTATATGATGTCATTTAATGTAATGTAAATACAGTCATGTACTCAGAACTTTCACTGAAAATAATACACTTGCGAATTTTATTATTTAACGCTTTACCTGAAACACAAGTACATCGTTACCATTGGATAATCCTCGCTGGCAACCTGGATAACAGTGACAAACAAAGTGAACATACGTAAGTAAGTCCTCAGTGACCTTGACTTTGGGCGGTCGGATTTGGTTCGTGCGCAAAGCAAAGTAGCATCCCTAGACACACAGTGTGGCCAAATATTATCAAATCGGTGAAGCGGTTCAGAAGTTATTGACAAATGAAACGTTTTACTAACGTACGCACGTACGTACGTACACGCCGAATGCCTGTGGATTATGATTTACCAGGCGGAATTCTTACGCCTTTCCTAGCGTTGACAAAAAACGTGATCTCAAAAAGACACTATTCCATCATTATTTTCCTGTTACATACAGTTAGATCAATGATCAATTATTGTGTTTCCAATCCAAACTATTGTGAATTATTTATTAAGTCACGTAGCATCTCGATACGAAATGAAATGAAAATGCATTTTTCACCAGTATTGAGTTTGTCAGCCTATCAACGCCCTATGCGGTACTGACGAGGCCATAGGTGAACTAATATGTGTAACACAGAAGAAAGGACAAATAAGGGTTGTAATTGTCTCTACACGGCGGAAGAAATTTCAGATCTACACTGTTCGTCAACACCTCATGATGATATTGTTTTACTAATACATGTAATTGTCATTGGATAAGTAAATCATTGTTGTATGAAACATGTACTGACACTATTGGACACACGGATCAGTCTGATTTAAACCCGTTCAACCCCACAGGCATGTACAGTGGTATTGGCAAACATTGTAGATCCAGATGAGCTGGCTCGTAACGAGCCGTCTCGTCAGGATCTGCACTGTTTGTGACTAATTTTGCATTTTTACCGCCAAAATCTGACAATTTTTTGCTTTGTTTAAATTGATAATAAACATCCCTTTTTATGATTAATGGAGTAGTCTGAAATATAACATGGAAGATTCCATCTCAGTCACTTGGTGTTGAAAGGGTTAAAGTACATTTCAGATCTACACTGTTTGTCAACACCTCATGATGATAATGTTATGTGTATATGTCTCAGTATCTGGCCGTAAAGTTGTTTTGTCAATAATTGCTGATCCAGATCAGAGATAGATGTACACTAATGAATAATATTTACACTGTTATAATTCCAGCACAAAAATATTTACACAATTCCCTAACATTTTATTCGCCCGTAGCAAGTCTCTGTCCAAAATTTATATCCCAGTAAACTCCCACGCCGAACTACTTTCCGTAACCGTGAGGCGCAGTTAAAATAATTCTTAAGAAAACGGAAAATAAACATATTTTCTTGATGAATTTATTTCAAATGCTGGAATTATAAGGAATGAATGGCCTTTTTGTGGAATTTATCGGGGATATAAACTTGCAAAAGTCGCGGGAATACTGGACGAGGCCTTCCGGCCTTCGTCCAGTATTCCCGCGACTTTTCCAAGTTTATACCCCGATAAATTCCACAAAAATGCCAGTCATTCCTATATTAATAATACAAAAGCATATTCCGTAGCACATGTATTTACTCCATTTGTACGCTCTATGAAATCTACCGACTAAACGTGCTACAGGCACTCATCGATTCAGGTTATGTCGCCTGACGGCTGTGTCAGAGTAAGACTGGTCGCCCGTGACCCACAGGCACTTTGTGGTATGAACGCCAAACCGCTCGTTAAATCATACCCAATTTTACTCTTATATTACTCTTATATTAAATATCTACAAGGTAGGACACTCGCCATCTTTTCAACCAACGGAAGTGGTACTACATGTAGTGGTACTAGTAGTACCCTGCTCGTCCCGGCCTTCGCGCGCGTTACAATTACTGAATTAGCGAGCCGGGCCCATGGTAAATAATCCACTTCCATTGGTTGAAAACATGGCGAGTGTCCTACCTTCTAGATAATTTAATATCAGGATACAATTGGGTACGATTTACAGAGGCTTTTCTCGTTTATACCACAAAGTGCCTGTGCCGTGAACGGTGTGGACTCTGACCACCATTCGCATATACGCTGCCTTATACGACCGACTCTGATTATTGGCATATATAATATTAACTTTAGAAATCTAGTAGTGTGACTAACTGCAAACGCATATTAGACAGCGTGTGTATATATGCTGAACCTGGTTTACACTCGTCACGATCAGTCCACATGGACATTGGTGGTATATGTAACCCCAGTAGTTGTGAATAAAGCACCGAACGGTGCAGGTGTCATTTTAGGTAGAACAGTGAAATATGTTTACATATTCTTATACCACCACAAAACTAGCCACTGGACGCCTCCTGCTGAGATAGGCGACTTTACGACATAGTGAGACCAGAGTAGCCCCAGATCAGCATCCGCATCTGCGCAGTCTGACCAGTGCAAACGCTGTTTTCCACTCATGCAATGAAGTAGCAGTAAATGTGCCTGCAAATATATCTTTCTGGAAGAGAAATATTATCTCCTAAGCTGTAATTGTCATAGTGTCCTCTAATTTCAGACGGTCGCCTATATATGATAACTCCACAGTACTCGTGCAATGAAGTAGCAGTAAATGTGCCTGCAAATATATCTTTGTGGAAGAGAAATACTATCTCCTAAGCTGTAATTGTCATAGTGTCCTCTAATTTCAGACGGTCGCCTATATATTATAACTCCACAGTACTGGGGACCGTTTCACTAAACTTCTTGCGACTAAAATGTTCGTAAGTGCAATATTATGATAGTCTGTAAATATCACATTAGCAATGTTTTCTTGTAAACAATTGCTGGATTTACATTTATTGAGCATAGGCTGCATATGCTAAATAAATGTAAATCCATCAATTGAAATTGATAGACTATTCTAAAGTTGCACTTACGAACATTTTAGTTGTACGAAGTTTAGTGAAACGGACCCCTGGTCAGGCAGATCGAGTGTGATGCCCACCATTTATCTCGTTGTATTTAACACCAACATGCTAGCTCGAGGCTAAGAGCCGCAAACACGACCGAATAGCAGTTCTTGCGAGGTCGAATACAAACAGTTATCGTGTCGAAAGCGATAGCCGACAACGACATATCAGATAGTGAGTTCAAACTGAGTTCTAAGGCCCGACCACAAATTCTTGCAGACGAAGACGTAAAAAAACTCGTCATGGAGGGGAGGGCCGACGAGAGAAGGAATCTCCTCGTCCGCCTCGGGACGTGATATGATTATTCGCGGAACATTGTCGTCTGCTGATAGAGATAAATATAAAAGGTGTCCCAGTTAGATATGACCAGCCTATTTTTTTCTTGGGTGCCCCCGATATAGGCAAGCGGCGGTCGGATAGGAACGCCATTACTAAGGTAAACAACATCATGACAACGGTGGTTGGATAGGAACGCCGTCTAACATTGAGAAATATCGAGCGTGTTTTTTCACTGAGAATTACGGAGCCTTATAAGGGACATGAGAAGAGAAAAAAATGTTCTGACAAATTGGATTATTTCGTTAGAACGCATTCCAATTCGTTCTAACGCATTCCAATTCGTTCTAACGATTTCAATTATTTCGTTCTAACGAATTCGAATTCGTTCTAACGCATTGCAATTCGTTCTAACACATTCCAATTCGTTCTAACGCATTCAATTATTTCGTTCTAACGCATTCCAATTCGTTCTAACGCATTCCAATTCGTTCTAACGCATTGCAATTCGTTCTAACGCATTCAATTATTTCGTTCTAACGAGTTCGAATTCGTTCTAACGCATTCCAATTCGTTCTAACGCATTCCATTATTGCGTTCTAACGCATTCAAATTCGTTCTAACGATTTCAATTATTTCGTTCTAACGAATTCGAAATCGTTCTAACGCATTCAATTATTGCGTTCTAACGCATTCAAATTCGTTCTAACGATTTCAAATATTTCGTTCTAACGAATTCGAATTCGTTCTAACGCATTGCAATTCGTTCTAACGCATTTCAATTCGTTCTAACGCATTCAATTATTGCGTTCTAACGCATTCAAATTCGTTCCAACGATTTCAGTTATTTCGTTCTAACGAATTCGAATTCGTTAGAACGCATTGCAATTCGTTCTAACACAATAAATTATTGCGTTCTAACCAATTCGAATTCGTTAGAACGAATTGCAATTCGTTCTAACGCAATAAATTATTGCGTTCTAACGCATTCAAATTCGTTCTAACGATTTCAGTTATTTCGTTCTAACGAATTCGAATTCGTTAGAACGCATTGCAATTCGTTCTAACGCAATAAATTATTGCGTTCTAACGAATTCAAATTCAAAACTCAGCGAGCGACTGGATTTCAAATAAACAGTGCAGTAACAACAACAACAGTGCTATTGCCGGCATGGTAGGCCTAGTCCTATGGAACGCCAAATCTACATAAACTCAAATAATTAATGCTAGTTTCAAATAATTAGTGCTCTCTCCAATTCTATTAGTGCTCTCTCAATTTCAATTAGTGATCTCTCTAATTCAATTTGTGCTCTCTCTATTTCAATTTGTGCTCTCTCAAATTCAATTTGTGCTCTCTCTAATTCAATTTCATTAATAGAGAGAGCATGAATTAAATTTGAGAGAGCACTAATTGAATTTGAGATATCACTAATTGAATTTGAGAGAGCACAAATTGAATTAGAGAGAGCACTAATTGAATTTGAGAGAGCACTAATTGAATTAGAGAGAGCATTAAATGTATGTGTTTTTGAGCTCTCTGCAAATAATATAGAGCTAGCACGAATTCAATTAATTCTCTCTCTAATTCAATTAGAGATCTCTCTAATTCAATTAGTGCTCTCTCTAATTGAATTTGTGCTCTCTCTAATTGAATTTGTGCTGCTCTCTCTAATTGAATTTGTGTTCTCTCTAATTGAATTTGTGCTCTCTCTATTAATTATCATTACAGCTAGCGCTAATTGAATTAAAGAGAGCACAAATTGAATTTGAGAGAGCACAAATTGAATTAAAGAGAGCACAAATTGAATTAGAGAGATCACTAATTGAAATTGAGAGAGCACTAATAGAATTAGAGAGAGCACTAATTATTTGAAACTAGCATTAATTATTTGAGTTTATGTAGATTTGGCGTTCCATAGGACTAGGCCTACCATGCCGGCAATAGCACTGTTGTTGTTGTTACTGCACTGTTTATTTGAAATCCAGTCGCTCGCTGTGTTTTGAATTTGAATTCGTTAGAATGCAATAATTTATTGCGTTAGAACGAATTGCAATGCGTTCTAAACGATTCGAATTCGTTAGAACGAAATAACTGAAATCGTTAGAACGAATTTGAATGCGTTAGAACGCAATAATTTATTGCGTTAGAACGAATTGCAATTCGTTCTAACGAATTCGAATTGGTTAGAACGCAATAATTTATTGCGTTAGAACGAATTGCAATGCGTTAGAACGAATTCGAATTCGTTAGAACGAAATAATTGAAATCGTTAGAACGAATTTGAGTGCGTTAGAACGCAATAATTGAATGCGTTAGAACGATTTCGAATTCGTTAGAACGAAATAATTGAAATCGTTAGAACGAATTTGAATGCGTTAGAACGCAATAATGGAATGCGTTATAACGAATTGGAATGCGTTAGAACGAATTCGAACTCGTTAGAACGAAATAATTGAATGCGTTAGAACGAATTGGAATGCGTTAGAACGAATTGGAATGCGTTAGAACGAAATAATTGAATGCGTTAGAACGAATTGGAATGTGTTAGAACGAATTGCAATGCGTTAGAACGAATTCGAATTCGTTAGAACGAAATAATTGAAATCGTTAGAACGAATTGGAATGCGTTAGAACGAATTGGAATGCGTTCTAACGAAATAATCCAATTTGTCAGAATATGTTTTCTCTTCTCATGTCCCTTATAAGGCTCCGTAGAGAATTACGCGCCGTAATCGTATAGTCCACTATTCCGGTGTAATCATACTCTGTACAAACTATATTTACCTAGTTGTTTCCTTTTGGATTACGCTGTATTCGGTTTGATCTTTCTAAATGACTTTCTGATTTGAATTATTACTAAACGATAATACTTGCGAGCACGTACGTCTTTGCTAACCAGTCGATACGTAGCGCGATTGCCAAGTGGCTTTGGTCTGGTATGGACCTGGAACCAGGTCGGGTTATTCTAATTTCAGGGCTGAATATATTTTTTTTTCGACTTCGATGTAAATATTCCGTTCTGATTTTGGGATTTTCCCCCAATGCAGCAGGTTGAATACGGGATCGAACCAGTTGGCAAGGCCTTACATGTCCTTAACCTGTTGTGTAGCTTTCTGTCATACTATTTATTGCACGTTGTTGTCATATATGTCTGTAATGTATTGCACCACATTGTAATACTTTCATATTCTTTGCTGTATGTGTCAAACGGTCGAAATGATGAAACTGTAATATGGCTGTACATACAAAGATGGCGGAGGTGGCAACTCGATGTACCATATAGTATACAGTATCAAACAATGTTGTTTTCTGAAAATGTTCTGGAAATGGCTGCGAACATTAGACGGACATGAGTAATATTCCTAATATGACAACAAATTACATATATTACTTTTGAAAGTTATTTGATTTGTGTTTTCATCCATTTCACCCCTACACCATACTACGATTATAGTGAATCACTCCTCATTATATCAGGCTGCATTTTCTGGCTAACTGATCGGAAGGTAAACTTATAGTGAGTAACTACTCCATAAGCCACGTTATATCAGGCTGCATTTGTTGGCCTAACTGATCAACAGCGACAATTATAGTGAGTAACTAATCCATAAGCCACGTTATATATCAGGCTAACTGATCAACAGCTATAAGTATAGTGAGTCACTACTCTATAAGCCATGTTATAGTTATATCAGGCTGCGTATGCTGGCTAACTGATCAGCAGGTACAAGTATAGCGAGTCACTATTCTATAAGCCACGTTATATCAGGCTGCATTTGCTGGACTAACTGATCAACAGCTACAAGTATAGTGAGTCACTACTCTATAAGCCACATTATATCTGGGTTGCATTTGCTGGCTAACTGATAAGCAGCAAAAGCTAGATTATCCGGTCTGTCTACGCACTTACGGCCTCTATAAGTGATTTCAGAAACTTCCAAAAAATAAAAACACGAACAGACAGACGGACAGATAAAAACTTTTTTTAAAAATAACGAAAAACAGACGAAGACGAACAGACGTACGATCAGTAGGGAGTATTGTATTAATACGGAAGAATGTATCGTTACTAAGTAGTTCCAAAAATAAAAAAAAACGGACATACAGACAGACGGAAGGATAGGGCGAAACCTATAGGGCGAAATATGCACCGCAGATTTGACGGCGATGTTATTCATGGAATACATGTATGGCGGCCGTGACACTTGCGCTACAAAATCTTCGTACGACAGCCCAATACCTATCGTAGACTTACGAGGAAGTTACGAACTTCGCAAGAAAGTTCGCACGAAATTGACGTTAGTGAAACGGTAAAATGCGCCTAAGAAGTTCGTACGATAATTTCTTATCGTAAGAAGTTTAGTGAAACGGGCCCCTGGTCCCTACCCCGCAATGCCGACATGGGCGAGGTGAAACGGACCTTCTTCGCATCTATGCCCGGTGATGCTTGCAATACTCGTAAATACCGGTACGATGACATCTCTCGTGACTACCTGTCATCAACCACGCACAATTATTCTTAACTCGAACCATTGTGTGATGATGATGATATATACTGAGTATAACCTAAGGAGACTTATCTCTAATTCGAATGTCAGAGGTAGTGACATCTCGTATGATAAATACAATACCTTTCTTCTTTTTTTTGTTTATCACAATGGGTTCTCGATGGTCTCAATTCGACGACATTCTCATTTTGTGGAGATGTTGAGAAGGGGTGGGGGGGGGGGGTGGTGGGGACACCTTTTTTACTATATAAACTATACATTTTTAGAACTCGTATGATTATGACACAACGATCATCCAACGATAAGACAATAAGATCATCAAACAATAATCTATCATAACTAAGTAATATATTACATATATATTATCCGAAGTGTGAATATGTAACACAAAAGAGAAATTTATTTATATAAGTTCTCATCCATACCATGTGAACCGTGGAGGAAACCCAAGTAGTATATGGGAGTCAAAATGATAACAACTCCTGATGTACATCTGAGGGAGGTGGTATCATTTTGACTCCGATATACTACTACATGTAATACTGCACCAGTGTAGGACGAAACGACAAATAACTCCACAACCACCGGTGCATATCTTGCCAATATTTGTCATTATCTTTGCTTCAAAACACTGAAGCATTGTGCCTGAAATCAAGCAGTTTGATTGACTGAGCCAGATGGCAACTTTTATGTACATCTATTGGCAATGTCAACTAGCATTAGCAATGCCAATAGATGTACAGAAAAGTTGACACCTGGGCAAGATTAACGCAGGCGGTTGCGTATTTACGTAAAGCAGCGAGTTGGCATTGCCAATAGATGTTCAGTAACGTCGACATATGGGCAAGATTAACGCAGCCCGTTGTGTACCAACGTAGTGTGAATATCTGGGGATTTAGACAGCAAACCATCCTCACATTTGAGAATTAGACTTAAAATACGGGTATATAGAAAAGCATTTCTCTCGTATAACGGGGATTAGACAAACATTAATTCATAGATGCTCGAATGTCAATGCGTCTAATCGCCCTCGCCTCCTCTGCACACACGGGTGGGGAAGGCATTGATCGATGTATAACAATACTGACGCTCCGATTATGTTTAGGGAGCCCAGATAAATTTATATGTCTTGAGTGTCTTGTTGCAAAATGACTGAGGATGAACGTTTCTCTAGTTCTCAGAGATTCGCGCATTGACTGCACCAGCCTGTGCAATGTGTCTATACATCTGCGCATTTCTGAAACCTATAGAACACTCCACATCAGGCTTAATGACACTAAATCATCAGATATTCATTAAAAAGTAGTTCGGTAAAGAAAATAATCCAGATGTTTTGTGTCATCGGCAGTACCTGGTCGGTGGATGTAAAAATCTTCTTGACAAGCATGTTAATGTATCTTTTATATAAATTTCAAGAAGTATGTTTATTTTTCAATTCTGAACATGAATTTCGTGTGACGTAGTTTCCATTTCAGCCTCTTACTTTTTGGGCCACCACCAGAGTGGTCACATGATATTGAATTTATCTTTCTTACAAATTATTAAACCTATATTTGAATAAGTGAACATACAGAGCAGAATGTGTGCAGGTTAAGGGAATATAGGTCCCACAAAATCCATACGAAAAATAAAAGTAGCAGATAATAGCTAAATGTGCTGTTAATTGTTAAGTTATAGGAAATATAAAGGTGGTGGCGCACCGTTAAGAAGGCATCCTCAAAACCTTTCCAAAAAGCATTTAAATAAGTCTCGCTCTGCTCCCTAACCTGACCGAATACCAGGCTAGCGTCGTTTGATATCAAGTTTATCAGGCAAGGCTAGGAAACACGTAGGAATTCCCAGCCGAGCCTGATAAACTTGATATCAACAGACAGTAGTTTGATATTCTATGTAACAGGTAACGTTTCATGCTCGAACATGACCACATATGGCGTCGTTATCTATGGATAGAACGCGGACGTTGCGTCATTACACTGACGTCATTTGGTAACGTCATGTGACGTCATCCGACCAATGGAACGTCAGTTTTCACTCCGTTGTAACCCGGATGTTTGTATCAGGTCAATGCCTAATACAACAATATGTTATCAGTCGGTATGTATTCGGTCAATACAGGGCAGGTTACCTGATAAATATTCATTAGCATATATTTTGACAGTTGATTCGAATATGGGATACCCCCAGTGCCAAGAAAATGCATTCATCTACTACGTTCATATCCGTAATATAGCCAAATGGATGGCGTTTCTGACTGATCCAAAGGTCGTGGGTTCGGGCCTCATCGGTGGCGTGCGTTGTATATTTGAGCAATACACTTTATCCACACTGTTTCAGGTTACCCAGCTGTAAATGGGTACCGGCAAATTACCGGGAACCTCTGTTGTATTATATATTGTTACATGACTACCGTTGTTTGACACCGCTCACATCTGTGTTCTAACGTACAGCGCGTGCTGTCTTACCATGGATGTAGACAATGCGTCCGAGGCCAAGCCATGACGTTACTAGAACGCGCCATTACATCACCATAACAGTTAACAACGGTCGCACTTTTGAAATTGATGCAGTTGTATCACGTGACGTGTACCGCGGCACCGGCGTATGCATGTGTAAATCAGCTGTTTGAATGGTAAACGTTTGCTGTGCCCCTCGGGAACTGTTTGAACTCGCGGCCTATGGCCTTGGGGTTCAAACAGTTCCCTCGTGCCACGGCAAATGTTTACCCACGGCTGGACATTAGCAAGAGTTACATACGTCCACATTATTTTTGGAACTCTTAGCGGCGGCCATCTTAAATTACGGAAACTAGGCAACGCCTAAACTGATTGTTTACATCACGTACATTTTGATCGTACTAGTTAAGTGTAGTGAAACGGCCCTTGTACTATTGGAGAATACAACCATTTCTAGTGCAGTGACGGACGATAAGGAACGATGATATCGCATCGCCTGATACGGCCGCCCAACTACAAATGTGGCTGTGACTGGAGAATTAGGGGCTTATGGGATATGTGACCAGTGCATATCCTGATGAAATAGCACACTCATGTAACCTGATATGGATATAATTATATTGCTTCCAATACTCATGATGTGTGTTTGCGGTTTGCTGGAATGGTAAACCGAGCAGATCTTGATCAGACTATGCGGATGCACAGACTTATCGGGATCTACCCTTGTTGCTAAACCTACGAGCCCCATTTATCCCGTCAACACAGTGCGTATGTGCCTTGAAACAGGGTGCCGTGATATCCTGTCAATACGATTCGGAGATGCGGCTGGGGTTATTTTATTTGCATTTTAAAGCTATTTGTAATGTTGACGGGATAACTAGAATAGTAGGTTAGTGCCGTGAATGGGAAAACGCGGCATGGAAACGGGATGTGCTCGGCAGAGCCTCGCCCATCCCATTTCCTAAGCCTTGCCAGATATTCTTTCCCATTCACGGCACTAACCTACTATTCTCTATTTCTCCAGTCACAGCCACAAACGTCTACCCCGCTCCATACCTCTCGCGAGGGTAGCAATTTACCCCATCTCTTTAATGTTACACATGGAAGAGTGATTTGTGCAGTCGGTTATCCGGCGTGTTTGATATGTTAGCGATATAAAACTGTCAAAGCTGTATCAATGAATTATTAATAAATAACATACACATGCAGATATTGGTTATTTTACCGTGTCAATGTGTTTATTTGACATTTACATGTATATCTTGTAAATTTGAAAGCTTCATTTCGTTATGTTCAATGTTGAACAACAACTAGAGAAAATATAACTTCCATGGGAACATGATTTCCCTGTTCTATTATTGTTTTAAGGTATAAAATATTCAGTTTAATAAATTTTGACATAACATCAACAGGTTTGATCACTTCGGTTTCTCACATTTTTTGAATGGGTCAAATTGTAGCCGTAGATAACATATCGGAGGCGAATTATTGTAGCTAGGTTCATACGAACCCCATCTGTCTGAGTCAGCTGGATTCTTTTTAATTTATACGAGGTCCGCGATAGCCTTTTATCAGGTAACCTGCCCTGCATTGACCGAATACGTACTGACTGACAACATAGTGTTGTATCAGGCATTGCCCTGATATAAACATCCGGGTTACAACGAAGTGAAAACTGACGTTCCATTGGTCGGATGACGTCACGTGACGTTATAGAATGACGTCAGTGTAATGACGCAGCGTAAACAAGTCCGCGTTCTGTCCATAGAATACGACGTCATCTGTAGTCATTTTCGAGCATAAAACGTTACCTGATAAATAGAATACCAGGCTAGTGTATTTTGATATCAAGTTTATCAGGCTCGGCTCGGAAACGGTAGGAATTCCTCGGCAAACCTCGGAATTCCTACGCGTTTCCTAGCCTTGCCTGATAAACTTGATATCAAAAGACACTAGCCTGGTATTCTCTATTTACAGTGCTTGAATTAGCAGACAGTATACTATTCAAATGCCTAACTAGCAAAAACACAGTCAAGCGACGCCAAGCGTACTGCAATATGCCAATTTTCACAAATACGCTTTCTTAACCCTTTCAACCCTAAGGAACTGGAATGGACTGTGATATGCTAATGTTCCGACCAATCCAATGGTCACAAAATGATTTTCAGATTCGTCCATTTATGAAAAGAGGGTGTTTTTGTTCTAAGAAATATTAAAATTACTTTAAAAAAATGCAGATCCTGATGAGACAGCTCTTTAGAAGCCGACTCATCTGGATCTGCACTGTTTGCATAAACCGATATAGCGGGCTTTCGGGTTCAAAGGGTTAATTGACCCAAAACTCTTTGATCAGGAGCTAGTTGTTGTTTAAACATACCCGAATGCGGCATGGCTTCTAGAAATAATAACATAATCCGTAGCTGTGAAGCAACCGAAATATGTACAGCTTAAAGTTGAATCCCTTTTTCAAAAATGCTGTTGACGCCCATGTCTCGTAAACTGTTTAGTCATACCTGCAGAATATGGAACCATGTCTCGTAAACTGTTTAGTCATACCTGCAGAACATGGAACCATGTCTCAGAAATATGCGCATGTTTATCATCCCCCGTGTGTCTGTACGTGCTTATATGCAGACTCGGGGCTAAACTGGCGGAACGTGGCATAGGGCACATTTTATCACAAGTTGGCGCAATTTTATGTGGTTACAGCAGAGGAAAAACGGGCTTTTTTTAGATTTAGGTCAATGTAATCGTAGACACAGGCATTCGGCGTGTTTCGGCTTTCATCGGTATAACTCTATATATGAACAAGGTTTATAACTTTGGTCGGACACGACCTCGTATCATAACATATTCCGCTATTTATTAACGCTAATGTGAATATTTTGGCGGAAAGTGCACATGTTCTTTGAGAATTTTTGTTAGCTTGCTAAAATAATATAGTTATAACATATTTATGCAAATAATATCGAATTACAGCTCCTTTTCCTAGGTCGGACACGACCTCGTATCATAACAAATGAAATAATATGTTTAAGGCTCTAACGTCAATATTGTAGTGGCAAGTTAATACGATGATTTGAGAAGTATCGATAACCTGCAGAAATACATAGAATGCGTAGAAAATTACAATTTTAAACATGTTATATTGTTATGATACGAGGTCGTGTCCGGCCAAAGTTAGAAGTTAGAACTTCTTCGGATATGCAGTTTTCGCCGGCCGTTCAGCCCGTGACACGCCTGCTATGTTCTAATGTTCTAGATAAGATATGGACACAGCTCCGGTATTACCACGATTATCGCATCGCCGAAATTAATTTCGAAATAATGCAATATTTTCCTTAAATACCGTCGAAATTTTTCAAAAAATTCAGCGCTCATGCGGAATGCTATTCCGCATGAGCGCTGGAATTTGTGTAAACTGTCGACATAATTTACGGAAAATATGACCGATTTTCTAAATCAATATCGGCGAAATACGGCGACACGACAACGGAGGTATTTACAGAGATTGTGCCCGTATATAAAATCACCTGGGAGACATGTCAGCCCCTATTATCCTCAAGTATACCAATACGACACAATGGACGGAGGTTTTCTCTTTATATTACTGGCGGGGCTAATATGCTCTATAACCGCGGGTGAGTAAACTCGCCGGTGCTGTACTGGGCACCGGCGTAAAATGTTTCACGTCGAAAAATGCGCCGGTTTACCGACGAGATGCCACTCAGCACTACTTATAGTTGTCTACAAAGGCATGTGTCGTCTAGTGTTTTTATACAGTGCCTTCTGAATGTAGCTGAATGGAAAATCGTCACCGTTGAAAAGTGGTATTTTCACAGGTTCAAACAGTGTAATATCGAGTGATATTTTATCGTATAGAGTGATGCTTCACAGTGTAATATAGAGTGATATTTCACAGTGTAATATAGAGTGATATTTTATCGTATAGAGTGATGCTTCACAGTGTAATATAGAGTGATATTTCACAGTGTAATATAGAGTGATATTTTATCGAGTGATATTTCACAGTGTAATATCAAGTGGTATTTTATCAAGTGATATGTCACAGTGTAATATTAAGTGATATTTCATTAATAAATCCCTGTAATTCACCGTAAGTATTAGAATAAACAGGTACAGTGAAACCTCTCTAACACGTACACCCTGGGAGGTCCGGTTTAGAGAGGGTTCACTGTAAATCAGGCATTTGATCATTCTGAGCCATCGCTGTGTGCTATGCAATCATGAACAGACAGTATCACTTGCGAGAAATGAGCAAGAAACTCATCGAAAATATGATCACATATGTTTTCTTCGGTATCCGGTTTATAGCGGTTCCACTGTAGTTTGCATGTGACTTTAAACCTAGGATCTGTCTTTATATATGGCCTTAGCTATTGTTGAAGCCTACTGTCTGTTCCACGTTTTGCTGCCGATGAAGTTTGGGCTATTAAAGACATTAAATAAAAAAAAAATTACTTGCAAGTACATTTTTATCAATAACAAAAAAGTCACCCTCCCCAAAACAAGTAGTGGATGAACTTCCATCAAATATTAATTTTATTGCGAAAAACGATTTTCCTATGGGGGCTAAAAAGACGCCAGGTTTCGGAGTCAATTTCCAAAAAAAATCATTTATTGACCCTCCTGGTCAGCCTCCTCCTCCTCCGTTTTGCCCTATGGTCAATTCCCATAGGAAAATATTGTTTGTGTTATTGTTTGTTTGATGGAATTTCATAATATATTTTTTGGGGAGGGTGACTTTTTGTTATTGATGAAAACGAATTTACATTTAAATATTTTGATTTAATAAGTTTAATAGCCATAGGTTCGTCGGCAAAAAAATGTAGAACAGACAGTAGTAGTAGAATACGGGAGGTCGTGTGTTCGGTCCACTAGACACGACATGTAACCGAGGTCCCGTCTCGATGTGACCTTAGTATGGATGTTGCTGGGACGGTACACCCTTCACTTTCACTTTTTTCTTTACAGAGCACCCGACACACTGTCCGGACGACTGGACACAGTTGGTCAATTCGTGCTACGCCGTTTTCGATTCGCTATCCGTGTCCTGGGAAGATGCGCAGGTTTGACCACTAGTTTGACCACTAGTATTTATAGAAATCAGGGGGCCGTTTCACTAAACTTCGTACGACTAAAATGTTCATAAGTGCAAATTTACAATCGAACATTTCAACTGATGGATTTACATTTGGATTCGCATATGCAGTCATTGTGTACAAGAAATATAGTTAATGTGGAATTTACGGACTATCATAATTTTGCACTTACGAACATTTTAGTCGTACGAAGTTTAGTGAAACGACCCCCGATCCTATGCTATGCAGCGTTACATTCTTACCGGATAGCACAACAATTGAGTTTTGCAAACAGAGTAGACTTAGATCAGACTGCACATCTGTGCAGTCTGATCTGAGTCTACACTGTTTGCAATAACATTAATACGTGTGAAAATATGAATCTGGCAAATAACGTAGTCCCAGCTCGGATTGCGTGTATATATAAAATGATCTGGATCAACACTAGTGGAAATCACTATAATTGTAACTATGTTACATAACAAATCATGCTACAAGCAATAAGGCCGTAAACTACACAATTTGGACCGGAATTCTATAAATAAATTCAATGGGAGATAACTAGCTACGATCCCTCATTTCATGTGAAGGCCACGCGTTTTCCAGTGATATGCACAAATAACCAAGGAACAAACTAAATCAATTAATCCTTTCACCGCTGAGTAACTGGAATGGATTTTGATATGTCAATTTTGCAACCAATCCAATCGTCACGAAATGATTTTCAGACTAGTCCATTTATGACGAGGGGGTGTTTTGTTCTCAAGAATATGAAAATTACTTGTAGTGGGCGAGCCAGGACGGGTTACCATTACCACTTGGGGCGGGGGGGGGGGCAAATTGCCACTATATTTTCTTGAAAGGTATATATCCCAGCATATCATTTCCGCATGATAGCAATTTATAATTCTTCCTTTAAAGTTTGTATGCCCCTATAAGTGGACGACCCCCTTAACAGCAACATTTCTGCCCGTTAAAGGGCTGTTTTGCAAACGTTCACATAAAACTGTCTCAGAATCGCATGTACACGCTGTAAAATGTAATGAAAACATTGCAATTGGTATTTGTGATTTACATACAATTTAACCAGAACATTTGCATTCAAAATGGCCGCCAATACGCCACTACCTCACCCCACCACACTAAGCCATATATATAACTATAGTATATGACCAGTTCTTGGTTTATTCGTATTGGATTATATATTATATTTTATAAGTGAAATACAAGCTTATGCTACTTCAATCAATATTTATTACTTGAGAAATTAGGTATATAAATCCTAAATGGTCGCCAAAAATCACAATTTCCGTTAATTTGCAACCGTGTCAGTTATATATAATCATTTAACACATTTAAATACATACATACGTACGATCATACGTACACAGTAAATGGCCATGACAATAACAAAACAACCTTGGATACTGTGTTGTGTACCAAAATCCAAGATGGCCGCCAAATATCACGATTTTTATCCATTTACAATGTGTTATATATTGGCTGGCATTAATCATTTAAAACAAGTAAACAGTATTACATTGACACCGTAAAACAAGTGTAACACATACTTGGATAAATGCCGAGTTTACCAAATGATAAGATGGCCGCCATATGTTCACATTGTACCGCAGCAATTTATTAGCATAGGTTATTTAATATTGGATAAGATGTTTATTTTTCTGTTGTGACACGGTTTATAATTTGGAAATATACCTGTGCAAGTACTGCCTTTGTATGAAACAGACATAGAAAATGTATTTTTATTTTAGTATATTTTACTTCCAAAAGCAGTAATATTACGCAGGGATTGTAAACTATTTCAACTTATACAATTACATGGACTTCATATTAATATTTATGAGCTTCAACCTATACGTTGGGCGATATGACATCCAGTATATTGCCTCATTAAATCAAACAGTAAACGTTAAACAGTAAACAGTAAACGTTGTTTCTCCCACTGATGTAGAACTGTTACAGACATAGCTTCATACGCACTTAAGTGTGAGCAAAGTATATATAATTGAGTCTAAAACCACTCTACTCCATCAGGCCATTTTCTATGTTCACTGAACGGATTTCACGAACATGATGTTAACGACATAAGTGTATCGCATATCAATACCCAGTTTTCAAATATCATAAAGTATTGTACTGCTACATGTGTATTATAAGCTGTCTGTGAATCTCATGTTATTACTGCAGTAACTATGTTATTTAATCACTAGTCATGATCTTATTTACACCAGTCGGTTATAATCTTCCGATATACAAATGTACATGTATTGAACATCCATATACGTCTTGTTGCTTCAAGTGTGTGTCCGTCATTGACAGGCACCACTGCTACATATTTCATATAACAATAGGTTTCACATAACCGCGGAATGTGTTACTTTTTCGACATTCATTTAGATAAACCACACATATGATATATAAACACGGATATCTACTGCGTATATTTCATACGTATTACTCATTTATTATAAACGATATTTTATACCCGCCGAGAAATCAATTAATTCATAAATCATTCATTAATTAAATAAATGAGAACACAGCAGTGACAATAAAATAAAATACAAAAAGCCACTCACGTACAGTGCAAGGAGGCACAGAACCGTACCCTGCCGAATCATCAGTGATATAGTTCGAAGAGACAGATAAACCTGGTTAGCATGGTGTTACAACGCCCGTACTGTCTCCTTAACTTCTTGATATGGCGCACAGAGACAGTAACA
>CM055275.1:82375276-82748465 GCA_029237695.1 Conchocele bisecta
TAGTTTAGAGTACGAAGCTGAGCACGTTCCGGTAAGTGTTAGTATAGGAGATAATTTCTCAAGAACAGAAACTCATATTTGTGATAAAGATCCTGCAAAACTTATAGAAAAATTCGTAGAAGATTTGAAAGTCAGGGGAAAAGCTATAAGAGAAGAAGTATGGTTGAGATATGGGTTTAATACAGAACATTTACATAAAAACCAAATCGCCAAGATCGAACAGTGGATAGAGCAAGTACCGGTTATAGGTTTTAACAGCAGTAAGTACGATATAAACTTTATAAAGAAATATTTAGTAGGCGAATTGGCATCAACAACAAAGAAAGTAATGGTCGGAAAACGGGCAAACGCAACAATATTTCTATTTACTCCGGAGTTTAGATTTCTTGATGTAATACTTTATCTAGGACCGGGTGTAAGTTACGATAGTTGGATAAAAGCCTACGACTGCAAAGGACAGAAATCTTTCTTTCCTTACGAGTGGTACGATTCTCCAGACAAACTTGATAACACAGGACTGCCTGATATAGAGAATTGGTATTCCAAACTATCGGGGAAAATGTTACTAGATGAAACAGAATTAAGTAAATGTCGTAGAATTTTCGAAGAAAAGAATATGAAAACTTTCAGAAATTGGTTGAAATATTATAACGATTTAGATGTAGCACCGTTCCTAGAAGCGGTGGAAAAAATGTGTGAATTTTATAAACACAGAGGTGTGGATATTTTCAAAGATGCGGTAACACTACCGGGTGTGGCTATACAATATTTATTGAGAGTAACCATTAAAGAACAAAAATCTATAAAGGTGGTTATACCGGAGGGGGCTCTATATGCACCAAAAGAAGAAACATACGAAATGATGAAAGAGCTCTATTCGGGGGTCCATCAATCGTATTTACACGCTATGCAGAAGCCGGTGTTTCAAATATTAGATCTAATTCCACAGGAATTAACAAACCTTGCAAGGCTATTTTGGGGTATGATGCAAACGCGTTATATTTATCTAAGTTAAATAAAGATATGCCGTGTGGGAGAGAAACTATACACCATATAGATACCCCACATAATCCTAAATTTATTAAAAAGTTTTGTAAAAAGAGTTTATTTATCTGGAGACTGGTTTGGGTTTGCGGAGGTGGATATAGAAGTTCCACACAACTTAAAAGATAAGTTTTCTGAAATGTCTCCACTGTTTATAAACAGAGAAGTAGATGTTGATGAGGTTCCAGAATACATGATAAAATATTTGGAAGATACTGGAAGAACTAGAGGAAATGGAAGAAAATTGGTGGGATCTATGTCGGCCACCAAAGTACTGCTGTACGCGCCACTATTTAAATGGTATTTAAAACACGGCCTAGAAATAACGGGAGTTCATCGTGTTATAGATTATATTAGTGGTAAACCCTTCGAATGGTTCGCAAAAGAAGTTACAGCCGCAAGACGAACAGGCGATGTAGAACCAAATAAGAAACCAGTAGGGATATAATGAAATTATTAGGCAATTCATGTTGTAGAAAAATGATAGAGGCAAAAGAGAGACATTTAAATACGACATATACACAAGACGAAACTTGCGTTGACAAAGCGTTAAGATCTGCATTCTTTGATGATTTGGAAGAGATAGGAGATGCGTACGAAATATCTTCCCGAAAACCCCGGTGTGCAGTAAAGAGCCCCTTCCACTGTGGAATAGCGGTTTATCAACTAGCTCAATTGAGAATGTTGGAATTTTACTACGAATTTCTACACAAATACGTAAAAAGAGAAGACTTTGAATTAATACAGATGGACACGGATAGTATGTATATAGGAGTTAGTGGAAAAACGATAGAGGAATTGATTAGACCTAACTTACTAGACGAGTTTGAAAAATAAAAAAATAAATGGTTGGCTTGGGATAAATGGAGCGAAAGAGAGCCAGTACTTTTCAAAATGGAATTAAGCGGAGATAGGGCGATAGCGTTATCTAGTAAGTGTTATTTCGTAGAAAAATTGAATTCAATTAATAAAAACTCTGCGAAAGGAATGTCCAAGGGAACTAACAATTTAAATTGGGATAGATATAAACGAGTACTAAGTGAAACTACAGAAGATGGAAAACACATTATAGATGTAGCACAAAATAGAGGATTTAAAATGAAAGACGGCGTTATGAAAACGTACTGTCAACACAAATTAGGACTCTCGGCGTACTACGATAAAAGACGCGTGTTACCAGACGGAATACATACAGAACCTCTCTTGATTTAAGCATTGGGGGCAGCTGGGTGTCAGAAGGTACCATAAGAAGTTCTTCGCGAACAAAACCGCGAGATGGACCATCAGCCAAATAATAGAGCACGGGCTCATCGGGTTTGGTAATAGAGCGATCCAGATGATATACATTCAGAGACCACACAGGATCAGTCGCGCGGCGGCTGCCACCTTCGAGCTCTCCCGGTTGATAGAGGTACCGGACGTCAACATCCGATGGAAGTCGTTGCTCCTCTAAACCAACGGGTCGTCCGCGCGAGATGGCAGAGGGACTTGCTCGTCACCTTTTTAGACTTGATGACATTTACAGGCTTCTTACCTATCAATCTGGTCACCTCTCCGTTCAGTGTGGAGACCACGGCGGGCAGCCTGGCCACCCACTCGGTCGATCGCGAATGAGGGTCTACAAGTTCTTTGGCATATTGGTGTCCGAACAGTCTCTCAGCCAGTGTTCGATTGAACCGCTCCACGATCCCCTGGTCCCGGTGGATGTTGACGCGGCCGCGTCTGATAGAAACTTTGTGCTTAGACAATAGATGAGAGACCGCGCCCATGAACTCGCGGCCGGGATCGACCTGAAGAAGATTCGGCCATTTGAGAGGACTCCTCTTATATATTCGGGAAAGAGCCTCGGCCCCACCTCCTTAGACTCTTCAGTGGCCAACGGCTCAGCCCCCTTATAACGACTCGCTACGTCAACGATTGTCAATGCGTACTTGTACGTTTTGCGACCGACGCGATCGTGAGGGAGAAACAGGAGATTCGCTTGGTGAACTTGGTTCGGCACCGGCACGTCGAATTTCGGGCGCGGAATATTGTGAGGCTCGTGTAAATAGATCTGCCAGATGGCCTGCTTCTTGAGCCATTCCTTGACTGCGTTTTCTGAAACCTTGGTCGCCGCCGCGAGGTTCTTGATGGCCGCGAGTCCCTTCCAGTAGCCGCGTGGGCTATAGTATGTATTCGACAGCTTGCGCGTTAGTTTGGTATCAAGTTTGCGCGTGTTCATCGTATGCGAAGTATTCTAATATATCGGACAATCTCCAACATGCCCTCGCCAGTTCGTCCGGTAACGTTTGTTGGAAGTCCAATCGCGATTGGTTTTGGAGGTTAAGTTCTGAAGGAACTCGGAGGAATCTAATTCATCGATTGGAGTTGAGGAGGATTCTAACAGCCGCTTTGCGAAAAGGGTGGCCACTTTTTCATCCTCGCGCCACGTCTCGAGAGAATCTTGGGCCAGACGAATCATACTCTTTGCACCAGCTACACGATGTTTTTGGGCAGTGTAGCCTACATCGATCATAGCGTAATAAAGTTCGTGAACTAACATCGTTCTATATATATATTTTTATAAAATTATTTTTTTAAATAATTAATTAATTTGTTCAATATAGTAGCCGACGAGACCCACCACACCCATTCCCACGACGATGAACGCGATATCGCGGTCTTTTTGGGCCTCTGACGGTACATAGAAATCTGAAAGTTGGAGCTCGGGATCCATTGGATCGAGACTTTTCTGCGGATATGCCAGCGCGTACTCGCGATTGGCTTCTTCAACGTTCTGGAAAGTTTGCGCGGCGTGATT
The DNA here is from genome assembly GCA_029237695.1 of Conchocele bisecta. Classification (NCBI taxonomy): domain Eukaryota; kingdom Metazoa; phylum Mollusca; class Bivalvia; order Lucinida; family Thyasiridae; genus Conchocele; species Conchocele bisecta. The sequence goes on from CM055275.1 coordinate 82,379,121, forward strand.
CTCACGGCGAAGCTCTTCGTTGACCCAGTCCAGATGGGCGGTTCGTTTTTTCGACCACGCTTCCTTTGCACTATTGAGTTTTTCTACAGCTAAATCGTGACACTTGCGCTCCTCATCCACGTTCGAGCTTCTCATTTTTGAAATATAAAGTTGCTACCGCTGAACGCCAATGCGTTTACAAGTGCACCACCTATCATTATTCCGATCGAAGCCATTTATTTCCATATATTAGCAGGTAGAATTCCAACTTTAATTAGATAATCTCGGGTCCAAACTGAGGCCGCTACATCTAAGGTCGCGAGCCCTGCGTCTCTCACAGTAAAGTCCAATTTGGGAGTGGACCCTCCTAGGGCCATCTTTGATAGTCGAGCATACCCGATACTGAAACCCGATATCACCACGGCGTGATAAAGTGCATTCACTATCATTTTACCATCTTGTTCAGCCATTGTTATAATTATTGCATATAAAGTGGATCGCGATCAATGTTTAAATGGGGTGCATCCAATCGTTTCGTAAACTTCTTTTTAGGAACCGCCGTTGGAGTTGGGGTTCTGTTGTAGAGATGGTAAAGCACACTCAGGGTGCCCACAACTGTCAGACCACCACCAACAACCCACGGGGTCCAACAAGTTGGAGCAATCGGTTCCGGGGGTGTTGTTGCACTCGGAACCGATTGCTCTGTCTTCAGATGTTTTGCTGTCTCCGTCCCCAATCTCGATTGTAGTTTGGCCTCCCGAAGCTCGGCGAGTATTCTATCTTGTTTAACTTTTCGGGCGGCAGCTGCCGCCCGCCCAGCTGCCTGTCTTTTTTGGGTTTTTATGTCGTGCAACCCCCAACTCCTACTCCAACGGCGGTTGGTATTGGGTTGTAGGATCAATCGGATTCAACAGTGTTGATGGAAGTGCTTTATCACACCGTGGTGATATTGGGTTCGAAATTGGAGTTGGAGCAATCCCAAACTCCAATCGCGATTGGGTTGGTGGTGCAATCGGGTTCAACAGTGTTGAGGGCTGTTCCGTCACTCTCGCGGGTGTGTCTTGTGTCATCATTTATAATATTAGAGCTTATAGTTCGTGGGCATATATGTCCAAATTGACAGTGTTTACCCTTGGTCAACGCGGTTGTCAGTGGAGCTAAGTACATTACAAACTTGTGATAAATTGAGCAGCAGGCTGTTCTAAGAGTGTGTCCAATAAAAGGGTCAGTCTCTAGATCGTGAATCAACCCCTCGGTGTTTGGTATAGGGAGAAGTATACTAACGGCGGTAGCGTACAAATGAATAGCCGCCGATCCAAGAGTTTTTGTCATCTCTGCCCACAATTTGGATTCGTATCGCGCATATATTTTATCAATCTCCGCATCTGACATCTTATCCACCTGACAAACTGAGTGACGCCTACCGAGATAATGCTCCGATTGTCCCCCAGCAACCAGCGCAGCTAGCAGCTCGCGTCGCGCCGCATTTTCATTCGTATCGGCCCCAATCGCGATTGTCAACCCCGATTTCTCTGTCGGAGTTAATGTTTCATTATCTTTCAGGATGTCGGTAGTCGGAGTTCAGGTTTCTTCCATTAGCTGATCGAGAAGTTCGTCGCAGTTCATTATTGCTAATTTTCTTAAAATTAATTTAATTATTCTAACAAGTCTCATCACTTTAACATATTGCCAAGCACACCACCCGATACTTATGATCACCGTTATGATCGCAACAAAGCTCGCAGCGGAGCACCAAATTGTTAACATTGTTAACCATTGTTCAGCATTTGTTCAACATTTGTTAAGCATTTCTTCAGCATTGTTCAGCAATTGCTAATTAATAATTTTGAAAAAATTATAAAATTAATTGTTTAGCATTTACTCAGCAGTTACTAATTTTTTCAAAATTATTAATTGATAACTTTATAAGCAGTTGGTTGATCAGTCTTTAGCAGAAGCTTGGCGTGCTTAGTTTCGGAAAGCATCTGTCGAACCTCCAGCCGCTCCTCGCGCGTTGGGATAACGTCATTCTCTCGAAGACAGTCATCGAATGAGTCTCGGTCCTTGCAGTGAAAGAGGGCGACCCATTTCGTTTGCTCGCGCAGATCCTTGAGGACGGCGTTGTATTTTTGAGTGGAGATCCATACGCTTTGCCTCGCATGGCGGCCAGAAAATGCGAGCTCGGAGAGCATGTCCTTCTTTTTGGTCATCGCCGCCTTGGCCGAGCAATCGTCAATCACATATAGGGTGGGCTCACCCTGGAATATTTGGTATAAAACCACGCAACCAATCGTGAAGCCTATCACCGGGGTCAATAACGTATACCTCAGGGTCGGTCCATATCCACGGGCGCCGCTGATAAGTATCGTTGTGCCGCACAGTGGGACATAGGATCACAATGTGACGAAAGGCATCGCGGTAGGACCCCTCGAGTAAGTCGAGGATGAAAACCGTTTTTCCACATCCTGTCTGCCCACATATTATGGCAGAGTGGGCATCTCCAATCGTGAATTGGTATTGATTGCTAGATGATTTTTGTATTAACAAATCGTTAGATTTAGTAGATCGCTGATACGTATCGGCCATCTTCGATGTTCAGTTGTGCGTCTGTAATTATATATAAGTACACGTTCAATGCGCCAGCTCCGTCCGCCTCTTTGGTTATCTGGATCGTCACACCCTCGCTAGCGTTCTCAACTTGACGTCCGCTACCGTGCATTTGGTCGTCGTCGCTGGCTCGCATGTCTAGCCATAATGCATATTTGGTAGTCAGGAACTCCGAGTGGGAGACGGCCGATAACTGCAGGTCTTTGGCAACCGCGGCAACCTCCGGGGAACGCTTAGAGCCGGAAGCAAAGTGTTTTCTGACTTCGTCCCACTGCTGGTGCGCGCGAAGACCCGCGCTGTAGAGTTGATTGGGGACTCCCTCGATCGTCACCTCTACCTTCGTGATTTTGGGGTTATAGAATTTATCGGTTTTTCTAGCACCGAGCGCGAACCGAGCATCCTCGAACAGCAACAGTATACCTTTCATAGAGCGGGCGGGGACGTTGACATTAAAATTCCACAATGTGTCGCTTCTGTCTTTCGTCATCTTACGGTGGCGAAGAAGTCGGTCGTAAAGTATGGCAACGCGCCCGGCGTACTGGGTTCTGATCAATCGTGCGAGTTCGGGCATCGTGACCATGTCGTACTCCAGCGAAACATTGTCGATCGTATACGTCGATAACATGTCGGTGGCTATGAGAACACGGCCGTAGTCGTTGAACGTTAGTTCGTATTCGAGGCGGTCAGCCAAAGCACTCTGATAGTATGGCATGTGACTCTCCAGCAACTCAAAGTCGAGCGGGATGTAGAAGCGGTTGCCGTAAGCGGCCGCGATCGCGTTGTCGCTCGCGTCGTTATCTGCCTTGTTATCAGCCCCGATTCTAAGTTTGGTTACGTTCTTATTTTTACTGGTGTCAATACCCTGATAGACCGCGTTTTCGCGCTCTTGCGCCGTCTTCCACAGGTCCTGATAGCAATGGTAGACGTCACTGTCATCGATCGACATCACCTCATTACCAGAAATCTTTATCATGGTCTTCTTGACGATGGCACGACCCAGGTTCTGAACGACGGTTCGGTTCGCGTCCGTCGATGTTAGCGAAATAGTGAAAGCAAGGCGAACAGTACCCGGCACAATGACGTCGTGAGTTCTGAGGTTGGGGAAGCGGACTAAGAGCTGCTGGTTCTGGTCGATCGTTGATGGGTTGTTCGTAATAACGACACTCTGTCTCACGCCTTTTGCCCCGAGGGGCTCACGCAGTCTGCGGTATGGACCGTATTGACTCGAAGACATAATTTAGTGAAACTATTAAACCCGTATGTTTTTGTCTTTAATACATAATTAATTTTAAGAAAATTAGATGGATGATTACGATATTAACATGGATGAAATCGGCAGAGACGATGGGAGGATAATGATGATGATAACTTCGAGGATTCCATCACAACCTTCGACAAAACACCGGCGAGGAAATAGGTGGCGCTACAGCAGCGTTGGTCAAAGTCAGGAATTACTTGAGGGAGCTGTAAACGACTACTACAACAATTTGTCAGAAATCGGTCTGGTCCCGTCTGTCGGTCGCGACTACTCCAAGTTCGAATTGGATATGCGTGGTAGGTTGCGACCAAAATCATCAAATATCCCGATCATCAACACGAATACCGGTAAACCCCTATCGCTAAAAACCATTGCCGGAAACCGGGACGGTGGCGAAATCATAAAGAACGAACTAGGATTTCCAGATTGGACGCGTGGTAAAATAATTGTGCCGGCCGGCGCTGTAGAGACTCTACAGTCTACCGACGACACGATGGCGAAGACGGCCACCGCGATAGAAACGGTAGAGCTCAGCGAGGTCCCTCAAATATCCACCGACGTTATTAACACGATGGAGACCACGTTTAGCGAAAAGGAAATACTCAACGATGACCCACCGTTACCTCTTCGAGAATTCCGTGGACTCGATAAGGCTCTACAAACGGTCCGGGGCGAACTGGTCCTTAACCTCTCCAAAATCACGGCGCTGGATGAACATATCGCGCTAGAAGAAAGAAAACTGGAGGAAGCCGGTGACGATAGAGAATCTACCGAGCGGATCGCCGAACGACTGCGGTCTTAGCGGGACGAAAGAAAAGCTCGCTTTGAGGCCGCCTCGGCTAACCGTGAGGCTCTCCGCACACAAATAAGTCGGATCCGCGAAACAATCTCGAGAGTCCTGCACGAGGACACGACACTCGGTTAGCGTCTTCGCACTCTGTTCAGAGAGCAGGGCGTCACGATAGCAAGCATCCTCGCAGCTGTCGGCATGACTATATCAACCATAGTTCTAGCTTTCACTGATGGTGCGGCGCCACCACCCGCGCCACCACCAGCACCCGCGCCATCCGGTGGAGCCAAGGAGTGGGTAAAAAAACAACTAAAAGCCCTCGCCAATCTTCTAGCTAAATTAGCTGGAAAGGCGGCTGCCGCACTACCTGGACTGATCGGAAGTATCGTTTCTTACTTGTTATCTATATTATCAAAAATGGTCGGATGGCTCACCAATAATACTTGGGCTTTAATCGTGGCAATCGCCGGTCTCCTACTATTCTCCGCCAGAGCGCGAGTAGTCCGACCACTACGAGGGCGACGACGAGCCCTAATTTCTCCTCCTCGTGTGTTGTGCTTCCAATTTCAACATTGTTGATGATTGGATTGGGGGAACTCGATGGTGCATCCAAATTGCGAATTGGGGGTACTGGGTTCAACGGAGGTGTATCAATTTTGTGTTTTATTCCACTTACAACCTCAACACTGTTGAAACCGACCGTCTTGGGAGGGAGTTTGATGATACCCGTGTTCACGTTTCAGTTGCGGCCGATTTTTTGATTGGTGGTTGCGACTACGATCTGATTATTGTAACCGTCAACCGGGTCGTCTCGTAGTATCATATTGCTCGGCGCCATATAAAGACCTATTCCAAATGCGTAGTCTACCGGGGTGCGGGCAGTCTGCAAAACGTCTTGATAATTCTGGATCGCCTTCTGGAGGTCCACCTTAGCTGAGATGGCGTCCTCGACAAGTGCCAAGAACTCTTTGTGTGCGTTAAAGGCTGTTCCCGTACCCAGTATAGCGCTGTGCGTTTGCTTCTATGAGGCGAGGATTGCCCATACGTATATGCGAATGGAGTCGTTAAGGCGAATAACCCCGCCCTGTGTAAATCCAGTGCTTTTATTTAACATAAATGTGGTCCACACATTTCGCATCTGTGGAGTATCACCCAGATCTAGGTATTCCACGTGGGCTACTTTAGTAGGTAGCCAATGACAATAACCGTCTTTACACGCAAGCCCTCCAAGCACTTCATCACCGAACGTCATCGTATTCAACTTATAATTATATTTAGTCCATGTTGCCATTTTTCTAAGTGGTGGTGGGGTAGCTCCTCGAGCACTACACAACCCTGAGAAATATGCGGGAACTTTATCAAGATGCCCACCACTAACTAAGCCTTTAAGGTGAACTAACCCTAAACTGTTGGTTGGAGTATATACTTTCTGTCTCCAGTCCGCGTCTTTTGGTACCCCAAATTCGTTACACAATCTTTCGAACGCCTTACGGTCGTATGTGCTGGAAGTGGGATCCCAGCCGTCGTCTTGAGGTAGTGGAATACCTAGTTCTTTGAGAATCCTCCTAATGGTGTGATACACGTGAAAGTTGTAGACACTTCGTAGCATGACATTCTTGGATGTCAGATGGTCTTGATGCGAAACTCCACATCCGGCCGTTGCACACCATACAGCGAAATTTAGCTGGTTCTGCCAGAAGTTCATATGGGAAAAATCCCATCTTAGTATTACATCTTGACTAGTAGTCTTTGGAACTACATATTTCTCAAACGTGTTAGGGAAATTGGTGGTAAAGCCACTTTTCGGTCTAACTGTTACAGTTGGGTGTACAAGGTGGTTAACAACGTCTTTTTGTGTGTATTTACCTCCGACCGCGTACTTTGCATTAGAGTTAAAGCTAAATGCTTTGGTATCCATTGAAAGATATTATTATGTTTGCTACTATCACTAATGTTCAAAAAGAGAGTTGTGAACTTCAAAAATCAATCGACAACTGCTGCGGAAAACGCCGGGTGGGCCTCAGATCAATCACCTTCACACCGTCGGGTGGCAGAATGTGGGAAAGAGTGAAGGGTTTTACTATGTGAAGGATAAACAACAATTAGGTGTAAAGCTGTCTCACGGACTGTGGGGAATAAGACAGCTCAAATATTGTGTCACCTCAGAGCTTGACGGTATAGTCAACCTCACAGTATCGAAGGCTACCGGGCTCGCAACAATGACCATCAGCCCTGATAATAAGGTAGTGGTCTCCCCGGGGTTGGGTATTCAACTCGGTTTTAGAGAGACATACTCCGTAAATAAAGGAGTGTTTACCTCGGGTGAGTACGTCGGTGATAACCCGGTGGACTTCACGAAAACTCTCAGGGTGCACCTGGATCGGGTGAACACGTCGTACAACACGGTAGACGGATCCCCCAGCACATTACTGAAAACCGTGCAAGCCAGCGACTGTTTCTTTGGGGATACGGTGACCTTAGACTTCCCGGGAAACACCCCGAGATGAAAGTTTTGGAAAGTTTTGGAAACGGGACACATCCACGAATTTACGGTCTCTATTCTCGATGATCAAGCGAGAAAGTTGATTAAACTATTACCCGATTTCGGTAGTTCTCGAAATTTCCAATTGAGTATAGGTGCCTCAATATTATAATTATGAGTATATACGGACCAGGTAGTTCTTCCGATTGGGTGACAAATTCAAAGAATTTGGAACCGGCAGAAGGGGGATTCATCCCGACAGAGGGCGACTTTTTAACTACTGGAAAAACCAAGGCTCTGATCAATAAAACTATATCGAAGGTCACAAACGGGATTCACAGGAATATATCAGATGTTAGAGTAGAAGTGCTGACGGTGACTGCACAAATTGAGGGAGTCCGAACGGATATTCAGAAAGATCAGGCGGCTTATAAGGTGTTGCGCTCAGAGGACTCTCTCATCAGAGAAACGGAACTAAACGAACTAGGTAAAAAAATAACCAAATTTCGAAAAGAGGCCCGGTTGGGGATTGAGAAAGCCGGAGAAGACCACCAGACAGACCTTACAGAGGCGTATGGGATGTTGCGCTCAGAGGACTCTCTCATCAGAGAAACGGAACTAAACGAACTAGGTAAAAAAATAACCAGATTTCAAAAAGAGGCCCGGTTGGGGTTTGCGAAAGCCCGAGAAGACCACCAGACAGACCTTACGGAGGCATATGGAATGTTGCGCTCAGAGGACTCTCTCATCAGAGAAGCGGCACTTACCGAACTAGGATAAAAAATAACAGAATTTCGAAAAGAGACCCGGTTTGATCTTGATGGAGTCCGAACGGGTATTGAGAAAGCCCGAGAAGACCACCAGGCGGCCCTTACAGTGGCATATAGGGTGTTGCGCTCAGAAGACTCTCCCAACGGAGAAGCAGCACTTACTGAACTAGGAGAAAAAATAACAGAATTTCGGGAAGAGGCCCGAACGGTTATTGAGAAAGCCCGAGAAGACCGCCAGGCGGACCTTACGGAGGCTTATAGGGTGTTGCGCTCAGAGGACTCTCTCATCAGAGAAGCGGCGGTTGCTGAACTAGTCGGAAAAATAACTGAATTTCGGAAAGAGACCCGGTTGGGGGTTGATGGGGTCCGAACGGGTATTGAGAAAGCCCGAGAAGACCACCAGGCGGCCCTTGCGAAGGCTTATGAGGTGTTGTGCTCAGAGGACTCTCTCATCAGAGAAGCGGCGGTTGCCGAACTAGACGGGAAAATAACCGAATTTCAAAAAAGAGGCCCGGTCGGGTGTTGAAAAAGCCCTAGAAGGCCACCAAAGCTCTTGAGGAGGCCTCTTATAAGATTCGTACTGAGGCCCATACTTCTATCGGGGCGGTTGCCGGATTGGTGCAAACAATGAAAACGCAAAAACGTGTCATAACAGTTTGGGCTCAGAAGCGGGGCCAATTGGTTGAGGGGCTCTATGAATATTCGTTCGATGCCAAAGCGAGTAATAAATGTGGGGGATACGCCATGACAGCTACAGGTACAGTTCTCCGAATGGCGGTCTGCTCGGTTAATGCTAGTGGTAAACCTGTGGGCGCGTCACGATAAATCTTGTAGTAGATGGGGAAGAACGGGGGATTGGAGTCACTAAAATCGCTGGAGATAGTTCGTCAGTGGTTTCGTTCGCCGGTTATGATCTAATTAGACTTTCCGAAGGTAGTGTTATTAACTTTGTTGCGAAAATCGCTGACCCAGAGAGTTCTTCCACTATTGTCTCATTGTTAATTGAACTTAATTTGTAAAATACTAATATATTGAAAATCATGAACGAATGACCGTATCCAATTCTCAATATCGCTCCATCAACACTGTATCCAATTCTCAATACCACTCCATCAACACTGTATCCAATTAACGAAAGAAGTTCAAGATTTTTTTGTTGAATAATATCGTCGCTATGCAGGATATTTTAGTTAGAGAATGTGCAAATAGAAAAAGACACGCTAACAAATATAAGCGCGCGGCGAACATAGCTGAAGCATCTAGTTACGGTTCTGGCAAGTTTATCTGTAATGAGTGGTGCGGGGACTGCTGCAACGCTATCTACAATTGTAACGGTTCCACTTGCAGGGGTTTTGAGTGGAATTACCGTTTTATCTGGAATACTTTGTATGGTAATTAGGGCGGCGGGTGGAAAACTCGAGAAAAAAAGTATAAAACATGATAGAATATCCGTTCTCGCTAGGTCTAAGAAAAATAGCATCGACGTTATGGTGTCCAAAGCGTTGGCCGATAAGAACATATAAAATTTAGAGTTTGAATCCGTGGTGGAAGAAATGGGGAGATATGAACAATTAAAAAATGATATAAGAATCAAGGCGCGCGCCACCATGCCCAAAATTGAGTGTACTGATTGGGATAAATTTAGGGTAAAACTTTGAAATAAAGTCGGAGGAAATGTTACAGCACCATTGTGATATTTTATAAAATAATTTTTAAAAAATAATTAATTTTCTTATAATTAATTATATTGGTGCAGTAAAAAAATTTAAATACCTATACAACATGTGTTTTTCACTGAGAATTACGCCGTAATCGCATAACAAATTCAGTCGAGGATTACACTGTAATCGCGTCTGTGTAAATTGATAAACTCGGCTCTGTTTATCTCGGCTGTCAATTTACGCATGGTCCATAACACGTGTAATTGAAACATTGTCGTTACAACATAAATTAATTACTATGTAATAATAGGGGGTGTTCAGCTTTAAATTTTTAAATTTAAATAAATAAATTACAAAATTAATTATAAAATTAACAAAATAACGAACCATCACATGTTTTATTTCGCCAATAGGTATTAATAAATAATTATAATTTGCACACCATTTGTATGTTGTATAGGAAAAAACTGATAACTATATATACGTTTGTTTGCCTTTACAACAGTTGGTCTCATCTCGTGCATGCCATGTTGTTGATCCGGTATGACGTCCGTCTCGTCTGTTTAATGGTAGCAGTCTATACATATGTGTGCATTTGGCGATGTAATTGCGTAGCTCAAAGGTGCCGGCCTAAAAGATTTCTGCCTAAGAGCTTTGCAATTTCGGAAACCAAATTCACACATAGGCTCGCCTTACTTCGCTGGTTTCTCTTAATAGAGGAATTGGCAATGAGGTTCAAGGCGACCCAGACTGTGAGCCAACAGATGCGTGGGCTTAAGAAAGGTCCCAACACCCCAGTGGCTGGGTGTCGGCTAGAAATCTGCCCAGTCGCTGGGGTGTTGTGCACGAGTGGAGGCTTTCGCTATTTTTTGTTCAATATATCTTCATAAGCGATATCGTAGAAATGTATATTCGTAAACGAATCGTTGGGTTTTAACAATTTTATATAATACACCTTAGTTTTATATCCGATACGCATTATCAGTCTTAATGTTTGTATTTGCCTCTTGTATAGTTCACATAATTGTCGGTATAATATTGTAAATGCAACGTTTTTATCGGAGCGTAATAAATTACGCTGATATTTCATGTATTCGATATCGCCTAGTGTTTTCATTTTATAGAATTTATATATAGGACTATGACCCCCGTATTCTTCGTAAACTTCTTCGACACAGGCATTACAAGCTTCCAATTCCAATTGTATTTTATTATCCATTTTCTCTAATAATTGGTATTGTTTTTTCTGTCCAATATAATTTTGACTCCCTCTTTTCAAAAATTCATAAATTTGCTGTCGGGAAAACATTATGTTTTTTTTCACGACCAATTTTGGATTTTTCGGGGGTGGTGGGGGACAATTTCCTCGTTAACCAATTTTTTATTTTTCGGGGGTGGTGGGGGTATTATAGAGGGTTGTAAATGATATCACAGTAGGTGGTATCATTTTGACTCCCTATATACTACTACATCCACCATACACTCATTTAGCCATGTACACTGTAGTTCGAACATCCACCATACCATCAGTTAGCCATGTAAACTGTAGATGGAACATCCACCTTACAATTATTTAGCCACGGAAACTGTAACTGGAACATCCACATACGAGCATTAAGCCATGTATACTGTAGCTGGAAAAGCCACCATACAATAATTTAGCCATGTAAACTGTAGCTGGAACATCCACCATACAATCATCTAGCCATGTACACTCTAGCTGGAACATCCACCATACGATCGCTTAACCATGTAAGCTGTAGCGGGAACATCCACCATACAATCATTTAGTCAAGTAGACTCTAGCTGGAACATCTACCATACTATCATCTAGCCATGTAAACTCTAGCGGGAACATCCACCATACGATCGCTTAACCTTGTAAACGGTAGCGGGAACATCCACCATACGATAATTTAGCCATGTAAACTGTAGCTGGAACATCCACCATACAATAATTTAGCCATGTAAACTGTGGATGGAACATTTACCACACGATCGTTTAGCCATGTAAACGGTAGCTGGAACATCCATCTTACAATCAGTTAGCCATGTAAACTGTAGCTGGAACATCCACCTTACAATTATATAGCCATGTAAACTGTAGCTTAAACATCCACCATACGATCGATTAGCCAATAATAATGTAAACTCTCCATGTAAACGGTAGCTGGAACATCCACCATACAATAATTTAGTCATGTAAACTGTAGCTGGAACATCCACCATACAATCATTTAGCCATGTAAACTGTGGCTGGAACATTTACCGTACGATCGTTTAGCCATGTAAACGGTAGCTGGAACATCCATCTTACAATCAGTTAGCCATGTAAACTGTAGCTGGAACATCCACCTTACAATTAAATAGCCATGTAAACTGTAGCTGGAACATCCACCATACAATCGTTTAACCATGTAAACGGTCACTGGAACATCCACCATATCATCGTTTTAGCCGTGTAAACGGTAGCTGCAACATCCACCTGACAATCATTTAGACATGTAAACTGTAGCTGGAACATCCACCATACAATCATTTAGCCATGCAAACTGTAGCTGGAACATTTACCATACGATCGTTTAGCCATGTAAACGGTATCTGGAACATCCATCTTACAATCAGTTAGCCATGCAAACTGTAGCTGGAACATCCACCTTACGATCATTTAGCCATGTAAACTGTAGCTGGAACATTCACCTTACGATCAATTAGCCATGTAAACTGTAGCTGGAACATCCGCCTTACGATCGTTTAGCCATGTAAACTGTAGCTGGAACATCCACCATACGATCATTTAGCCATGTAAACTGTAGCTGGAACATCTTCCTTACAATTATATAGCCATGTAAACTGTAGCTATGTAAACTGTAGCTGGAACATCTTCCTTACAATTATATAGCCATGTAAACTGTAGCTGGAACATTCACCATACGATCGATTAGCCAATAATAATGTAAACTCTCCATATAAAATGTAGCTGGAACATCCACCATACAATAATTTAGCCATGTAAACTGTAGCTGGAACATCAACTATGCAATCACTAAGCCATGTAAACTGTGGCTGGAACATTTACCGTACGATCGTTTAGCCATGCAAACGGTAGCTGGAACATCCATCTTACAATCAGTTAGCCATGTAAACTGTAGCTGGAACATCCACCTTACAATTATATAGCCATGTAAACTGTAGCTGGAACATCCACCATACGATCGTTTAGCCATGTAGACGGTAGCTGGAACATCCACCATATCATCGTTTTAGCCAAGTAAACGGTAGCTGCAACATCCACCTGACAATCATTTAGACATGAAAACTGTAGCTGGAACATCCACCATACAATCACTTAGCCATGTAAACAGTGGCTGGAACATTTACCATACGATCGTTTAGCCATGTAAACGGTATCTGGAACATCCATCTTACAATCAGTTAGCCATGCAAACTGTAGCTGGAACATCCACCTTACGATCATTTAGCCATGTACACTGTAGCTGGAACATTCACCTTACGATCATTTAGCCATGTCAACTGTAGCTGGAACATCCACCTTACGATCATTTAGCCATGTAAACTGTAGCTGGAACATCTTCCTTACAATTATATAGCCATGTAAACCGTAGCTGGAACATCCACCATACGATCCATTAGCCAATAATAATGTAAAGTGTCCATGTAAACTGTACTGGAACATCCACCATACAATAATTTAGCCATGTAAACTGTAGCTGGAACATCAACCATACAATCACTTAGCCATGTAAACTGTGGCTGGAACATTTACCGTACGATCGTTTAGCCATGTAAATGGTAGCTGGAACATCCATCTTACAATCAGTTAGCCATGTAAACTGTAGCTGGAACGTCCACCTTACAATTATATAGCCATGTAAACGGTAGCTGGAGCATCCACCATATGATCGTGTAGCCATGTAAACGGTAGCTGAAACATCCACCTTACAATCATTTAGTCATGTGAACTGTAGCTGGAACATTCACCATACGATATTTCAGCCATGCAAACCGTAAACAGTTATATTGTTTGGATGGATCACGTTCATGTAGGATCACGATACAACCACATATTTGGTTGCAAGTTTCGTTTCAATACGAATTGTTCGTATTCAACGTCCACTTGGCCTGTGTTATCTATTGCTGCTAAATTATGACGTACAGCATCCGCAATGCAATCATGATAATAATGTCTCGACACCAACGGCGAAACTTATCAGTATATTATAAAGCATGACAGCTCATTTGGGGAACACATGTCAAACATTTGTAATTTGTCCTTTCTAATGAACACTGTACATCGCTAAGACACACGATCACTACATATCCTGTCAGTATACGACCAGTAACAACGCAACTCGGGTGATACATACTAATATTATGTAGTTAAATCAACCGGGATCACACCTGTAAGCAAACGCACACACAACATGTCCGTACGGTATCACTGATATTCAACCACTTCGTTGAACATGTTGTACAGAAGAGATGGCATCGTTAGTATTTCGTACACACCTTTGTCATATGTTTCAGGAATCGATTTAGCAAAGGCGGAAAACTACATAGTCCCCAAAAGGTATTATTACCCTTCCAACTTTTGTCATGAGTGTTTCCGTTGATTTGATGAGTCATGATAAGTATGTTTAGTGTCACTGTCACCGGATAAATTATCGTTTGGCGACACGTATAGATCCCGATCCCCATCCACAGTCTATGAGGAGCTGCATTATTCGCCATTCCATCAACGAAATACCCGTCATGCTTTTAGCAAGCAGTATATATCGCTATATGGCTGCTTGAGTGTGCTATTCGATCAGGAACGATCCTGGTTACTGCTTTCATAAGCCCTTTTTTCCAAATTCACAACCACATATCGGTGTTACAAGCGTATCCCATTGTTACGTGGACGGCTACTTTTCCCGTCACAGCTATTTCATCTCTACCCCTCGTGTCAATATTCGACAGTTGAGTTTTTCCTACGGCAACCCAGGTCAATGGCTATGCGTATTAGCATGTCTGGTAAAATCTGAATTTGGCTTGCCGTAAATGTTGGCAAAAATAATAATCTGAATTCCACTCCAATTTCTAAGTTATATCCAACCGAATAAATCATATGATGTACCTATGAGTTAAAAACAGTGCTATGTTTCTATTTCATGTACTTCTGGTTTCTATTCTTCTGTCAGAATCTATTTTCTCACTTCGAGAACAAAACTAGCGGTAGAAGCAAGACGACAATCATTAATTAGGTTGCACTTCGTACGTAGATGCCCACACTGACATATGTGTACATATTTACAGCAACTCCGCGCCCGCCACGTATGAAATGCTGGATTCCGCGGGGACAGTCGACTCGGCGACTTACACTGATCTAGGATTGTATGGTGAGTCGAACATTGGTTTTATTGCAAACAATGAGTAAATATGCGAAGCTAACATGTATCAAAAACGATGCGGAGAAGCTGCAGCAGGAGACGAAAACGAAATGTTTTAGAAATCTACTATAATTTACTAGAACTTATTACCATTTAATGGTAAATACATGTATAGTGATCTAAGAAAAAAATAGAATTTCAAAATCCGACCACAAAATCTAAATATATTAAAATATAATATCAAAAACGATGGGCACGTGCAAGGAATGTATATGATAGTCCGATATAGAAATGAAGTCCGATTCCTCTACGAAATTGTATTTTAATGTATGCTTCCCAACCGGTTTCACCGCTTACAGAAGATCTTCAGGGGACTTGTGACGTTAGAAACATCACGTTACGTGATGGGAGTTAATAGCAAGGGACATTACGCTCCATATATTATTGATCTCCATGTTACACTCTCATAGAACCCGACATGTCTTATTTATTTTTCGCAATCAAACCAATATGTGACAAATTTGCGTCAAAAATATTATTTGTTTAGAGTGGCGTTTAAGTTGATAATACATAATAATAAGTACATAGAAAACTAACTGCATATTGTGTTGGGAAACATTATAATGTAACGTTCGACAATGTCCAGTGCGCCCGTTGTAAACTGGTCTGGTGACATAATGACGCGTCTTAGTAACGTCAAGAGACACATGTATTACATAGGTGTTGGCTTGACCCCGCAATGAGCATTGTCTACAGCCATGGTAAAGAAAGCACGTGTTGTACGCTTGAACACGGCTGTGAGCGGTGTCGAACAGCGGCAGTCATGTAACAATTATAGTTTGATAGAGCACGAGATGCGGTATTACCCTTAAAATACGATATCCGACAGTAAAGGAGCGTATATGAGTGTGTGTGTATTGGCCCGCGTATATGTTATTTCTGTAGACAAATAAAGACAAGATAACGAGTCAGAATTTGATATACAGGGTGTCCCAAAAAAAACGGGGACCTAATTCAAATAGCTATAACTTGTTCAGTTCACGACACTGAACCGTTTCCTTTTCAGAGAATATAATTCTGCATTTCGTTTAGCAAGATAGGCTCAACACAAGAAGTGACGTCACTGTTTATTGATGTGTGTATGCCATTTATGCATATTGTCGTAAGACCTGCTCGGTCTGAATGCATTTAACTATTATTCTAAATCGAAATATATCGGAATACCAATAGCACAAATATCGGTCAGCATTGTGGGGCCTGACATATCCAGACGTCATTAAACTAGAAGAATGTCTGGTATTCGACCAATAGTCCAAACATATTTAAATATATTCAGCATAGTAGATGATATAGTATGCTATATCAATGATTATGTACCGATCCAGAAGGTATTTGATGTCTGTGTGACCATCATCCAGACGGAACGCTCTTTAACCTCATTTGGATAAAATGTCAAAATGACAAAAATTTGTAAAATTCAACAAGGGATGTAACTCTGGGTAACATTGAACATTTCTGATATATCCGTATTTTTCAGTTACTATTTGAAACTTTGTTCAATGGTGCGTACATAGTTAAATTGGTGAACATGCATTCATTCAATTAAACAAATTACAGCTATTTGAATTAGGTGCCAGATTTATTGGGACACCCTGTAAGTACTAATATGAGATATGCTGTCTTGATGCCGATCGTGTAGAGTATTTATATCCCTTAAGACTGGTCTGGAAACCAGATATTTAGAGCATTTATATTTATTTTTCAGAATCAACAACTACGCAGCAACAGGAATACAAAGATATGAGGATATGAGTGTTCTCAAGTTGGTGTCTGAGAAGGTCTGAAGTGATAGCACTATGCACGCGGGTGTAGTGATATACGCGGGTGAACGTTGATTAGGGTACCTTTGTTACAGTAACTAACCAACGAAACATCGTGTAAATTAAATAATAGACGACTCATGTATATATCTTTGTATAAAATATGACTGTACATACATATACATTACAATTATCTGTTTTCCGTGGCATTGCCAAACTTTCTCTATAAGTTCCGTGGTATAGTGTTATATGAATGTATTCTGAAGAAGGAGACAGTGATAATGGGAACGGAAACGGATTTCAACAGGTGGCGCAAGTACAGACATTGATCATTTTGAATCCAATGTATCAATTGAATAGTTCAAATCTACGA
Source organism: Conchocele bisecta (assembly GCA_029237695.1). NCBI lineage: Eukaryota > Metazoa > Mollusca > Bivalvia > Lucinida > Thyasiridae > Conchocele > Conchocele bisecta. Next base: position 82,396,251 of record CM055275.1, read on the forward strand.
TGTCTGATGAAAAGTTGAGCACTATGTTTGCGTTTATACGTAGCATGCATGGACAATTAAAATTCCCGTATCCGTAAAGTTGAGAAGTTCACGGAGCACATGTCTGAAGATCTGTGCTATGCTACGCGCCGCATAAAATTGCCAGAATACAGATCGATTGATCAGGTTGTGAGAAATCGCAGGCAGAATATAATTATACGGGGGTTGCCCGAGTTACCCCGAGACAGTTTCGTAAGGAGTTTTTGTCAGATAAAGTCAATATCACTGCAGATTGCCACATATAGCGCGCACACAGGCTTGGTTGCCGACCCTTCTACAGGGCGCGCGGCTCCGTTGGACAACACAAACCCGTTATTGTCGTGTTTAGAGACTGTGCCGATGTGGAATATATGTTGTCAATTCGTATCGACTGAAAGGGACACAATTTGGTGCAAGTCGCGACTACCCATACGGAAGAATATGTTCTCTAAACAGAAACTTATAAAATATGAAAGTGGTAGAAGATATATTCCCTTAATGGCAGGACGTGATACGTGGTAACCGCCAAGTGACCAGGCAGAGGGCTTTGATTGACTCGGGTGACAGCATATCAGTATGCTCGAGTGACTCCATCGTAACTCGTGGGGATCGACGCGGGCCAGCTGTTCGCCAAGAAACTGGGCCGAATATCACCTCAGCACGGAGTGCATCATACGCGCAGACATCCTCGACATTGTTCAGTGTAGATAGTCTGCTAACGAGCACGACGCGGAGTCTGCAGAGCGACCGAATGCCCCACAGGCGGGCGTGTACACACCAACCTGAACTAGGACATAAAGGGGAGGTCGACACAAATTGTAAACATTCCGGCATGCCCAAATACAGCGACTATAGGAAATAGTACATCTAAAACTAGAACTGGCACTACGTAATACATATAATTATATACATGTACGTGTAGCAATACAACTACTAACATGACACTTGGCTCCTTCAATGTGTGTGGTTTGAAGACCTGATTGAATTATTATACATTTTGTGACGAAATAAACTATGTTGGCATGTTCTGTGTGCTTGAGACTAAGACTGACCAGTCAGACGTTATTTCCATTCCGGGGTACGATTTCATTATGCAACAGCATAAGCAAAAATAAATCCGTAAATCTGGTGTAATTGGCGTTTTTGTTCAACACGATTTAGCAAAATACTTACACATTGTTAGTATATAAACCACCAGATAATTCCAGGCTTTATAATGATGATGAGGCTGACACCATTGAACTGAAAATAAGCTCGATGTACATTGAAAATGACTAACTTTATTTATTTGGCGACTTTAATGGAAGGTTTTCCGACATGCAGGCCTATACTGATATTGATGATTTCTTTCCCGAATACTTTGATATTGATGACTAGATAGTACATATATTTTTCAACAAAGCATCGACAATTGATGAATTTGGTATGTCCAAAACGCGTATATGTGAAATACTTTGAAGTTCGTTATATTGATGTTTTATACTCAGATGGTCATTAATTCGTTGTTACTGAGCTACTAGTCCCAGAACTGGGTCAACTTTATTTATACTTTCTGGCACACGGGTTCTGACGATGGTTTCCGTCTTGACCCTGTATTGTTCCACCTCTCCATATGTGCACCAAAGACATATGTAGAGTACTCGTAGTTCCATACATCCGTTCATACATCAATCCGTAATTGACATGTAACTTAACATGCTTGCAATTATCCTCAAAATATTCATTGTGCGGTATGCCCATGCTGCCCGCATGCTCAAGGTTGAATTACAGTCGAGCACCAGTATCTCGAAGTCGAAGGGAGATCGTATTTTAGTCGAGATAGGGCTAGGTTCGAGATACCGAGGAAATGACATGGTCAAATATTTTCACAAAAAAATATCAAATGTTACCCATCACATCACGAGTAAACAATAAAGGAATAATGAAACAAAACATGTGTTGCTTTTATTATTAATCACCATCAGATTAAATAAGTAATACGCGCTGAATTTAATTCAAGAAAAAAAGTATTAATTAATTTAATGACAAATGTTCGAGATAGCCGAGGAAATTTACATTAAACAAATAAGGATATAATTCTGGACTTTAGCGAATCATCGAGATAGGGGATACCATCGAGATACTGACGTTCGAGGTACTGGTGCTCGACTTTACTTTGAAATTTGCATTAATGTTCTTGTACAATTTGCTTTAAACGTTTGTAAGTACTGTACAAGTATAAGCCGTCTTATTGACTTCATAAACATGTTTGCTATGCACCGAATGTTCTGTGTGCGGCATGTCCATGTTGTCAACATACTGGAGGTAATGTCTTAGGTATTTTCTTTATCCGAAAGTCATAATGAGGCTGTGTCGGCGGCAGGGGTTTTACATGAACGTCCTCGCTTATAGTCGGCACAATGGTGTGGGTGCGTCCGGATTTATAAAGTGTGTTGGGTTTTTGTTTGTGTTAAGGTTTTGCATAAAGTACTATGAAATGTCTCGTAGGATGCGAAATGGCCATCGCTTCACTTTATTAAGATGAAATAAATATGACAATATACAAACATAACATGATATTTCAAAAGCCTTTAACACCACATGCCATAATATCAGTGTTTGGGAACAGGGTAGATCCAGATGAGACAGGCGCACTACAGATGATATTCCGTCACATATTGATTTTATTGCGAAAAAAACGATTTTCCTCCGGGACTTTAAAATGGGGGCTCTCCCTACTTTTTGTTTAAAACATTCCAACTTTATTGCTACTAAAAAAAATGTTCCTACTTTTCACGAGTGTTCACTTGAAAGCCTGTGTTAGCAACATGTGCACCTTCTGCGTTTAGATGATAATTAGCAATTATACCTTCTTTTGGGTAAATCCGAAATCCAAGATGCCGTGAAAATCTGTTTTCAACTTCTCTGAAATTGCTGATGGGAATTATCTCATATTCACACGGAAGAGTAATAATTTCAAGGTCTATTTTTTCTTTTCGAGACTACACAATCTAAAATCGCCACCAAGACCATCTTGGATTTTCTTTAAAAAAAGTATCGACCCGCCCAACTGATTGCAACCTGTGATATAGATTCAGCATCCCGATGACTAGTAGGCAGACACTCATTTGTTGTGATTTGTTCTGCCCAGACCAGAGTGGGCTACAGTATCATTGACTGTCTGATTTAATTTGTGAAGGTTTTCCAAAAAGGAAAAGAAAAGCTTGTTGTCTACAGAAGACCAAAGAACAGTTCAATACTTGCCTATGAATATCTTCCATGTGAATATTGTCTTGCTTTTGTGCATGAGAAGATGATGTGGCTTCATGAAAAAGTTGTTATTTCCGACCTGGTTCTGTTAACACTGATAGTAATTATGTCCGAAATTGGAGAACAATGTTAGCTCCATTTGTGCAAGTAAGACTGAACACGAGATGGAAGCTTTGGACATGGTTGTTATGAAAATGAAGGAAACGGCACAACATTCTGGGCTGAAAAATATTTGCTGTGAAGATCCGTTAATACGGGAATTTGGAAATTCTCTTTTGGACAAAGTTGGCACAAGGATCAAGACAATACCCGTATTAAAATGCCCTCTGTTACAAGGTTGCTGCAGAAACGTAATGAAACCAAATTGAGACCTCTGCCACTGAGTGATTTTATTTGTAGAAGAGAGTTCATAGGTGTTGTTGCAGCAGTGAAAGAGCTGTCGCAGGAACCCAATTCTCCAAATGTGGCACTTATATTAGAACATTATAGATATACCCGCTGAAGATAACTTTAGGAATACAGAAAGAAGATATGAGACAGATAGATGATGCCAACACTTTTAAGGAACTTCATTCTGTCCATTGGAACTCGAAGCTTTCGTGTGTTGCAAGTCGCAGAATGAGGTTACGGTGCTTAAACAAAAACGGAGGAAATACCACTAACGGCGGATCGTGTCCAATTGAAAGATTACCTTGAAACAGGGATAAAGAGAGGACTGGAAATCAGTAACCCCAATTATGACCTGTACGCAGAATTGGCACATACTTCTCGCTCGCATCGTGATTTTTAACAAAAGAAGAGTAGCACCAACATTTCACAAACATTGCATTGTATACTTATCTAGCAAAGTATACTTTGAGGGAGACATTTTCAATTTAAAGATAAATTTATTAATTTTTACAATCCTGAATGTATTACATTATCACAGCCATTTTGGCTGTGATAATCTAATAAATTCAGTATAATAATTCTACATACTTTTAATCATCAACTATAATTATGCAGTCGTTAGTTCTATATGACATAATGCATTTCAGGAAAAATAAAGGATTACTCCCTCAAAATATACTTTGCTAGATAAGTATACTTTGCAATTTTGATGAAATCGGATACAGATGAGCTGAAGGTCAAGGACTTTGAAAACAGGATGAAGGGGATGATAAGGACCATAGCTCAGAAATAGTTAATTCACGTTCATTCTCCGAGAGAACATTATTAAAAAGGTTAGTATCACAATGACCAGATTTTATTATCCCCTCGCCGATAAGCAAGAGGGGATATAGCGTTAGTCCATGTTCGTACATACATACGTGCGTACGTACGTATGTACATACATTTGTAACGCCAGCCCGCCCGACCGGCGGGCAGTTTAAGAGGTTAGGTGCGTGGCCTAACACAATATATTCCTTTGAATTATTTCGTAAGCTCAATTCTATTGATGTTTATGGGCTTTTTCTTTGATCTTCAAACAAGGGAAATACCCCCATAAGCCCAAAATGTTGGAACGTCCGTCCGTCCGGCCCAACGTACGGGGGTTTAAGAGGTTAGGGGCGTGGCCTAACACATAATATTCCTTTCATTTATTCCGTAAGCTCCTAAATTCTATTGTTGTTTAGGGACTTTTTCTTTGATTTTCAAACAATGGAAATACCCCATAAACCCAAAACGTTGGTATGTCCGGGCCAACGTCCGGGGGTTTGAGAGCTTAGGGGCGTGGTTAGGAACAAAAGATTCCTTTGTAATATACCGTAAGCTCATAAACTCTATTGTTGTTTAGGGGCTTTTTCTTTGTTCTTCAAACAATGGAAATACCCCATAAACCCAAAATGTTGGAACGTCCGTTCGTCCGTTCGTCCGTCCGTCCGTCCGAAATCTGCGTTATATTTTTTAACACCTTATATCTCTGCAGTCCTAAGTCACATTGACTAGCAACTTCATATGCTTATTAGTCATCATCCATATACTCATGCTGTACCCCACTCATGTGGCCCTTTTGTCCAAGGTCAAAGTCAAATGAATTAGAAGTTTGCGTTAAAGTCCCACCCCCCATGCAGCAGGTTAAATGCGGGATCGAATCCGTTGGCCCGGCCTTACATGACCTTAGCTGTTGATAGGCCGTTAAACACCAATACACAAACAAACATACTTAAAACTTACAATAGTTAATTTTCATCGTTCATATTTTCATTCTATAGCCTGCCCATGTTGTCCACATGCCCAAGATCAAGGTCAAATGACTTTACAATTTGCGTTAAAGCTTTTACATACCTTATATCTCCACAACCCTTAATTCAAACTTCAAATAAATACACTCTGAGATCATCAAATGCCTCGGCGGGCTCGACATGCGGGCCGCGGCCATCTGGTTAAAAATAATTTTGGAATATTGGACCGATTTTCAAAGTATTCTTAGTTACATCATTTCCAAGCTATCTATCGAGGTTTCGGAGTCACAGCCCACCTTCCTTTTGCCCGATGTCAAATTCCCGCAGGAAAATAGTTTTTTCGCTATAAAATCAATATTTGATGGAATTTCATCAAACAATTTTATGGGGTGTATTTTTTTTGTTATTTAGTACTGAAATTTAAATATTTTTTAGATTTAATGTGCTTACTCATGATCATAATGATGACCACAAGTTCGTCGGCAGCTTGTGTTAATGAGGCCAATTGTTGTCATTGTTTTATTTCAAAATGCTTGAATATTATGCTTTAAATCAAGCAGCTTGATTGTTTGAGTCTGAGCTGTGCTACAGCTCAGTTCCAGCCAATCGAACTGCGGGCGCGACAATGATGATAAACACCCATGTGAAGTATCAACGTAATGGGTGAAGCAGGTGCAGAGATATAGGACACGAAAAAACTTTTAGCAAAAAAATTCAAAGTAATTTGACCTTGACATTGGGCACAGGGGCCGCACGGTTGGGGGGACAGAAAGAAAATATGGATGATGATAAACATCCAAGTGAAGTTTGAAGGTAATGGGCGAAGTAGTTGCATAGATATAGTATAACGAAAAACTTTAACCAAATAACTTTTTAACCAGACGTACGTTAGAAAGTTAACGTTGAAAATGGCTAAGTCAGTTACGTAGAAATAATAGGACAAGGTAAACAAAATGGTCACATGTTGGATAGTTGTATGTGGTGGGTATTGGTTATGAAGATGTGAAAGTGTGGTGGTCCTAGGTGGCACAGTATCAAAGAAATGGACTTAAACACTAAAAGTCAACATTTTAAACGCGAAAAGTTAACATTGAAGGACTGCGCAGAAAAAATGGGTTAAGTTCATAAAAAGGTAACATGTTGAATAGTGATATGTGGTGGGCACCCCTTGGTAATGAAGCTGTGAAAGTTTGTTGGTCCTATGTGGTACAGTACCAAAGAAATAAACATGAAAACTTAACATTGTAAACGCGAAAAGTTAACATTGAAAATGGCTAAGCTGACTGCGCGGAAAAAATGGGTCAAGTTAAAAAAAGGTAACATGTTGGATAGTGATATGTGGTGGGCACCCCTTGATTATGAAGCTGTGAAAGTTTGTTGGTCCTATGTGGTACAGTATCAAAGAAATGGACGAAAACACGAGCACTTAACATTGACTGTGGACGCCGCCCGCTGCCCGCCGCCCGCCCGGCTTTCGCCAATAGCCTATTTTAAAAAAACAACACAAAAAACCTGGCTCAAAATTGAAAGATGTTACTAATGCACACACGTATGTACATGGACTAACGCTATATCTCCTCTTGCATATCAGCAAGGGGATAATAAATGACATCAAGTATTACACCACACATCTCATTAAAATTGTTCAAATTGGTCCTCACAACATAATTTGTTGAAAAGATATGAAATTTCTGATTAGGAAAACAATGGATTTTAAGCTGGGCCCGGTTGCTCCAAACCTCTGTTAGCTTAACAGACTGTTAAATCCTTAGCAATGCTAAGGATTTAAAAGTCTGTTAAGCTAACAGAAACTTTGAGCAACCGGGCCCAGGCAATTAATGATGGTACATACCCATATATAGAGTATCAGCTCATGGAAGTGGACATCCCAGCCACGCTGTTGACCAACACTCGGACGATGGCCTTGACTAATCTACACCTGGTGATATAATACTAGTTAAAGGTAGGAAATTGTATGACAACTTAATATTTTCCCATCAAGTTAACAATTTATCTGTATAGCTAGTCTATGAGCCATTCCATTGTCGTCACACTCAGTAAAACATTTTTTTCAAATGAAATGAAACCCGTTCGGAATATTGCAATTATTTAGTCACATTTATCTAAATAAACGGAAAATGATTAACATTGGTGGATATACCCCTCAACAACTTTAATGCAAATTGCATTAGTTATACAAACTGTTGATCCCTATCAAATTGTTTTAGTGTGCTAGCTGATCAGGAGTTACTCAAACTGTATATCCTTATCAAGTTGCAAGAGTGTGCTAGCTGATCCGTAGTTACTCAAACGTTATATCCCTATCAAGTTGTACGAGTGTGCTGGCTTGGCTGATCAGGAGCTACACAAACTGTATATCCCTATCAAGTTGTACGAGTCTGCTAGCTGATCAGGAGCTACTCACACTTTAGATACCTATCAAGTTGTATGAGTGTGCTAGCTGATCAGGAGCTACAATTTTGTTAGATCCCTATCAAGTTGAACGAGTGTGCGAGCTGATCAGGAGCTACACAAACATTAGATCACTATCAAGTTGTACGAGTGTGCTAGCTGATCAGGAGCTACACAAACTTTATATGCCTATCAAGTTGTATGAGTGTTAGCTGATCAGGAGCTAGACATACGTTTGATCCCTATCAAGTATGACAAATATGTTTTTGAAGTTTCAAACCAATTCAACTTTTGGTAAGAGACAGTAGGCAGCCGAAAACATTAATGCAAATCTCAGATAGATATACGACTATATGTACCCCACATTGCTTTTCGAGGTACATATGGAACAGACAAACAGATATACAGACGATATCATAAGTATGTACCCCGAATTGCTTTTCAGGGTACATAATGAACAGACGAACAGATAGACAGACGACAATATGTAACCCAAATTGTTTGTCTGGGTACATAATAACTTTCAGCAGTTAACAATCCTGATCCTGATTGCCAGGTACTCTTATGAATGAAATTATCCTCGTTTTGTCAAAATATGACCCATACATTTGAACCACTTACCACTCCTGATCCGTATATGCCAGCAGCATGTTAAGTACATGGACTGGATCTGCACTGTTGTCAAGCTGAACTATTGTGTCCATCTGTCCATTTCTCTGATGCAATCTGGTACGGTTTATAAACTGGAATGAAGGCTAAATACATAGCATGCATATTAACCTATCGGAAGACACTTTTAGTGGTATGACAATTTTGAAACATTAATTATTATTTTTTGTTGAACTATATGTTGTAACCACTCATTTGAACCATCTTGGCGAGACGGTTCTAATGAGTAGCCACAATATATACTTTTGTTGAGAAATAAGTAAAATAATCATTTTTTCCATAAGAAAATTGTGTATCTTCAGCTTGTAGCTTGTACTGGGTTAACCAGAATATATCGTCTGTTACGCAGGGCAGCGTCTAACCAGTATTCTCTGTTTGTAGCACAGGGCGACTTACAAGTCTTACAAGACTGCACGACTTGTCAGTGACCCTGAGTTACAGACAGAACATTCAGGTTGGGCAGCGTCATCCTGCATTGCAGCCAGTAAATTCTGTTTAATTATACATATATGTGGCTGTGATTGGAGAAATGGGGGCTTACGGTAGTTGCAACCGATGTAGACCTAGACCAGCCTGCATTCTGATCAGGGTCTGCACTGATCGTAATTCAGTCAGGGAAACATAACTTGCCTCCAGTCACAGCCACATATGAGTGGCTGATCAGGGTCTATATTACATGTAATTAAGTGAAACATTGGTTGATTGGTCCATTGGTCGGATGATGTTATGTGACGTTACCGAATGACGCAAATTAAACAAGTACGCGTTCTGTCCATAGATAACGACATCATATGTGGTCATTTCGAGCATAAAACGTTGTTTAATACATACCTTCCCAGCTTCCCGGTTAGTGAAACACGTTGGAACATCTTGCTATTCAGTTCAAACTGGTCAAATCACTGCTTGTAACAACTGCATCATTGCAAGTCAAAAATATATATTATTTTATAGAGATACAACATTATTTACAAAAGTTGAAAATTCAATAAATGAATACATGTAGTAGAGAAATATTAAAGCTAGTATGTCGGTCGAGCCAGCTAAGAATAATTACCTGTCGTATCACCATATTTCATTACATTGATTTTGAAAATTTCGAAAACACTGTCTGTAAATGATGTCAAAAATGACGTAAATTTTCACCATAATTTACAGAAAATGTTGCACTTTTTTAAAATAAATATCGCCAAACATATAAATGCGATAATGGGAGGTATTACCAGAGTTACGCGCAGCTATTACTATTAAGGCACATTAATATGAACAAAATTTGAAGAAAAAAACACATGTCAGTAATACATCAATATTATTGAACACAGATTTCGGGATGGATATAAAACACCAAGACTTCATTGTGATCAGTATATTGAGGTGGCTTTATTTAATGACACATTTAACCCGTATAATGCGGGAAACGTAAATTGTCGTCTGGTGTTGTTTCATATTCTGTCTTCTTTCTCAATAAAAACATGATTTGACAGGACTTTAGAATCTTTTCCAATGGAAATGATTCTGAAGTGTTGTCAAATCATGTTTTGATGAGAAAAAATGAAAACACAAACTTAACAGCAGACAAAAAAATTTAAATCAGCATTGATAGGGTTAATCATGTCAGTTTACATTTTTATAACTTCTCAGAAGTATATGTCGCGAACACCATTTGAATCGTCTCGTCGAGGCGATTCAAATGAGTGGTCGCAACATATACTTCCATTGAGAAATAACAAAAATGAAAATAAAATACTGAATAGCTTTCCCAGAATAAGTAGTGTTAGAACAATTAGGCTTATTACGGTAGGCCCTTTTTTTTGCAGTCGCTGACAATATCAGTTGCAGAACGTTTTTCCAGTAGTTTACTTTCAGCTAATGCAAACCGACAGTTCTGAAAATGCTGACTGAACCGACTCGTTTTCTCAGACTCTATTGTCACACGCTTGACCAATCTCTGCTGTCCACATGGTAGCTGATGTTCCGACAATGACCACTGGCTGCTATAGTCGCTGCTAAAACCTGCTGGCTGTATCAACATGGGAGAAAACTCACATCTCACATACAAGTAAAGGGAGACAACTCACAGACAAGTAATGGGACAAAACTCACAGACAAGTAAAGGGAGACAACTCACAGACAAGGAGAAAACTAAATTAAAGGGGCGCAATACATAGACAACTAGACGACTCATAGAAAAGTAAAGGGGGAATACTCAAAGACAAGTAAATACATGTATGAAAATATTCAAAGACAAGTAAATACATGTATGCAAATATTTACAGACAAGTAAATACATGTATGAAAATATTCACAGACAAGTAAATACATGTATGAAAATATTCACAGACAAGTAAATACATGTATGCAAATATTCACAGACAAGTAAATACATGTATGCAAATATTCACAGACAAGTAAATAAATGTATGCAAATATTCACAGTTCACAGACAAGTAAAGGGACACGACTACTGATAATTAAACAACAACACTTTAAAAGTAATTGTATATGTCTGAATACATGTGCATGAATTGGCAACATGTTATACATGACAATAATTACAAGAATTAAAATGTCCTTTACACAGTAAACTGAAATAGAGTAAGAAAATTAATTACATAAATCATTGGTTGCTGGATCAATTAAGGCTGAAAAAGCACAAAGAAAATCAAGTGTTAATTGCATAGATGTCGATCTACAAAATAATGGTTATGATTATTTCGCAGATTTCGACATGCATGTCTGTCTAAGCTAGCTAAGTCACGTTAATTGTCCTGTCAATATGTCACAGTCAGTGTCACGGTCGGTGTGACAGTCTGTGTCACAGTCAGTGTCACGGTCGGTGTGACAGTCAGTGCCACGGTCGATTTGACAGTCAGTGTCATATGCAAAACCAAAGGTGCACAATTCGGACATTCTGACCTTATATAAATCACACCATGCCCATACACCATACATGTGTTGTGTCAAAAATGAGACACAGTATGGACATGAGGGTAGGATAAATATCTTATTGCACACATTTTGCCTGTATGATCTGTAAGAGTATATGGTTGTTTTCAGATTAAGGCATTCGAACTGTGCTCTATGAATTATTTAACATCAAGAATCGCCATGAGTTGCCATGGTGTTTATGTGTTTCTAGTAATATCATGTTTTTAAACATGTAAATATTATAGGGGTATTGGGAGTTACCGGTAACTATATTATATGTATACTGTAGTTGTTACCGGTGTATTCTGTAGTTGTTACCGGTAGTTATATTATATGTATACGTTACCGGTAGTTATATTATATGTATGCTGTAGTTGTTACCTGTAGTTATATTATATGTATGCTGTAGTTGTTACCTGTAGTCATATTATATGTGTACTGTAGTTTTTACCGGTAGTTATATTATATGTGTACTGTATGTAGTTGGTACAGGTAGTTATATTATATGTGTTGTTACCGGTAGTTATATTATATGTGTACTGTACGTAGTTGTTACCGGTAGTTATATTATATGTGTACTGTAGTTGTTACGGTAGTTATATTATATGTATAATGTATGTAGTTGTTACCGGTAGTCATATTATATGTATATATATATACTGTAGTTAATGATAAATGTAAGGGCGCTTCAGTTTTGACCAATAGTGTTGACTTATAGTGTTGACCAATAGTGTTTCGTCCTTCGATCAACTAGTCTGGCATCCAACACCAAATAATGTAAGATAGTGACAAGTTCGTCAGATGATGAGTTTACAAAATGAAATTTTAAAATATATTTTCACATAGTTGATGAACATTCTAGATCTCGATCAGTAGCCTGATCAGTAGAATATGGTATGTCTGAATTAAAGCACATGATAGGAGTGTCCTGCCAGTGCCTAGTTTCCGAGGAAACCTCCCATTTCTTGATCTATTTTGTATAAAAAATCTTACATCTATTGATACAAAATACACACACATACATGTAGACATATTATATTAACCCAAAGGTCCAGAAAAGCTTTGTGTCTAAGAGTATTGTAGCCCCTGATTTCAAATTAAATGCGTATTTTATTTTACAAATGGATTTTTGATTTTATTCATTATTAAATATGGAACAACTGATCAAAACAAATTTAAACATTCACTTATTTGAGTGTATTATTACTTATTCACTTATTTATATAGAAACAAAATTGATACCCCGCTCCATACCTCTTGCGAGGGTAGAACTTTAACCCCATATCTTTAACGTAACGCATGGAAGAGTGATTTTTGCAGTCGGTTATCCGGCGTGTTTGATATGAAAGCGATATGAAACTGTCAAAGCTGTATCAATACATCTACTGACTGTGCAAATTCAAAGTTAATACTTGATCTTGAGCACGATGGGAGCATGGGTCGGATAGGGAATGAACATATGAATTATGAGAAACATGCACATAAAGTTTGAAGCCAATCGGACAAGCACTAAAGTAGTCATAGGAGAGTGGAGAAACACGCACACATCTACTGAATGTGAAAATCTACTGAATATGAAATTTCAAAGTTAATTAACCTTGATTTTGGGCACAAAGGGAGCATGGGTGGGGTGGGGAATGAACATATGGATGATGATTGAAGCCAATCGTTCATGCAGTAAAGAAGTTATAGGAGAATGGAGAAACGTTCACACACTTTTCCACGTAATTGATTTAGCAGTTTTCAACATCAAATGTTCGCGTTTAGATCACTTTACTTACCACCTAGTACCACCATACTTGTACAGCTTCATAACAACGGGTTTCCACCACATACCACTATCCATCATCTGAAATTTTTTCCCGCGTAATCGACTTAGCCATTTTCAATGCTAAATTGGGCAACACTCATCAGACAGCACATATGTTCACTTGTATCTTGTACTAATACATGTATGCCAGCCTGCAACTGCATGTAGGTTTTCTCAGACACTAGCTTCTTTTGCCATCTTAGGTCACTGACAGTTGTCACTTTCAATCATACCCAATTACCCTGTTATCCAATTGTCTATGCCCTGAATAAAACACGGCCTTCGTGGATTTGCATAGTCTCTTATTATCCCATCGCGTAGCGAGAATGGGATACAAAAGGGATGCAAAATCGTCTGTCCATCGAAATAACTTTGCACAATCTCCTCATCATGAGGAAGCTACATACCAAATTCCAGGTTTGAAGCTAGTAAGGTTTCAAAGATTTACGAGTAAAAGGCAAAATTGAGTAATTCTAAGTAGAAAAGGCGAAGATAATTAATGACCGGGGGTCAATTTATTTATTTATTTATTGGTGTTTAACGGCCTATCAACAGCTAAGGTCATGTAAGGCCGGGCAAACGGGTTCGATCCCATTTTAACCTGCTGCATTGGGGGGAAAATCCCAAAATCAGAACGGAATATTTACATCGAGAAAAAATATATTCAGCCCTGAAATTAAAGACCGGGGGTCAAATAAAAAATAAGTAAACTTTGCACATCTACTCATCATATGGAAGCTATATACATACTACATTTCAGGTGTTTAGCTAGTATGTTTTAAAAGTTTTACGAGTTACAAAGGTTGGTGACGGACGAACAGATAGCACGGACAAGGGTAACACTAAATGCCCCCTCCACTATCGTTGTGGGGCATAACAAACTTTCCTCATGTACTCATCATAAGGAATGTACATACCAATTTTCATGTATGCAGCTATTATGGTTTAAAGGTTTTACGAGTTACAAGCCAAAATTGGAAACTTCCAAGTCGAAAAGGTGGAGATAATCCAAGACCCGGGGGTCACATCAAAAATCGAAATAAAATGTGCACATCTAATCATCATAAGGAAGCTACATACCATGTTTCAGATCTGTAGCTAGTATTGTTTAAAATTCGTAAAAGATACAAGGTTGGTGACGGACGGACAGATGGGACGGACAAGGGTAACACTAAATGCCCCCTCCACTATCGCTGTGGGGCATAATAAACTTTACGCATCTACTTATCATAAGGAATGTACATACCAAGTGTCAGGTATGTACATATTATGGTTTAAATGTTTTACGAGTTACAAGCCAAACTTGGAACATTCCAAGTCAATAAGTGGGAGATAATCCATGACCCGGGGAGTGAATCAAAAACTGAAAAAGGATTGAGCATCTACTCATCATAAGGACTATACATACCAAGTTGCTGGTGTGTGGCTAGTACTGTTTAAAAACTTTACAAGTTACAAGGTTGGTGACGGACGGACTGGAAGGACAGACAGGACGGACAAGGGTAACACAAAATCCCTCCTCCACTATCGCTGTGGGGCATACTAAACTTTATGCATCTACTCATCATAAGGAATGTACATACCAAGTTTAAGGAATGTACCTATTGTAGTTTAAAAGAAATACGAGCTACAAGCCACAATTGGAATATTTCACGTTAAAAAGGGGGAGATAATCCATGACCCTGGGGTCGAATCAAAAATCAAAATAATGTTTTAGCATCTACTCATCATAAGGAAGCTACATACCATGTTTCATGTATGTAGCTAGTACGGTTTAAAAGTTTTACGAGTTACAAATCAAAATTGGGTAACTAATTAGTCGAAAAGGGGGAGATAATCCATGACCCGGGGGTCGAATCAAAAAGAAAAATGAGCTTTTTGCATCTACTCATTATAAGGAAGCAAAATACCAAGTCTGTAGCTAGTACGGTTTAAAAGTTTTACAAGTTACAATGCAAAATTTAGTAATTCAAAGTCGAAAAAGGGGTAATAATCCATGACCCTGGGGTCGAATCAAAATTGGAAATAAACTTGGTGCATCTAATAATATTAAGGAAGCTACACACCAAGTTGCAGGTGTGTAGATATAGACCGGGGGTCGAATAAAAAATCAAAATAAACTTTGCGCATCTACTCATCATAAGGAAGCTACATACCAAGTTTCAGGTCTGCAGTTACCGGTAGTACTGTTTAAATGTGTTACAAGTTACAAATTTGGTGACGGACGGACGGGAAGGACAGACAGGACGGACAAGGGTAACACTAAATGCCCCCTCCACTATCGCTGTGGGACATAATAAACTTTACATATCTACTCATCATAAAGAATGTACATACCAAGTTTCAGGTATGTAGCTATTATGGTTTAAATGTTTTACGAGTTACAAGCCAACACTGGACAATTCCAAATCGAAAAGGCGGAGATAATTGATGACCCTTGGGTCAAATCAAAATTCTAAATTGGGTAATTCTAAACTTTACGCATCTACTCATCATAAGGAAGCTACATATCATGTTTCAGATATGTACCTAGTACTGTTTAAAAGTCTTACAAGTGACAAGGTTGGTGACGTACGGATGGACGGACAGACAAGGGTAACACTAAATGCCCCTTCCACCATCGTTGTGGGCAGAATAAACTTTACACATCTACTAATCATTAGGAATGTACATATTAAGTTTCAGGTAAATAGCGATTATGGTTTAAACGTTTTACGAGTTACAAGCCAAAATTGAAAAATTCCTAGTATAAAAGGAGGAGATAATCCATGACCCGTGGATTGAATGAAAAATAGAAGTAGTACTGTTGAAATTTTTTACAAGTTACAAGGTTGGTGACGGACGGACGGACAAGGGTAACACTAAATGCACCTCCACAATCCTTGTACGGTCTAATAAACTCTACTTATCACAAGGAATGTACATACCGAGTTTCAGGTATGTAGCTATTATGGTTTAAAAATGTTACGAGTTGCAAGCCAGAATTAGAAAATTCCAAGTCAAAGAGATAATCTATGACCAGGGGGGTCTAATTTCAATTTCAGTTTAAATGGATATTGTAAAACATATACAGTGGAACCTCTATAAATCGGACACCAATGAAAAACTTGTGATATTATTTTTAATGAGTTTGTTGGTCATTTATCCCAGGCTACACTCTCTGTTCGCGATCGCATAGCACACAACTATGGTTCAGAATGATCATGTGCCTGATTTACAGTGAAACCTCTCTAAGCCGGACACCCTGGGGACCTCACAGGGTGTCCAGTTTAGAAGGTTTCACTGTATAGCCAATTTGCACTTGTTATCTGGTAAGAATTAATTTTGAGCATATAATTCACATTGTCTTATGAATATATCGTTAATTGCACAGGTGGAAGACTCGAACCTATGACACCAAAATAAATGCCTATTAAAAATCCCATTACCCCACCCACCTGGTATCGTACTGTACATGACGTTAATAGATAGTACTATATGAGACCAAGTGGGTGGGGTAATGTATTTTGTTTGTAATGGTCATTTTCTTTGTGTCACAGGTCCGAGTATTACACCTGTGGTTAATTGTGGTCCTTGAATTTATGCATATGTTGCCAAAAGCCATGGCAATTTCGAAATACTCTTTACAAAAGGAATTCCGCCATGGACCCAGTCCATGGGTCAGGAAGCCACAACAGACGGACGGAAGGACAAGGATAACACTAAAGCATGCCCCCTCCTATATCAGGTGGAGCATAATAAACACCTTTTGCATTCGGTAAATGAGATAACCGGACACCAGGCTAGCTGTTCAAAAGTAGACCAGGGCATTTTAATGGGTTGCAAGGTTTGTAGACAAGATTCGTATGTATATGTTTCCTGCGCCTGATAAACAGACTACCAGGCTAGTGTCTTTTTATATCAAGTTTATCAGGCTCGGCTCGGAAATTGTAGGAATTCCTCGGCAAGCCTCGGAATTCCTACGCGCTTCCTAGCCTTGCCTGATAAACTTGATATCAAAGACACTAGCCTGGTATTCTCCATTTATATGTTTCCTGCGCCTTTCGAATTATACGATCTAGAATTTACATGAAATGCACAGACGCCTCACTTCCACCCTCCCCAATCACAAATCCCGCTATATCCGCTCCTCCCCGCGTCCAACACAATTCTTACCAACCCTTTTCTACCTGTGAAAGAAAAATCTTCATGTTACCTTCAACACAGCCAGTATTCAAGTGATTGTTCCGCGGATTAAAATACACACCACCAGGACAACAAGCCGTAATCACACGTGTATAGGTCGCACGTGAAATTTACTCACGGCTCAAACAAAAGAACGGTCTTTGGCAAAATACCCACAGCTAGGTAAACATGCACTCGGCGTGTGAAAAGGGTCAACCAACACATTGTCAAACCAGCATAGACCAATGCATCATATCAATTATGTGTACACGGCTGGTCAACACCTTTCTCAATGTATCATTTTCCAATAAATGGGGCTTACGGCATGCGATCAGTCCGTGATATTCAACTTTAACCGCAATTGCTTAGTGTAGACCTAGATCAGCCTGCACATCCGCGCAGTCTGATCAAGACCTGTACAGTTCGCCATTCAGTTCAACTGAATATTAATTAACTCCCAGTGTAGGTCCTTATCCCACAGGATTATTCTTGTTTTTTATTAATTCGTTCCCACGAAATGACATTCGTTTCCTCAATTTAACAATTCTTTACAACGAATTAACAATTCGTTCTCTCGTTCCCACGTGAACGAATTATTAATTCGTTGGAACGAATTGTTATATCGTGGGAACGAATTGTTATATCGAGGAAACGAATTGTTAAATTGAGGGAACGAATTGTCATTTCGTGGGAACGAATTGTTAATTCGAGGGAACGAATTTTTATATCGTGGGAACGAATTGTTAATACGAGGGAACGAATTGTTAAATTGAGGGAACGAATTGTTATTTCGTGGGAACGAATTAATACATAAAAATCCATGTCCCCTGCAGGGCTCAGTACTAATCAGACTGTTTGGATCTGCATGCTGATCTCGGGCTGCACTGGTCACGGAACTAAATAGCCCGAAGTTTCAGTTTTTAACAGTAGGACGACTTACAACAGAAAACTCGGGGTAGGAACTAAATGAATCCTACTTGGTCACTGTTAGACAACGGAAACGACTAATTACGCATATGGAAGTGAGCTCATGAGAAAACGCGCCCTATGCAACTTAATACTAGAAACACGACAGGTTGCATAGGGTAAACCACGATATCGGTTGCTACTAGCCGATTATATCCAACACTATGCTACAAGGTGCATGATCACGTGGTTACAACAACAACAACGTCGCCCACTCAAAAGTAAGTATTATTTGATATTTTCCTTAATATGCAACGGATTTTGATGAAATAATTATATGGCGCAGCAAACGCGTCTTCATGAGCTGCATTTGGTGCTCTAGGGAGTTTGGCACAGACTTCTGTCGTTTTTTCGAAGAATCGATTTCCGTGTCGGACACCACCAAATGCAGCTTAACAAGACGCGTTTGATGCGCCATATTTCATCAAAATCCGTTACGTAATAAGGACACTATTAAATAATATGTACTTTGAATCGGTAATTGTTGTTGTTGTTAGTACCACGTGATCATGCACCTAGTTCTAGAATCAGTAAGCGTTCAAGTTGTTATGCGTAACCAGCATAGAGTAAAGGGTGTAAGCATGCTGCAGCAATTGGGCTTATGGGATTTGTGACCAATTTAGCTCCTGGTAAACTAGCACACTCATGTAGCCTGATAGCGATCTATATTGTTTGTTAGAAGCATGAAGTGTGTTTCATTGATGTAATGACGAACGGTGCATATCCTGATCTGACTGTGCGGATGCACAGGCTGATCTTGATCTACACTGGTCCCAAAACCTATAAAACCCATTTTCCAGTGACAGAACACATAGCGGAATGATATACATTGTATATATATATATATATACAAATACCTTGCACCACCAGTTAATATATGTATTAACTAATATATATATCATATATATATAGAAGCGTAGAAGCGTTAAGGAAGATGACAGAGTTTTATAAAGGTCGAGGAGTGAACATCCTCAAAGATGCAATATCACTACCAGGATCTAGACACACATACCATAAACCCCATTTGTCCAGTCACATACCAGGATCTAGACGGGCCACACATGCTATAAACCTCATTTGTTCAGTCACAGACCAGGATCTAGACGGGCCACACATACCATAAACCCCATTTGTCCAGTCACAGACCAGGATCTAGACGGGCCACACATACCATAAACCCCATTTGTCCAGTCACAGACCAGGATCTAGACGGGCCACACATGCCATAAACCCCATTTGTCCAGTCACGGACCATGAGTATTAGTTATATAGAGCTAGCATTAACCCTTACTACGCTGAATTAAATGCTGTCGTCTGTTGGAAATGTTTTATTTTCAATATTTCTCGACAAAAACCTGGTTTTGACAGCACATGAGAATCGTCTCCACTGGAGACGATTCTCATGTGCTGTAAAAACCAGTTTTTTGTTAAGAATTAAAGCAAAAATAAAAAGCAGCAGATTGCAATTTCGTTAAATGTTTAGAGCTAGCATTAATGTTTTGAGTTTATGTAGATTTGACGTTCCTGGACGTATCTTCTTCGAGGTAGGACCAGAACTGGTGTTCAGCGAGAGTTGTATGCGCCGAAAAAAGAGACGTATGAAATGTTGCAAGGAGCGCTAGTAGGTGGCCCATCTATCGTATTAGCGAGAGACGCCGAGGTGGTGCGCACGTGAATCCGAGGGCGTGTTGGCGACGCCAGCGATGAACTCTGCAACTCCGTGCTAGGTTATGATGCCAACACGCTTTACCTTTCCACCCTCGCGAAGGATATGCATGCGGAGAATAAAAGATATGGCATTAAAAAGAGCCAGACAATCGAGCGGCAATCAATATATTCAAGTGGCACGACATGTGAGGGAACTGGTTCGGCTTTGCCGAACTAGATACCGAGCGAGGTGCCGAATAAACTGTGGCCGAAGTTCGAGGAAATGGCGCCGCTGTTCGTTAATCGAGAGATTCCACGAAACGCAGTCCCCGAATACATGCTACATTATCTCAATCGCACGCATAGAACTCGCACCGACGGACAGAACAAATTGGTAGGAGCGCTGTCCGCGAAGAAGATTCTTATATATGCGCCTTTGTTGAAATAGTATCTGGAACACCGGTTAGTGATCATGGCTTTTCACCGCGTGATCGATTATACGGCGGGCAAACAGTTCCAATGGTTCGTCGAAGAGGTCACGGCCGCCCGCCGAATGGGCGACGTGGATAAATCAAAGGCCGTACTGGCGGAGATCTTGAAGCCCGTGGGTAACGCGTGCTGCGGAAAGCTGAGACACTCAAATAACACATATACGAAAGACGAGAAAATCGTAGATCGCGCGCTCAGATCCGCATGGTTCAGAGATCTGGAAGAGATAGAAGACACCACGTATGCGATATCGAGTAGAAAATACAGAGTCGTAATTAATAGACCGTTTCAGTGTGGCATCGCGGTGTATCAGCTCGCTAAACTTCGCATGTTAGAATTATACTACGATTTCCTCGACCGGTTCGAAGATGAGAGCGACATCGAACTCATTCAGATGGATACCGACAGTTTGTACTTCACTCTGTCAGACACTAAGTTGGAAAACGTAGTGAGACCAAAACTCCTCGTGATATTTCAGCTGGAACAAAAGGATTGGCTAGCATGGGACAAGTGGAGCAACAGGACACCCTGCTTGTTCAAACTGGAGTTTCAACGCGATCGCGCCATCGTTCTATGTAGTAAGTGTTATTATGTGGGAGCGACACACTGCGAGAAACATTCCGCGAAGGGAATGTCAAAACGTACCAACGATTTGACGTGGGAACCCTACAAGATGGCGCTCGAAGTAGGTCTAGATCGAGCAATAAATATTGGGTTCAGATTGGTAGACGGAGCGATGCGCACGTACGTTCAGGAAAAGCTGGGGGCACTCTGCCTACTACGATAAAAGGAGGGTCGTACCCGACGGGATCCACACCGAGCCGTTGTAATTTGGTTAGCCCGGCGGTAGCTGGGTGTCAGAAGGCACCGCCAGAAGTTATTCGCGGACAAACCCGCGCGACGGACCACTGTGAAGCTAGTAGAGCACAGGCTCATCGGGTTTGGTAATATATCGATCCAGGTGATATACATTGAGATACCACACGGGATCAGTCGCACGGCGGCGGCCGCACTCCAGCTCACCGGGCTGGTAGAGGTACCGGACGCCAACACCTGAGTGAAGCTTTTGCTCCGATAAACCAATGGATCACCCACGCGATACGGCAGAGGGCTTGTGCGACACCGTTTTCGCCTGGATGGCATACACTGGCTTCTTATCGATCAATCTGGTCACCTCGTTGTTCAGAGCAGCCGGCAGCCGAGCCACCCATTCAGTCGAGCGCTCCATCGCCGTCGCTTCTTGCGACGCTCGCTGCATCTCTTGGGCGTATTGGTGCCCGAACAACCGCTCTGCCAGGGTCCGATTGAACCGCTCCACAAGACCCTGGTTCCGGTGGACACCGACGCGGCCACGCCTGACAGAAACGTTGTGTTTCGCCAACAGCTGAGAGACCACGCCCATAAACTCGCGGCCAGGATCGACCTGGAGAAGATTCGGCCATTTGAGAGGGCTCCTCTTATATATGCGGGAGAGGGCCTCGGCGACCTCCTTCGACTCCTTCGTAGCCAGGGGCTGAGCATCTTTATAGCGGTTCGCTACGTCAACGTTTGTGAGGGCGTATTCGTATGTTTTGAGTCTGACCCGATCGTCTGGCAGAAAGAAAGAGTATCAGACTGACGGACGAGGAATGCTACGCACTGCCGGCAAGTAGATCAGCCAGATGGCCTGCTTCTCGAGCCAGTCATTGTCAGCGTTTTCAGAAACCTTGGCCGCTGTGGCGAGGTTCTTGATGGCTGCGAGTCCCTTTCAGTAGCCGCGGGGGCTGTAGTATAACGAGCTAAGCTTGCGCGCAAGTTTGCTGTCCATTGTTTGTGGTTCAGGCTGTAATATTCAAGCAGTTCAAACAGTCTCCAACATGCCATTGTCAGATCGTCTGTTAACTTCGTCGTAGATATTATACAGGCACACACGCGCTGCTGGGGCGACTCCGCCACCATCCGCTTTGCGAAAAGGGCGGCCGTGTTTTCGTCCTCGCGCCATGTCTCGAGTGAATCGTGGGCCAAACGGATCAGAGCTCGTCAGCTAACATCGTTATATATAAGGGCCTGAAAAATAACAAGTTAAAAAACGTTAATGCTTATTTCTTTGCAAGTATTAATGCTTCGCAATATAGTAGCTGTCTAGGCAGGTCGCAGCCATTCCCACTGCGATAAACGCGATATCGCGGTCTTTTCGGGCATCGGACGGCACATAGAAGTCTGAAAGCTGGTGCTCGGGATCCAGCGGCGCGAGAATTTTGTTTTTCTGCGGATATGCCCGCGCGTACTCGCGGATGGCGGCGTTAACGCTCTGGAAAGTTTGCACAGCGCGATTCTCGCTGCGAAGATCCTCGTTGATCCAGTTCAGACGGGCAGTTCGCTTTCGGGACCATGCTGCCTGGGCGTTCTGGAGTTTTTCTACAGCTACATCATGGCGCTTACGCTCCTCATCTACGTCCGAGCTTCGCAGATTCGAGCATAGAAATTTGCTACCACTGAATGCCAATGCGTTCACCACTGCACTACTTACGAGCATTGCGATCAAAGCCATCCTATTTACGGGAGTAAACAAGTTACTTCCATATATTAGCCGGCAGAATTCCAGCTTTAGCCAGATAATTTTGGGTCCCAACTGCGGCCGCTACATCTAAGGTCACAACACCTACATCTCCCGCTGTCATGTCCAACTTGGGGACTGGCCCCCCAAAGGACATCTTTCATAGTCGAGGAAACACGATAATGTGAATCGATATCACCACGGCATGATACACCCCATTCACTATCATTTTACCATCGTATTCAGCCATAGTAGTTACTGCATATGAAAGGCGTCGCAAGCAGTGTTTAAATGGGGCGCAATCGGCTTCGGAACCACAGCTGTGGCAGCTGCGGCAGCTGGTTGTCGCAAAAGGCTCACACATAGAGCACCTGCAACTACAAGCCCACCAACAACCCGCGGGATGATCCAGGTCGGCGCCTGTTCCGAAGGAACTGCATTCGGAACTGCCTTCGGGTGTTCTTCCGAAGGAACTGCCTTCGGGTAGAACAACTAACAACTGTTTGGCCTGTCGAAGCTCGGAGAGTATTTTATCTTGTTTAGCTTTCCGGGAAGCGCCCCTAATCTGAACTTGACTCTATAGTCCGTGGGGGCATACACTTCAAAAATGACAGTGCTTATCTGTGGTCAACGCAGTTGCCAGTGGTGTTAAGAACATGCCAAACTTGTGGTAAATTACACAACAAGCTGATCTTAGTGCATGTCCTACAAAGGGGTCAGTCTCGAGGTCGTCAACAAATCCCGATTGATTCTGGATTGGCAGAAACATACTTGCTGCTGCTGCGTAGAGCTGAATGGCTGCTGCCCCTAGGCTAGGGCTTTTGTCAGCACCGCGCCCAGTCGCGATTCGTATCGGGTATACTATTTCTCAATCTCTATGTCTGGCATATTGTCAACCTGGTTGGCTGTGAGACGTCGACCCAGATACTGCAACGAGCCGTTTGCGCGGCTCAGTTGTTTCCGTCGTGCCGACAGTCGTCACAGCAGTTTCTGTCGTGCCGACTGCTGTTCCAGCTGTTTCGACAGTCGTTCCGACAGTTCCAGCTATTTCAGCAGTCTCTTCCAGCAGCCGATCGAGATATTCGTCACAGTTCATTATTCTCTGACTCGCCTGGTAACATATTGCCAAGCGCACCACCCGAAAGTTATGATCACTGTTATGCTTGCAGCAAAGCAAAACAGAGCAACAAATTGATTCCCAATTTTTTAGCCACCACGGCTAAAGATCTAAGCAGTGTTTATCACAAGCTAAACAGTGTTTATCACAAGCTAAGCAGTGTTTATCACAAGCTAAGCTGCGCTTAGCACGTTGTATGCAGTTGGTTGATCAGTATCTAACATAAGCTTAGTGTGCTTAGTTTCTGAAAGCATCTTTCCAACATCCAGCCGCGCCTCGCGCGTTGGGATAACGTCATTCCCTTCGAAGGCAGTCATCGAAGGATTCGCGGTCCTTGCAGTGAAAGAGGGCGACACATTCCGTTTGCTCGCGCAGATCCTTGAGGACGGTGTTGTATTTCCGAGTGGAGATACATACGCTTTGTTCCGCATGCCGGCCCGCAAATGCGAGCTCGGAGAGCATGTCCTTCTTTTTGTCAACTCTGCCTTGGCTGAGCGTATCGTCAATCACGTATAGGGTGGGCTCACCCTGAACAACTTGGTAGAAGGCCCGCATGTAATCATGAAGCCTGTCACCGGGGTCAACGGCGTAGACTTCAGGGTCAGCCCAGATTTATGGGCACTGCTGATAAGTCTTGTTGTGCCGCACAGTGGGACACATAATCACAATATGTCGACAGACATCGCGATAGGGGCCTTCGAGCAGATCCAGTATGAAAACGGGGTTTCCGCATCCAGGCTGCTTACATATTATGGCGGAGTGGGCATCCTTAGTATAAAGCTGAGACGAATCGGCCATCTTCGGTGTTGAGTTGCGCATCTGTGATGAAATATAGGTACATGTTCAATGCGCCAGCTCCGTCTGCCTCTTTAGCTATCTGGATCGTCACACCCTCGGAGTCATTCTCTACTCGGCGCCCACTACCGTGGAGTTGGTCGTCGTTTCTGGTTTGCATGTCTAGCCATAGCGCGTACGTCGAATTCTGGATCTCTGCGAGAGAGACGTCCGAGAGATGCAGGTCATTGGCCAATGCGGCAACCTCTGGGCGCGCTTAGAGCCGGCAGCAAACTGCTTTTTGTCTTCATCCCATTGCTGGTAGGTGCGCATGCCCTGGCTGTAGAGCTGGTTGGGGATCCCCTCAATTTTCACCTCGACCTTTCGGATTCTGGAGTTATACATTTTGTCGGTTTTTCTAACCCGAGCGCGTATCGGGCCTCCTCGAACAGCATCAGTATGCCTTTCATCGAGTGGGCGAGGACGCTGATATTAATATTCCACCATGTGTCGCTTTTGTCTTTCGTCATCTTGCGATGGCATAACTCGGACATAAAGTATGGCAACACGCCTGCTATACTGGATTCTAATCAATTGCGCGAATTCAGGCATCATGACCATGTCATACTCCAATGAACATTTTTCAATCGAATACGTCGATGCCGTGTCAGTGGCCATGATAACTCGGCCATTATCGTTGAACGTAAGTTCGTATTCGAGGCGGTCCGCCAAAGCGCCCTAATAGTATGGCATGTGGCTCTCCAGCAGCTGAAAGTTGAGTGGGATGTAGGAGCGGTTGCCGTAAGCAGTCACAATTGCGTTATCGCTCGCAACATTATCTGCCTTGTCACCAGCCACGATTGTAAGCCTGGTTACGTTCCGACGGTTACTATTATCAATACCCTGGTAGACCGCGTTTTCACGCTCTTGCGCGGTCTTCCAGAGGTATTGGTAGCAATTGTAGGCGTCGCAATCATCGATTGACATCACCTCATTACCAGACATATTTATCGTGGTCTTCTTGACGATGGCGCGGCCCATGTTCTGAATGACGGTTCGGTCCGCGTCTGTCGACGTCAGTGAGATAGTGAAAGCGAGACGAACAGTCCCTGGCACAATGACGTCATTAGCTCAGAGGGTGGGGAAGCTGGCCAAGAGCTGCTGCTTCTGGTCGATTGTCGAGGGGTTGTTCGTAATGACCATGCTCTGTCTCATGCCTTTCCGTCCGGAGGGGCTCCCGCAGTCTGCGGTATGGATTGAGTTTGCGCTCGTATTGACATGAAGACATCTACCAACAATACTATTGAATCCGCCAAGTTTTCTGTTCATTACATAAATTGTATCGGAACGATACAACGTTAACGATGGCTGACTTCGGCTTAGCCGATTACACTACGGGCGACCATGCCGATTACTTCGATGCTGAAGAAACGACCTTCGGAACTTTAGCCGTGGGTGATGTTGACGATATGTGTGAGGCCCCACCCGAGACTCCGGCATGGGCGGGCGGTACCGAGATTCCTGCGGGGATCGCCAAGGATGTGCTGGGGCCTCTCGGGGAAACGGAGACCCTGGTGAAACGGTGGGAGAGTGAGATGTCCGAATACGGCATCAATGCCACGTTGGAGTTCCTCAGCACTGAAAGAGGAGACCTGTGGGTAAAGTGGGGAAAGAACTGGAAGTTGCTGACCCGGCCCGGTTACTGTTCGCCTCTTCTGTGAACAAATATGGAGTACTCCTCTCTCAAGCCTTTGGAGTGATCGTGGACCGGCCGTAGATGTCCCAAAATATGGCCAAAACCCTCCAGATGAAACGATGTTGAAGACGATGGTGTAGCCACGGATGCTATTCGCAGAATGGAGATCACGTTCTGCGAAAATGAGATAGACGAAGATGACCCACCGTTAAACCTTCGCGAAACCATTAGAACTTCGTGAAACAGAAGCTCGCTTGGAGGCTGCCTCGGCAAACCGTGATGCGCTCCGCACCCAAATAAATCGAAATAATATCGCGGGTTCTGCATGAGGACACGATACTCGGTGACCGTCTTCGTACGCTGTCCAGAGAGCAGGGCGTCACAATAGTGAGCATCCTCACATCGCTCGGCATGACTATATCGACCCTAGTTCTAGCTCTCACGGGCGGCGGTACAGCGGCTGCGCCCGTGCCAGCACCTGCGCCTGCCGGCGGAGCCAAGGAGTGGGTAAAAAAGCAGCTAAAAGCCCTCGCAAGTCTCCTAGCTAAATTCTTCTTGCTATCCATCTTGTCAAAAACGGCTGGATGGCTTGCCGAGAATACTTGGGCTATAATCGCCGTGGTCGCTGGTCTCCTTCTATTCATCGCCCGAGAGTGGCTAAACCCAAAGCGCGAATAGCCCGATCACCACGACGGCGACGATGAGCCCTAATATTTCGGCCTCGTAGGACGCTTTGCGCTGGGGTACTTTGCGCTGGGGTACTTTGCGCTGGGGCACTTAGTGTTGTTGCGGGTGCCTGCGGTTTTATGAAATCGGTGTCAGTTCCAGTTGCGGTGCGCTGGGTGATATCTGTGTTCACGTTCCAGTTATGGCCGATCTTTTGTTGGGCGGTGGCAATTACAATATGATTATTGTAACCGTAAACCTGGCCGTCTCGTAGTATCATATTGCTCGGCGCCATATACAGACCTATTCCAAATACATAGCCCACTGGGGTGCCAGCATACTGTAAAACGTCTTGATATCACTGGATCGCCGCCGGGAGGTCTATCGGTGACGACATGGCGTCCTCAATATTTGCCAATAACTGTTTCTGGGTATCGAACGTTGTTCCTGACCCAAGTATAGCACTGCGCGCTTGCGCCTGTGCGCCGAGGATAACCCAGACGTATGTACGAATTGAGTCGTTGAGGCGAGGAACCCCGGCCTGCGTGAACCCTTGACCCTTGTCTAACATAAATGTACTACAAGCGTCCTGGACCCCAGCAGCTTGCTTTAGATAATCAACGTGAGCTTGTTTTGGATGTAACCAATTGCAGGATGAGACACCGCAGTGCCGGCCGCCAGACACGTCCGGCCCGAAGGTTATCGTTGTGGATTAAAAATTCCCGACTTCCGACTGACGATGTGGTCGCCGGAGTGATCGTGCCTAAAATCCGTCTGCGTCCAAGCCCCGTGACCTCGAATGAGAACATGCCAAGGCCAGTCGGAAATGCTCTCTGGCGCCAGTCTGTATATTGAGACGCCAAATTCGTCACAAAGTCTTTCAAAAGCTCTACGGTCGTAGGCGTTGGAAATGGGATTCCAGCCGCCGTCGTCTTGCGGCAGAGAGATTTTCTCTTCTTTGAGAATCCGCCTAATGTGTAGTACACGTGAAAGTTGTAAACAGCCCTCAAGAAGGGATCCTATGCGGCTAGATGGTCCTCCGCAGCAACCCCATACCCACCCATGGAGCACCACACGGCGAAGTTAACTGGTTTTGCCAAAACTGCATTGGCGACGTTTTCCACCCATTCTCGGTATCGTTAGTCTGGATCTTGGGCAGCTTATATTATATTACGATATTATCATGTTTGCTACGCTTACCAATATTCACAGCGGGGCTTGCACGCTTTAGAAGCCGATCAACAACTCTTGCGGAGAGCGCCACGCCGGCCTCAGATCAATCACCTTCACGGTCGGATGGCGAAATGTGAGGGATGACGACGAAGGGTTCGGCTACGTGGAACCCCCCCCCCCCCCCCCCAGTAGGCGTAAAGCTAACTCCCCGGTCTTTGAAGTTCGAGAGCCCTCCAAGCTTTTGTCGCGTCGGAGCTTGATGTCCGAGCCAGCCTCGCAATCTCGAAAGCCACCGGACCTTCGACCTTGACCGTCGAGCCTGTCAACCGGGTAATGATCACCCCGGCGTTGGCCGTGCGGCTAGGATTTACAACAACATACTCCGACAATAGGGGATCGTTTGTGCCAGGCGAGCACGTCGGCGACGGCACCGTGGGCTTCGCCTTCACGAAAACGCTCAGGGTGCACCTGGATCAACTGAACACATCATACAACACGTTAGACGGTGGGGGGGGGGTGGGGGGGGGTGGCGCAGTACTCTCATTAAGGCTGTACACGCCAGCGAAT
This sequence comes from Conchocele bisecta, assembly GCA_029237695.1. Lineage (NCBI taxonomy): Eukaryota > Metazoa > Mollusca > Bivalvia > Lucinida > Thyasiridae > Conchocele > Conchocele bisecta. The sequence goes on from CM055275.1 coordinate 82,425,294, forward strand.
GATTCTATGGTGAGAACATGACCTTAGACTTCCCAACCCGAGAGATGAAACGTTTGGAATCTGGGTACATGCACGAATTGAAGATCTCTATTCTAGATGATAAAGCGCAAGAATTAACGAACGATTACCCGATTTCAACTGTTCTCGAAATAACGGAATAATGAGCATATACGGCACAGGCTCCGACGACACGGGCACAAACAGCAATGATGAGGCGGCAATGAGAAGGATAGAGGGGGGGGGGGGGGGGTAGCGCATGCTGACAATGAGGCGGCTACGGCGCTTCCACACATAGAGCGATTGCAAGCTCCAAAGCCCGTCATAACAGTTTGGGCAGAGGAGCAGGGCGCACTGCGCGCGGGGACCACGAATATACATTTGGCTCCAGCGCGAGCAACATATATACGGGATATACCATGGCAGCTGCCGGGACGGTTCTACGAATGTCAGTCTGCATGGTCAACTTTAAAGGACATGCTACTACCGAAGTCTGAGGCAATCTCGTCCTGAACGGGGTAGAGCAGAAATCTGACGTCACCAAGCATACGGGGCAGAGGTCTGCCTTCACTATATTTGACGACACACCAATTAAAGTTACCGCCGGGAGTGTTATTAACTTCGTTACAAAAATCGCCGACCAATCGAGCTCCTCCACCGTGGTGACACTGTTAATCGAGCTAGATTTATGATGAATGCCGAGAAACTATATCCTAAGCTTCCGTGTGAGGCGGCTGACCCGGCATCTTTTAGGATGACCAGGATTGTCGAGATACAACAGATTCTCCAGCATGAGGGAGGGACACGGACAGGTCATGCCAACAAATATAGGCGGGCAGTCAATGTCGTCGAGGGGGTGAACACCATGCTAGCCTCAGCTTCCGTTGTGAGCGGATGGAGAGTGTGTCTTTATTGTCAACAGTCGTTGCCGTGCCAATCGCGGTGGCCTTGTGTGCGGTCGCAGCAGGGACAGGCCTGCTTTGCATGACGAGCAGATTCGTGGCTCGCAAGCTCGAGGCCAAGAGTCGCAAGCACGATCGAATAGCAGTTCTTGCGAGGTCGAAGAAAAACTGTATCGACGTTATCGAGTCGAAATCAATAATCGAGAAAGACTCTCCTCGCCCGCCTCGGGACGTGATATGCTTATTCGCGTGTCTTCACGATCAGGAGGAAATCCCGCCGTCATACAGTCCAGCTGTACGAGCTGTTCCGTCGGCGCCTCCATTCAACGATTGTACCCCATCCGGCCACCATACGTTTTGTTGAAAGTTGGAAAATGCATAGTTGGTCTATTCTCGCAGATGAGCGTACTTCTTTCCGAGCTCCTCTAATACTCGTCCAAAAAACCTGCGTGCTCGTTTACACTGTTTATCAGTCTATGTCTGACGCGGCAGGCGCCACAAGAAGTACATAGTGCCGACTCAGACCGAGTTCCGATTCCGCAATTCCTACACGGCCACGGTCTGTGACTCCCTTTCTTAACTACGCACGATGGTGTTTGCAGTGGTCGAAGATTCCCATGCGAGGGCATCTCTCGAGACTGACAATTTGCAACCACTTACACCTATTTGTAACTCTCATCATTATTACTATTGTAAGTGATAGCGATATAAATATATTCGGTATGTCTAAATGGACGACCTGAAAATATATAGTATAATATAACTACTGATAGCGTATCTGTAATTGAGAAATACTGACTCGTCGATCGCGAATAGAACACCCCTAGTAGTATATGGGAGTCAATAAATGCCACGAACGCTGGGTTGGGTGCGCCACGCTACGCGTGGTGCTTACTAAAACGGGGTGGTATGATTTTGGCTCCCATATAATACTGCATACATTACACACACATAGCCTTCGATATTTTTGTTCATACCAAGCATGATTATAGCGAAATGGTCATGGTTATTAACACTACTATTATGGAATCGTCTATCATATAATTTATAAGCTTACACTTGCAATTTATGTCTACAAATATATAATGACATTTATTGGATGAAACACTTGCCGTCGTCTGATCTTGCTCTGTTTGTATGCCTAAAAGCTCGCTCATTTCAAGAAATCCTCCACCCCTCCACCTACATGTACATACAACAGTTTTCCATTACATTGCATGAGATACCCATAGTAACTTCTTTATTGAATTGGCAATCAATAAGTTTAGGGCAGTATGAAATAGAAAATATATTGTCGAACTTTTGTATTATACTAGGAAAGTACTTTATTTATGGATATAAAAAAGAAATACTGAACCAACTTTCCCAGCTTTTAACAACTATTTAAAAAAAACTAAAGAGCTTGAACATCAAATAGCAGTAAAACGAAACAAAGCTGAAATACACAATAGAAAATGGAATGGTTTACCGCTAGACTAACTTATTTTCTTCTAGCATTCTTTCCCTTAAAAGATTTAATCCAACACAAAAATAATGCAAACATATGATCATGCTGCTCGTACTTATCGTACTTATATAATTAAACTCTTTTATTTTTTTGATGGGTAGTAGTAGTAGTATAGCTTTATTTCCTCCATATGTGGAGAGTATCAACATGATAGACACACAAGAAAGCATAGAAATATATACATGTACATGTAAAATAAATTAGGAATAGATCGGTTGATGGTTGGGGGACATTTGTAGTATCGATCAACAATTGAATTTAATCCGAATCAACTGTTTAAGGACATAAGTCCAGTTGCATTTATGAACTATCCTGTCGTGTTTCACGTTTCATTGCGTTATTGGTGTAGAAATTTACATATACACATACATAAAAGGGCCCCAGCGGAGAGAATGGTCCTTACGACACACACATACACACACATGTGCGACCAGCACAGACCCAGATCGGACATCACATCTGCGCGGGCCGATCAGGGCCTGTCATGTTCGTCAATGTATATGTATGTATCTCACACGCCAGCAAAGCGATTAGCATTCGATCAGACTGTGTGAGTGTGCAGTCGGACCCCTTTCGTTAAGTATTGTAAATTATTGTAAATGCTATAAGAAACATTTTCTCAGACAATGGCCCATATATACTGCGCGTCATCCATAACGTCCAGATAGTGGTACATGTGCTTATGGTTTCACGTATCGTTAAGTAGTTGTGTATATTATGGAACCACATTTGCCTTAATGTTTGACGAACGTGTTTGCGACGGTTCAGCGGTCAGTGTGATCCTAGGTCAGTCGGCACATTTGAGCAGGCTGACCAGTGGTCGTGCTGTCCCCCATTGAATATGATAGGTTCTGATGATATTTGGCACAACTTTTGTGCAATATTGCGTCGTGATACATAGCAGTTATAGCGTATCGCGGAGGCATCCAGCATAAGGAATACTCATATGATACATCGTATGTTCTCTTGAAACTTCCAGGTGTTGTACAAATATATATTGTTGCATTTATATGGAGAATAATTTGCTGAAGAGTGTGGCACAGCAAATCATGAATTGTTCATACGCTGATAGTGTGAGCATAGTCAGCATGCGCTCTGTGTTTCCACCGAGTGCACATGCTATGAAGCTGTTATTGCTCATATTTCTCAGATAGTCACACAGATTTGGACCAAACTGTCTGAGTACATGTATCCAGAAAGTTTCAATAGTGTTTTGGATAGCACAATTTTCACAGTGGAATATACGGTGTTACAGTTCGTCATCACGCGCAGCATCGCATGTTGTACATATAGCGTCCTGTACAACTGTAACACATAGACGGGCCGAATGAAAACAGACCGCCAGTGACTTTGGGTGATTCTTCGCCGCCTTCCGTATTATAGACGGTTTTAGAGTTGTATATTTCACGAAAACGAGCACAGTCGGTGTTTTCAGGTCCTGTAATTCGTGATAACCAGGCGGCTTCTTCGTGACGTTTCACTGCACATTTGCACATGTTTTTCCACGCATATTTGGAATGGAACGTACCACTGTCCACGAACCATATTAAATGGTCATCTAGTTCATACTTTTTGAGTATTATAATGACGTCAGGAATAAATCCGCGGTATGGAGTCTATACACGAGCAAACGTTTGACCGTGTATGACGGATCACTTCTGCATAACGCTCCAAGGAAAATCAGCTTTTGCAAGTCTATGTATCTTTCAGTACTTGTAGCGCTCTCCATACCGAGGGCCATATCAGTGCTTGTTCGTTCGGGAAAACCTTGAGGGATTTTAATACACATGCGATGTACAACGAGTTTGTGCATGTCCGTGGCACTTATCGTGTTCCATAGCTCGAACGCGCATAGTGCTCGGGGAAGGACGATCGCGTCATACAGTTCCATGGCTGTACTGGGATTTACGCCTGCGACGTGTACACCGGAACTTTGAAGGGAGAAGAATGTACCTCGCATTGATTGTAGGACAGTGTCTATATTGCCTGGTCAAATACTTATTTTGCACAACGTCAAAGTGTTTATGTTGTTCCGCTTCCGCAATTGGTGTATTTCCGTATGTCCGTATTTGAGCGGTTGTAAGTCACTTTCTTTTCATCAAATACTACTATAGCTCATTTATTCGGGTTAAATTTGTACCTCCACTTACAACTGTACTGGTCACATATGTGCAGTAGCTTGTCCATTTAGTATTTGGATAACGACAGTAACACGATGTCGTCTGCTTGCGTTGGTGCACACACGCTAACGCCGCCTATTTTCAATCCACCATTCTCAAATGCAGACAATGTCACACCTTGCATGGTACCTTGTTGTATTGGAAGCCAGTCAGAGAGTATTCCTTGATTGTAGACACGGCTCTGCATGTTTCTGTTCATGTCAGCAATAATGCGGATGTCTTTACCTTTGAGCCCGAAATGGTACAGCTTGTGGGTTAGCCCACTTATCCACACACGATCGAATGCTTTCTCTGCATCGAGAAAACACGAAAACAGCTTACTTCCACGTTCGTAACAATAGTATACTGCTTCCAGTAGCAGGAATGATACCATTTTGCAACTTTTGTGCTTTTGAAACCCGTACTGTAGAGGATTTAATTTATCTTCAAAGTGATGTTTTTCACGTCTTTGTTGTATGATTTTTTCGAATAGCTTTTATATAACCGGTGTCAGTGATATTGCGCGATACTTGTTTGGATTTAGCATGTCCTTTCCATGACCTCTATGTAATGTTATCATTAGACCATCCTTGAATTTGTTCTGAATAGTTTCTGTTTCTAGTATGAGATTGAATAGTTGTACATCTTTGTAATATCACCACTGAATTTGATGTGCTCATAGTTTATGTTGTCCAAGCTTGCCGCCTTGTCATTAGGTAGGACCTTGATGATATTGTCAAACTCGGAAATAGAAACAGGGTAGGTGATCTCACAATGCGTTGGCTTTACAGTAGAGTCGAATTTGTCTTAGATGCGCTCAACATCTGCGTCTATTTCACGTTTTGTATTTATGTCGAATTCAGTGTCGTTCGAGAAACTGTATAGATTCTTGAAGTAGGTGCCCCAACCAGTGGCTAAGTCTCATGGATCTCGCACAATAATGTTTTCAAATTTTATTTCTCTACCAGCACTGGCTCGTTTTGATGATTTTCTGGCATTCACGGCTTTCCATAATCCGTTTTGGTCTATTTCGGCTAATTTGTCAATGCGTTCGTTCTCTTCCCTTTCGAATTGTATCTGGGATTGTCGTAAAATGCGTCTAAACTCACGTTTTGCGTCTTTATATTCGTTGTAGTTCATGTTGTCGGTAGTTCATGGCCTTTCTCATATAATCCACCTATTTCTAAGTGATTTCATTATTCTGTGAAGTTGTTTCAGCTCATGTGTCCTGTATGGTTTAAGATATGGCTTAAACGTGCGCTTCGACAATGCCGCTTCTGCTTCGTAGGTCGAGTTCGCATCTACATAGTCTACATTTTGTGTTGCAAGTCTCATTTCCAAAATATCTTTGTATTTTATATTACTAGCTTGACATGTCCATTTGTAATTTACCTTCACAAAAAGGTCCATGTTTGAGAGTAGACGATCTATTGGCCGTATGATTGTTGACATAAAGATCGGTAAATGACGGTATACGTTTAGAGGTGCATCATCGCGAATTGAGCATTGTTTGACGTCCACTATTATGGAGTCATGTATATATATATTGTCAAATAGGCTCGGGTTGCTTGTCCCGTATAGGTAAATCGAGTGTTTTGGACCTTGCCATATTTTTTGTGAAGTTACTGCCTGCAAGTTTTAACTGCGAAATGCGTAGGTCATGTACGTATCACGTTCGCGAGTAAGCGGTATTTTCGTATTGTGTGTGTATTTCGCATTTAAATCTCCCATAATTAACATTTTTCCGTCATTGGAGTAGCCGGCGCACAGATCACATAGTTTGTCTATATATTCTTTGAATGTGTGTACAGGGTATGTGCTAGTTGGTAGGTAGACCTGAATAATGTACAGGGTCTCATGAGGCAGTGTTAATTTGATGACGGCTATTCTGTCGTCACATATATCCAGTGGTTGCACACATTGGTCCAGTCTTTTATGCCATAAAATTGCATCGCCACATTTTCCGACTCTCCGGTTATTGAGACATCTTACATCGTTGTCGATAATAATGTGCGCATTATAATTTCGGTTAAACTTTGACAGACAGTGTTTGTTTTCTGGTTTCAACCAATGCTCATTTATTCCACAGATATCCACGTCCCGACGATGTAGCTCGGTGTCTAGGTACGGGATTCCTATAATGTTGGCGAATCAGACGACTCCATGTGCACTGAAGTACACATACTTATGTTGATCATGAGATATGATATGGTACATGTAACATACGGCGATGAGGACTATACATTTATATATAACCATGTTACCATGGTTACTGCTATCATATCGCGCAGTTGATTTGGTTTGTCATTTCGACCTTTGACTTGCATACGTATTTCTGACAATTCGAATACCTTTTAGGGAGACAAATGGCAATACAATACAAAATACATTTCATAACAATAGTGGACAACGGGTTTACCAGAGCAACTTCTCTCCTCTTTATGTTATGATAAACGGTGTAAGTTTATCCTTCTAGAGTGACGTGAAGTGCCACTGGTGTATCTCGTGCATTGAACGTCGCGAATGTGTCGAGGCAGTAGAAGATTCGGTGAGAATATTGCACCGAACAGTATTAAATAAGTCGTCATTCGGTATCCTCCTGTGCTTTAATTGTGCTGTTAAGTCTCCAGAGGTGATGCTAGTTATTGTGCCTTGTTGAACCTAGTAAGAAGTTCATAGCTTCCTTGTATACGGGGCGGATGTCTCCATGTACTTGTTAGCATCCCCTGGTTCATTGTCTTCGTCGTGTCTGCGATATGTGGGGGATTGCTACGTCCAGAGTGGTGTTGGTTGGTGCAGACCTGGAGACTGTTGTGCGTGTCATGTCACTGCTACTCTACAATACTATCATACGACTGACAAGTTCATGTGAGATCAATAACGTTAGTGTTGGTGGTATCAACTCTGGAACATGAAAACATAATTTTGCTCGGTTGAAGCTAGTGTTCGGCAAATTAAATTCCATTGTCCGTAGTGGGACTTGTTCGTAGCTCACAATGGGGAGGAAGTGTGTAAGTCACTCGTGACCCAAGTACGGTAACCTATTTGATCTATTCAGAAATGTAAATCAATAGGCTATGTCCCTGGTCTATTGGAGTGGTCTATTTCCACTGTTACGAGTCCGTTGGCAATATGAACAAGAGGCTAAGGCGAAAAGTCAGCGGCTGAAATACCCGGTTCAGGACACACACAACAACAACAACGAGAAGAACAGAAAGCAGAATGGGAAACAAAGCAGTGAAAGTACATATAGAATATTGGTGAGTGTTCACATTTTTTATTCAGAAAATGTTTTGAACGTGACACCTTCCAGATGAACTTTGGGTTCAACATTTGGAATAGCAAATCTGAAATGAAAGTACAAGTACTGGCCTTGGTACAGATATTTTGTCCAGATTTTTATAAGAACCTCTAGATTCGACATCCTACGACTTCCACAGTACCTTTAATAATCATGAATGTGTCCAAAAACACTTTATTGAACAGTTTTGCTTGTACGCAGGTGGTGGCATTTTTTTTCTCAGTAACCTCATATCAAGCAGGAAGTTCGGAACACAAGCCGTATCGTGGTTTTTTTGAACATCGGAAAAGGCAGCGTTACAGTAGAGCTGGCTGTTTTTGGTGTAACATTAAAGTGCAAAATTATTGTATAATGATTCATCTGTGTGTTTGTGGGTCCTTGTAGATTCACTTTGAATACATATGAGCCGCGCAGTGCGAAAACCGGGCTTAATGACATCATTTTCAGTTCGCGTATTCTGAATTGTACATTTTTAAAAGCCATATGCCGAAAAAATTATCAATGTATCCCAATTATTTTTCATTTTAGAAGTATTTTTATGACGCGTGTTAAAAACTTATATGACGTTTTAGATCAATGACGTCGAAATTACGACGTTTTTATCAACGGCGTATACAAGGGGTGTTGATAAAAATTTACCCGGACAAGTCCTATAGATTTGTCATCTTTTATCGCATGTCAACCAAAATAATGTGTATGGCTCGTGTTGCAGTTGCTAATGTAACGCCATGTTTTGGATTGAGGCCCAAGTAACGTAATTTTGTATGAATACTTTTCAAATAAGGCAGAGTGAGAAGTGTTGGCGTTTCCCTGTTGTTTGCTGCTGTCTGAAATAATTTTGTTGAATACTCGAAACATTATTTAACATTTATTATGCGACGACATATTTTAAAAATATGACATCATGACCGGAAATGACGTAGATTAACGACTGCCAGCTCTGTCTAAGGGAAAATGTCGGGAAAAAAACAAGAGATTATATTAAAGTTTGTATTTTAACACAAAACGCGAGATATTCATGATGAGAGAAAGTCCATCAACGGGATGACAATATACGAACGATACAGTCGGATAGACGATGGACATGAAGTCGCGAAAGGCTAGGCCAGACATGGACGTCCAAAAGTGACGTCATCAGACGTTGTGACGCTAAGTGAAAGTCCTGGTCGACTGACCACTTTTCGTGAAATGCCAGATCATTGTGTGATTAAAAATATTTAAATATGAGGAGAAGTATGGCTAGATGGATCCCGATGATGGTGAACATGTAGCAGAAGGCCAGGCGAGTTACCAATTTCTCTCGAGTTTTGGATAGTTGAAGTGACATCTGTACATTTGTCCAATTGAGTGGTTACAGTCGATGAATCTATTATCAAATATTGTCAATTGAGGCGTTATTCAATCCTCCATATTCGCCCAATCTTGCCCTATGTGATTTCATTTTTTAATACCGTACAGGAACACCCGCATAAAGGGAATCCATTTCGACAACGTCAGCAGTCAATAATGTTACTGCTGGTATTTCAGGATGTATGTTTGAACAAAGGTGAATTACATTGCTTGGCTTAGCTGTCGGAAGTGCATGTAGTAAACAAAAATATTTATTCCGTTTATTTTGAAAAGTAATAACCCATTGTTCGAGCACGAAGGCAAGCATGGACATGTTCTTCTTTTGAACAATAAGGAGCACAACATTAACATAACGTTATTTTGACGTTGGGTTCCATATCGCGTGAAGACGCTGCGTTGGTAACGATATAATTGTGCATGATATATTAAAGATAAGTTGTGCATATGAAATCGATGTAGCATTTATCAATCATCATGGATGTGAATTGTCAGTTAACCCAATGCATATGGATGTTTCAGCATAATAATACTGGTTATTCAACCAACACTGGAAATAGAAAACTCTTGCAAGCAACCTATCCGCGATGATCGGTGGCTGATAATAATGTGTTGTGTTGGCAGTTTCAACATGAACCACACGAGTGACCGTACAACTTTATGTACATATTGTGCTTGAAAATCTTCTAAAATTATCCCGCGGGATCATAACCCAAACCGCGTAAATATAATACATAATTGGATGTTGCAGTTGCAGGTTATGCATATGGGATGCCCATCTCCCATATAAATCCGCCACAGCTGGAAGCTCAGTTTAGATATGTGTGACGAATAACTTTCATATCATGATAAAGTTGTGTTATTTTAATTACTACAGACCCACATAGATAGAAAGAAGTGATAAAAAGATCACGTAAACACTTTCAATTTCTTTTTAATTTCATTTCAATATGAAATACATTTCAGACACACCGATTGGCATTCAGGGATGAACTATATTCCCAAGGGGCGCTTGACCCCGAATCCCCAATCCCCACCCTTCGTCGCCGGATCACATGATTGTGCCCACACGGAATTTTCACGATAATTGTTTTCTATTCCAATATTATATCATAAGGATGTATACGGTATTAACTTTGTTACAAAACACGACGTCGGGCAGATTTTGTAGCGTGATACCTTATAATTGTCGCAGTGTGTCTTTCTTGAGGATCGCATTACCATCGCCTGATTCAGACATACATTAGTATGCAGTCAGGTGATAAACTGACGGATTGTAACCATATTCGGTATACATATTTATCATGGCAAGACGAAGAAGCATATTGATTTTGAATTTTCTTGGATGACTTATCTTCCCTTGGCGGCCATTTTTAATTGTCTCACTCTGTATCATTTTCCACGCAATAACTCTCGACATCACCGATCGTAACCAAATTCAGTATACATGTTTATCAGTTGAAGAAGCCTATTGATTTAGAAAAGTTTCTGATGACGTACCTCCGCTTGGCGGCCATTTTTAATTTTCCCACTCTGTATCCTTGTCCACGCAATAACTCAAGTTCTTCTTCACGGATCGTAACCAAATTCGGTATACATGTTTATCACGGCAAGACGAAGAAGCCTATTGATTTTTAAAATATGTCCGATGACTTATCTACCATTGGCGGCCATTTTTATTTTTCGCACTCTGTATCCTTGTCCACGCAATAATTCAAGTTCTACTTCACCGATGTATACCAAATTTGGTATACATGTTTGCCGGTGTTTGTCAATTATGTCATAACTTCAATATCAATTGAAGAATCAGTTAAATACACAGCATACTTGTGAACAACTGCCACAGTAGTTTAAACAATGGGGATTCCGGACCTGGATTGGGCCACTTACCTCCTGGAGCCCGCCCCACCCCCATGGGCGGACCCAACCATAACACAATACACATTTCCCATGTCGCTTGCTCGGAGAAACAATACAACGGAGAAAGAACTGGAAGTTCTAGCGGTCAGCCCTCGGTCGTGCTTGTGACTCTTAGCCTCGTGTTTGCGGGCCACGAGTCAGCCCGTCATGCAAAGTAGACATGCCTCTGCCGCGACTGCACTCAATGCCACCGCGATCGTTGCGGCAGCGACTGTTGACAATAAAGACACATTCCACATCACGCTCACAACGGAAGCTTAGGCTAGCGTGGTGTTCACCCACTCGACGACGTTGACTGCCCGCCTATTGTTTTTTGCATGAACCGTCCGCGTCTCTCCCTCATGCTGGAGAATCTGTTGTATCTCAACAATCCTGGTCATCCTAAAAGATGCCGGGTCAGCCGTCCCGGACGGCAGTTCAGGATATAGTTTTTCGGCATTAATCATAAATCAAGTTCGATTAACAGTGTCACCACAGTCGAAGAACTCGATTGGTCGGCGATTTTTGTAACAAAGTTAATAAACACTACCGGCAGGAACTTTAATTGGAGTGTCATCGAATATCGTAAACCCTGACCTCCGCCCCGCGTGCTTGGTGACGCCAGACTTCTGCTCTACTCCGTTCAGGACGAGATTCACTCGGACTTCGGTAGTAGCCTGTCCCTTGAAGTTGACCGAGCAGACCGACATTCGCAGAACCGTCCCGGACGCTGCCATGGTGTATCCCGTATATCTGTTGTTCGCGTTGGCGCCAAATTAATATTCGTGGTCCCCCGCGCGCAGGGCACCCCGTTCATCGGCCCAAACTGTTGTGACGTGATTTCGAGCTTGCAATCGCTGCACATATGCAATAGCCGTAGCCGCATCTATGCGGGCCTGCGCTACGCTCATCTCTATCCTTCTTATTACCGCCCCATCGTTGCTAGCTGCGCCTGCGACGGGAACGTCCTGTTCTGCGCTTGCGATGGAACTGCCTGGGCCGTATATGCTCATGATACTCCTTATCGGTTAATCCTTATCGGTTATTTCGAGAATGGCTAAAATCGGGTAATCGTTAAACGTCAGGGTCTCCCGTAGAAACAGTCGTTGGCATGCACAGCCTTAATGAGAGTACTGGGGACCCCGTCTAACGTGTTGTATGATGTATTCAGTGGATCCAGGTGCACCCTGAGGGTTTTCGTGAAGGCGAAGCTCACCGGGCCGTCGCCGACGCGCTCGCCTGGGGCAAACCATCACTTATTGTCGGAGTATGTTGTTGTTTATAAACCGAGCTGGGCGGTCTACGCCGGGGTGATCCTAACTCGGTTGGCGGGCTCAACGGTCAGGGTCGCGAATCCGGTGACTTTCGAGATTGCGAGGCATGCTCGGCCACCAAGCTCCGACGCGACAAAAGCTTGGAGGGCTCTCGAACTCCAAAGATCGGGGGTCAGCTTTTTTCGCCTACTAGGGGACGTTCTCCATGTAGCCGAACCCTTCGTTCTCCCCCACGTTTCTCCATCCGACCGTGAAGGTGATTGATCTGAGGCCGGCGTGGCGTTCCCCACTGCCCAAGATCATGACTAACGATACCGTGAACGGATGGATGGAAAACGACGCCGATGCGGTTTTGACAGAATCAGCTCAACTTCGCCGCATGGTGCGCAACAGCCGGATGCGGGGTTTCCTCCCAGGACCATATGGCCGTGGAGGACCCCCTCTTGAGGGCCGCCTACGACTTTCACATGTACTACACTATTAGGCGGATTGTCAAAGAACAGAAAATCTCTCTGCCGTAGGACGACGGCTGGAATCCAATTTCCAACGCCAACGACCGTAGGGCGTTTGAAAGACTTTGCAACAAATTTGGTGTCCCAAAAGACACGTACTGGCGCCAGAAAGCATTTGCGAGTACTGGCCTTTGGGACGTTCTCATTCGGGGCCACGGGGCTTGGACGCTGACGGATTTTAGACACGATCACTCCGGCGACTACGTCGTCAGGGAATTTTAACCCCGCAACGATGACCTTCGGCCGGCACAGCGGTGTCTCATCCTGCGATTCGCTACCTCCAAAACAAGCTCACGTTGATTACATACAGCAAGCTGGGGCCCAGGACGCTTGGGGTACATTTATGTTAGACATGGGTCTAGGCTTCACGCAGGCCGGGGTTCCTCGCCTCAACGAATCCATTCACACATACGTCTGGGCCATCCTCGGCGCACAGGCGAAGGCGCGCAGTACTATACTGGTGTCAGGAACAACGTTCGATACCCAGAAACAGTTCGAGGACGCCATCTCATCTCCGGTAGACCTTCCGGCGGCGATACAGAGGTATCAAGACTTTTTACAGTATGCTGTCTCCCCAGTGGACTATGTATTTGGAATAGGTATGTATATGGCGCCAAGTAATATGATAATATGAGACGGCTGGGTTGACGGTTACAATAATCAGATCGTAATCGCCACCGGCCAACAAAAGATCGGCCAGAACGGGAACGTGAACACAGATATCATCCCGGGGCTGGCAACTGGAACCGACACCGATTTCATAAAACCGCAAGCACTCGCGCAAAATGCAATGGCATTTGATAAAACAGCGCAAAGTACCCCAGCGCAAAGTGCAACCACACTAAGTGCAAGATCGGACCACGATGCTGAAAAATTAGGGCTCGTCGTCGCCGTCGTGGCAATCGGGCTATTCGCGCTTTGGGTTTAGCCACTTTCGGGCGGTGAATAGTAGGAGAACAGCGACCGCGACGATTATAGCCCAAGCATTCTCGGCAAGCCATCCGGCTGTTTTTGACAGGATGGATAGCAAAAAGGAGATGAGCCCGCCTATCAGCTCAGGCAGTGCGGTAGGCGCTTTTCAGGCTACTTTAGCCAGGAGTCTGGCGAGGGCTTTCAGTTGCTTTTTAACCCACTCATTGGCTCCGCCGGCTGACGCGGGTGATGGCGCGGACGCTGGCACAACAGTGGCACCGCCGCTCGTGACAGCTATAACTAGGGTCGATATAGTCATGCCGAGTGCTGTGAGGATGCTTGCGAAGACGCTCACCGAGTGTCGTTTCCTCATGCAGGTCCCGCGAGATTGTTTCGCGGATCCGATTTATTTGGGTGTAGCACCTCACGGTTAGCTACACGCGGGACCTCGCTGAGCTCGACTGTTTATATCGCGGCCGCCGTCGTCGCCACGGGCGGGCATAATTGTTTTACCACACTTCCAATCTACGAATTCGTCCCTAATGATTTGGCCACCACCCCGGCTTCCGGCAATGGTATTCAGCGCCAGAGGTTTCCCGGTTGTCATGTTGATGATTGGGACATTTGATGCTTTTAGTCGTAACCTGCCGAACCGATCCTATTCGAACTTGGAGTAGTCACGGCCAATACATGGGATCGTACCTTTTTCTACCCAATAGTTGTCACTTACAGCTGTCTCGAGTAATTCCTGGCTTAGAGAAACGGTGTTGGTAGCGCCGCATATACCTATTTCCTCGCCGCCCGCGGCTGACGTTCCTGACGTCTCTATCAAGGGCGTTTCGTCGTCGTCGGCGATGTTGTCTTCTCGGTCGTCCGTAGTCGATCGAATTCGTCCATGTTTATGTCGGCAATCGTATCGACGTATCGTTTCGGTGTATCGTTTCGATACACTTGATGCATTGAACAGAAAAGCAGGCGGGTTCAGTAGTATTGTTAATACGAAGTATAAAGATGTCTTCAAGTGAATACGGGTGAAAACTCGATCCATACCGCAGACTGTGGGAGCCCCTTGGGGTAAATGACGTGAGACAGAGCGTGGTCATTACGAACAACCCCTCTACGATCGACCAGAACCATCAGCTATTGGCCCGGTTCCCCAACCTCGGAGCTAACGACGTCATTGTGCCTGGAACGGTTCGCCTCGCTTTCACTATCTCACTGACGTTCACAGACGCGGACCGAACTGTCGTTCAGGTCCTGGGCCGCGTCATCGTCAATAATACCACGATAATAATTTATGGTAATGAGGCGATGTCAATCGACGACAGCCACGTCTACCATTGCTACCAGGATCAGTGGAAGACCACGCAAGAGCACGAAACGGCGGTCTATCAGGGTATTGACACGAGCCGAAATCGGAACGTAACCAGGCTTAGAATCGGGGCTGATGACAAGGCAGATAATGTTACGAGTGGAGAACGCGAGCGAGGGTATGACGATCCAGATAGACAAAGAGGCAGACGGATCTGGCGCATTCAACGTGTACCTATATGTCATCACAGACGCTCAACTCAACATCGAAGATGGCCGATTCGTCTCAGCTTTATACTAAGGATGCCCACTCCGCCATAATATGTAAGAAGACTGGATGCGGAAAACAGTTTTCATTCTGGACTTGCTCGAGAGTCCCTACCGCGATGTATTTCGACACATTGTCATCATGTGTCCCACTGTGCAGCACAACAAGACATATCAGCGGCGCCCATGGATCTGGGCTGACCATGAGGTCTACGTTGTTGACCCAGGTGAGCGCCTCCACGATTACATGCAGGCCTTCTACCAGCTCTTTCAGGGCGAGCCCACCCTATGCGTGATCAACGACTGCTCAGCCAAGGCAGCGATGACCGAAGAGAAGGACATGCTCTCCGAGCTCGCATTTTCGGGCCGGCATGCGGAGCAAAGCGTATGGATGTCCATTCGGAAGTACAACGCCGTCGTCAAGGATCTGCGCGAGCAAACGAAATTGGTCGCCCTCTTTCACTTCAAGGACAGAGACTCCTTCGATGAATGCCTTCGAGAGAACGACGTTATCCCAACGCGTGAGGAGCGGCTGCAGGTTCGGCAGATTCTTTCGGAAACTAAGCACACCAAGCTTTCGTTAAATACTGATCAACCAACTGATTACAAAGTATTAAGCGTAGGTTAAACAATGCTAACAATTGTTAGCAACTGCTGAACAATTATTATTAACAACTGCTGAATTATTGTGAACACTTGCTGAACAATGTGGGAATCAGTTTGTTGCTCCGCTGCAAGCTTTGCTGCGAGCATAACGGTGATCGTAATTTTCGGGTGGTGCGCTTGGCAATATGTTAGACTCACGAAGCGAGTCAGAATTGAGAATAGCACTGCTTAAGATCAAGCGTACGATTAATTGCGACGAACTTCTCGATCGTCTACTGGAAGAGACAGCAGCGGGAACCGTAACACCAGAAACAGCAGCAGGAACCACAGGAGCGGGAGCTCCAGCAGCAGCGGGAACCGCAACGGTAGAAACAGTAGCGGGAACCGCAACGACAGAAGCAGCGACTTCGCAGTAGCGCCAACAGCTCGCCGCGCTGGTTGCAGGGAGGGAAGCAGAGGAGTATCTGGGGCGATGTATCACGGCCGGCCAGGTTGATAATATACCAGACGCAGAGATTGAGAAAGCGATGCGAAAGCTTTGGGGGCGGCAGCCAGTCGGCTCCACGCAACAGCGGCGAGTACGTTTCTGCTGATCCAGAATCGGGATGGATTGGTCGACGACCTGGAGGCTGACCCTTTTCTTGGACACGCACTAAGATCAGCATCCTGCGTAATGTACCAGACGTTCGGCATGCTCTTAGCACCGCTGACGACCGCGTTGACCACAGCTAAGCACTGCCATTTTGAACACGTATGCCCGCGGACTGTAAACTCAGAAAATGTCGACGCCAGTGAGAGTGACGGAGCTCGAACCGCCGAAACGACATAAGAACCAAAAAAAGACAAGCGGCGGGGCGGGCTAGACCGCCCCCCGGAAAGCAAAACAAGATAAAATAATCGCCGAGCTTCGAGAGGCCAAACGGTCGTTAGTTGTTCCAGCAGTTAGTTGGCCCTGTCGTGCCGACAGTCGTTCCGACTGTTGGAACAACGCAATCTTCGATTGTTGTTCCTTAGGGCAATGCCAAGGACGATGATCAGGCGCAGACCTGGATCATCCCGTGGGTTGTTGGTGGTCTCGTAGTCGCGGATGCTCTGTGGGTGTTCCGAGGGAACTACCTTTCGCGATAACCGGCTGCTGTTCCTTCGGAACATGTGGTTCTGAAGCCAGTTCCTTCGGAACGTGTGCCCCATTTAAACATAGCTCGCGATCCCTTTCATATGCAGTAACTTTATTAACATAGTTAATGAGCGAAGCTAATTTGACAATGGCTGAATACGATGGTAAAATGATAGTGAATGCGGGTTATCACGCTATGGTGATATCGAGCCTCAGTGTCGATTTTGCTCGACTATCAAAGATGGCATTCGGAGGGCCCGCCCTCAAGTTTGACATGACGGCGAGAGACGTAGGTATCGCGACCTTATACGTTGGGACCCGAGATTATCTAGTTAAAGCCAGAATTCTGCCGGCTAATATATGGAAGTAACTCATTAACGAAGCTAATGAACTTAATTAACAAAGTTAATTAGAATGGCTTCGATAGCAATGTTCGTAGGTGAAGCAGTGGTGAACGCATTGGCATTCAGCGGCAGCAACTTTCTTTTTCTCGAATCTGCGAAGCTCGACGTAGATGAGGAGCGCAAGCGCCATGATTTAGCTGTAGAACAACTACAGAGCGCACACTCAGCATGGTCCCGAAAGCGAACCGCCCGCCTAGACTGGATCAACGAGGATCTTCGCCGCGAGAATCACGCTGTGCAAACTTTCCGAGGCGTAGACGCCGCCATCCGCGAGTAAGCGCGGGAATATCCGCAGAAGAACAAAAATCTCGAGCCGCTGGATCCTAAGCACCAATTTTCAGACTTATATACGTCATCAGATACCCGAAAAGGCCGCCAGACCGCGTTCGTCGTCGTGCGAATGGCTGCGACAGGCCTTGTCAGCTACTATATCGCGAAGCATTAAATCATTTGCCTTGCAATTTACGTTTTGCAGAGGAAACATTTTGCAGGCCCCTATATAGAACGATTCGCTCTGCTTGAAGTAGGCTACTCGGCCCTTAAGTACCGTTTAGCTGGCGCAAACGCTCGTATCCGTTTGGCCCACGATTCTCTTGAGGCATGGCGCGAGGACGAAAACGCGGCCGTCCTTTTCGCAGAGCGGATGGTGGCTGAGCCGCCCGAGAAGCGCGTGCGTGCCTGTATAGTATCGACGACGCAAGAACCTCGTCGCAGCGGCCAATGTTTCTGAAAACGCTGCCAATTACTGGCTCAATAAGCAGGCCATCTGGCAGATCTATTTGCCCTCGGTGCGCAGTATTCCACGCCCGAAATTCGACGTGCCGGTGCCGATCGAAGTTCGGCCAAGCCAAGCCGACCTCCTGATTCTCCCTCAGGATCGCGCGGGTCACAAAACGTACAAGTACGCCCTAACAGTTGACGTGGCCTCCCGCTATAAGGAGGCTGAGCCGCTGACCACGAAGGAGGCCAAGGAGGTGGCTGAAGCTCTTTCTCGTATCTATAAGCGGAGTCCCTTTATATGGTCAAAGCTTCTCCATGTAGAGCCGGGGCGCGGTTTCATGGGCGTAGTCTCTCAGCTGTTGGCGAAACACGACGTTTCTGTCAGGCGCGGCCGTGTGGATGTCCATCGGGATCAGAGGAACGTGAAGCTGTTCAACCGGACCCAGGCTGAGCGGCTGTTCGGACACCAATATGCCCAAGAGCTGCTGCTCGCACAGCGAGACCCAGCGGCGACGCAGCGGCGATCAACTAAGTTGGTGGCCAGGCCGCCCGCCGTGGTCTCTGCACTTAATGGTGAGGTGACCAGATTGATCGGCAAGAAGCCATCCGATGCCATCAAGGTCAAAATGGTGCTCCGCAAACCCTCCGACGTGGTCGCCGGGCGGCCAGTTGGTTTGGAAGAGCAGAAACTCCCCTCGGCTGTTGGTGTTCGGTATCTCTACCAGCCCGTAGAGCTGGAGGGTGGCCGCCGACGCGCTACGGACCCCGTGTGGTCCCTGCATGTGTATCGACTTCGGCGCTCGGTTACCAAACCTGAAGAGCCAGTGCTCTATTATTTGAATTATGGGACCTCTCGCGGATTCGTCCGGGAAGAGCTTCTCGTGGTGCCTCCCGACACAGTGCTGCCACCAGATGGTGTGCTCACTCGCTGAACGCCGCTAGAAGCTTTTTAATAAAGGCGTACATCTGTGTTTCTGCAGCAGTAAGAGCATCCCTGTGGCCATATGCCAGGCTTTCCACCCCGTTTTCATTGATCCAGCGCTTGCTGTCAAAGCGACAATGAAACCTTGTTCAGTCGCTGGGCGTAGATGCGATGGCGGTCGGACCGCTACACATCCATCCCGTGGCGGATTGTTTTCTTGCCGAAGAGGGCCTCATTGTATTGCTCGTGGCGGACTCGCTTCTTCACGACCGACTTCTTCATTCCCTTGGCATTCTTCATATTATTCCCGCTGGCCTCCAGGATGGAGAACATGTTGGGGCGCACACCGACGAATTCGGCGATGGGGTGCCCGGTGCACTCGTCCTTCATTTGTCCCAAGCTCTTCGTGTTCGTCTCGCAGTGGAGCGCGTGGTCCTTTGGGTAGTCGGACGTGTCATAGGGGTGGCTGCGCGCAGCCATGTCCTCGTACACGTCCTCGGTCCGGATCTCGAGGAGGAGGGAGTCCGTGTCCTTGTAGAGGAGCTGGAACCTGTTTCCGTACTGGGCCTTCAACGAGTTGTTGTAGAAGTCGTATATCAGGTGCTTGGAGAGATCGAGGACACTCATACCCACATACACAGGCCGATTGAGCACCAGACGACTCTTGTGTATTTGGTTCGCCGCGAGGTCATAATCGAAGACGTTGGCCCATGTGAAGGTTGGGCTGGAGATAAGGCTCCACAGCTTGTCTTCCAAGTTCGCACGCACCAGCTTGACATTAACTCACTCGCTTGCTGAGGTTCTCCGTGATCTTTCCGAATACAGCGTTGTTCTTGAGCTTGTACATGTCCTTCTCGAAGTCGCTGGTCGCTTGTTTCCGGAGCTCGGTGTTCATCCTGATGTAGGGCTCCATCCATGGGCTCTGATCGAAGCGAAGTGCTCGGTGAGTCTTTTTCATGCGTATACCCAGAGATAAGTAGAGATGCAGGTTCCTGTAGTGGAGCACATAGCGTTCCTTGTCGCGGAGGTTTGAGACCAGCTATTCAACCTATGTCGGCGCTATCCCAACACCTAGAAGGTTGCGTTGATACTCAGATATCCACTCTTCTCAGACGACCAAGCGCTCCGGCGCCAGTGGTTATGCATTGTGTGCTTCGTGCAGCTCCGGGGGGGGGGGGGGGGGTACTCCAGATCCACCTCGAGGATATAGCCCCCCGAGCTGTGTGCCTGCTGACCCGCTATTATTTATGTGAGCCCATCGAGAACATGTTCTTCTTCTAGCCACTTGAAGCCGCCCTTAGGTAAGGACTAACACATTGCCCACCCGTAGAGGTTGTTGACGTCTAGGTAGAGGATGTGGCTGTTGGGTTATTGGCTTTACAATATCGCTTCGAGACCATTGACACGTCACCCCTCATCCCGTTCTCGATGAACAGGTGCTGATCGTAGTCCGTGAGCAGTTCGAGTTCAATCCCCGTTTTCTGCAGCAACGCGTCCTCAGAGAGTCTGGCAGGTCTTCCGGAAGGTCTCGCAGACGTCCGCCAGGATGAGCACATTACTACGGTTGTAAAGGTCGTGGTAGTCCCCGATTGTACGGCATCCTAACGTTTCCCAAACATTTTGCGCGTGAGCGTAGTCGGCCTCCGACGCATGTTCGTCGGACAGCTTGCTGTAGAACACTTCCCTCGGTGGGAGGTTGGGTTCGGCGAACCGCTCCCAAGAGTCCATGTATTCGTACGGGTAGACTAACGACTACATATTTGATGATTACAAATATGCAGAAATAGTATACACATGTACGGTACTGAATTTTGGCTGTGATAATGTAATGAATGCAGTGTAATAACAAATAATAAATATATCCTTAAATTGGAAAGTTCTCCCTCAAAACGTACTTAGCTAATGTATGTAGATCACTATGTTTAGCAATGTTGGTGAAATCGGCTATTGGTAATTTTCTTTCTATTGTCGTACTTTGCAGTAGTAAATACGATGGCGAGTATCAACAGTTGATGAAGGACATCCGGACGGAATTCCCCGCCGCTGAACTTACTGGCGAGATGGGCACCAACTGTAAGTTTAGCTTGTGGGATCACGTGGTTTCCGAACCAGATTTTCCGACGTGATCTAATCTGTGACGTCATTTTTACAGCAAATTTTTTAAAAATATTCCTAACAAACGGACTGATTTGTATGATATGTAGCAGATCAAATACGATGGCATGTGTGTTGTTTTATGGGTGCTCTAAAAGTTATTTACAATAACTTATACCTTTCACAAAGAAATGAGTACCTTTTATTTCATACATTCACGTGTTCTAGTTTTTATTTAAACCGATTCTTCGTCAAAACAGTAGAATTATTAAAGGCATTGACCTGCAAATAATACTATAACTGCCTTCGTTTGTTAAATATGCTTATTGTCTATGATTATGAATAGTAAAGGTACAGGCCCACTCAGTAGGCACAAAATGTTCTTTATATCAGAGACATTCATCGGAGACATTTTCTGGCAAAATAAACATCCATTCACCATTACCCCACGTAATGATAAGCATTATTGGACATTTTATATCAGACGTACATTTTCACTCTGATATCAGGGGTGATAACCGTGCTTCCTTAAAATGTTTACGGATATTACTATTTATTCTCTATATTTATTTTTTGATGTGCAATGGTCATACTTTATAATCTGTCGAAAATATTTTTTGTTCAGGTGACGTGTTTAATTGGTACAAATAATTAAAAAATATCATGCCTCATTTGCATATGAAAATAGCCTAATACTACCGCCAGTCACTATCAGTAAAATAAATTATACTAAATGGTTACATCTATAGCGGGCACTCGTAATTTTTAGAACTGGTGGAATAATGACACAATTATGCACCTATTTAATTCCTATAAAGAACAGTGTGTGCCTCCTGAGTGGGCATGCACCTTTAATACCCGCCAGAAATATGCTCTTATATTAATTTTCCTGGGGCGTTGCGCCAACGGGCTACATAGCCCATTCAAGGTTTCTTGAATTTCGCGCTTTTCTGAATGGCGTGGCACGTGATATTTATGTTGAAATTGAACGTGCGCGATTGAATCAAAGATGGCGCACAGATACCAATATTTTTATTTTGAACGAGCTTCTTCCGGTCGACCTTGACTCTTCGCGTAAGAGGGAATATCCCGATCACATGATTCATACTGCAGAAATGGTGATTTTCCAGCTGTCTACTTTTGATTTCGTAATACCTATATTACACCTACTACATGTACAACACAATTATGGCGAGAAATATTGTATAGTATTACAGATAAGGATTAGCTTCATTCAATATATGCATTTATTAAATATGTTATTCCATTAGAAAGATATTAAAGGAAATCTACTGTAAACACATCTAAACAACATTACGTCACTCCGTTCGGAAACACGTGATCCCACACGTTGAAGTTGTTATTTCTCACATAACAGCCGGTGGAATAAAGAGTTCGGACGATCTGACTTACCGTCCATCATTCTCGCGTCAAAATATTAATAATCATCATCTGCAACTCCAAAAGTGATTCCTCATCGGTCGCCAATAAAGAAGTATTCAGAAAGACAACACCTAAAGTACACAATTTAATAAACTCAGAAATGACCACAAAGTTAACACAGAAAACTTGTATTATGACTTGATTACATCACCCTCTGATCAATTGTCAATACAATTGATTGCTAGTACAACACTACCAGTTAACCGTTAGACAGCTTAGGCAACACACAACAATAGTCGTCTGCTGTTGCTTTTATATATTGCCTTATTTCTCAATAAAAACATGGTTTGACAGCACTTCAGAATCATTTCCAATGGAAATGATTCTGAAGTGCTGTCAAAGCATGTTGTAAATTATCATAAAGTGCTGTCAACTTGAAAACATGTTTGTGATGATATTAATGGAAAATAGAAAATAAACAGCAGGCGACAAAACAATAAGATGTAAGGTGTAAGGTTAACAGTGTATATGGTCTAGCTAGACAGGTTAATTTAAGTGATTTCATTACATAGAGGATCTTGCATGGGTGATGATTTAATATGATGTTTATTAAACAACTTTACTGATTTAATAAGAAACGAGGCTATGCCGAGTTTCTTATGAAATCAGTCAAGACGTTTAATAAATAATTTATTATTATTATCATATTAAATCAACACAAATGTTAGCGTCTATTTATTGCATAAGCAGTATCTTCTAGTCCATTGAAGATGATTCTTTCATGTTTTCTGCAGCGGCCTAATTTGTATTTCAGCGCAGTAGCCATGTTGAGGCACACCGAGACAACTGCCCCGGCGATGCATTCATCATAAAAGCAGATCGTGATTTGGCCATTCGTGACCGTGTAATGTTATGCCTCTTGATATTTATCACGGGGGGGGGGGGGGAGGGGGGGGGGGGGGGGTGGGTGATAAAATACCGGGACTAGTTCTGTAAAATCCACCTTAATCGTATGAAAATATACATACATGTACAGGGGTCATACCAATTATCCGGACAATAAATTCATCGGACAAATGAAAATAGCTGTTAATTAAACGCATTAATTTGATCCTATTTTGCAACGAACACATCTAAGTCACTCAGTTGCTTGCTGTTTCCATGCCAGTGTGAACAATATATCGCCAAGGTAAACATTTTAGTAACATTTGCTGAAAACATTCCCCCAACTATGTCCACAAGTTGTTTACGATGTCAAACGTCGCGCGGGGGCTTGCATCTGTCACTGCGCATGCGCATAATTTGAGGCCCCTATAGAGTTTTTCAATACTCTGTTGTGTGAAGTATGCAGACGATGCGATGCATTCCTCCAATATCATTTTCAGACTGTTCAATACACAATGTACAATACAGAGCAGATAGGAAGGAATGCGAAAGTGTATCATGATAGAAAAAGAACGAAGAGCTACTTATCCAAAAACAAATAATAATTGTTTCAAGGCCAAATCGACCCAAGCGATTTCGGACCCAAGCCATTACACACAATTTCGCACCCATATTAGTGTCGTGGGTAAAATCGACAGGTGCGAAAACACCAATGTACGAAACGATCAGAATTTCCTTTATGGGCCTCATTAACGCTGATTTTTCTACCAAATTATGACGAGGTCAATCGAGTGCGCCCATTACGTCATTGCAGAGTTGTTCTATAAATACAATAAATTCTATAAATACGATGTTTTCCAAGAAGCGAATGGCGATTGTTTTTTCTGCACTACGTTTTTTCTGCACTACGTTTTTTCTGCAGAACTACACAAAGCTGTTTACACTGGTTTAAAGGCGATAACATTATGATTTTAAGGTGAGAATACAAGTTTTAAGACTGTTATACATTTGTCCGGATAATTGATTGTCGATGTTAATTTTGGGACAATCTTACGACTGATGATCTGACCCAATTTTAAGTGAGAAAGATGGCACAGTTTGCTAAATAGTTTGCATGCGTTGAGAAAGCAAGAAACGACGATTGTTCTGTGAAACTTTTATGCCCGTAGCTGCTATTTTAAGAAACATATCATAAAACATCTGCCATTTTTGTCCGATAATCTAGAGGATCCCTGTACATGATGATAGATAAATGCTGCATCGAATTTATATTCCCAACACATTATAAATTGTATCGCCACCAACCCAACGTCATCACGCGACATGCGGCACAACGTCAAAATGATTTTATGTAAATGTTATGCTGCCTTATTGGGCAATTGAAGAATAACGTGCTCGTGATTTTAGTTCGTGCTCGCACACCGAGTTATTATCAATCAAATTATCACCCAATCATGCTCCTTGTGATTTCTTTTTTAAATCCCTAGTACGAAAACCCGCTTGATTGGGTGAATATGGACGATGGAAAAGCAATTCCAATCCACGATCAAATCCAATACATGTATTTGATAATAGATTCATCCGCTGTAGCCACTGGATTGGAAAACATGTACCTATTTTATATCCCTTTCCACTATCCTAAATCTGCAGCACAATTGGTAACTGGCCTGCCCTTCGGCTCCATGTTAAGCATCATCGGCATCCATCTAGCTCTATGTCTCCTTATATTCAAATCGCTTTGGAGTGTGCCGGTAGTCACGTTTGGACGTCCATGTCTGGCGTAGGCCCTCTCGTCTTCCTGTATCATTTCGTCTTCTTTCAAAAATATGCACACACAATTACTTTACTTGGGCCGCAAACAAAACATGACGTTACCATATAAACTGCAACATTGTTATTGCAAAGTGTTATTACACAAATTTTATGTAATAAATAGATGTTCACAACTTGTAGTAACACAGAGTATTACTGTTAGTATACCCCTCGCAACGAGTTGTGGGGTGGGGGGGGTATACAGGAGTCGGGTTGTCCGTGCGTCCGTGCGTCAGTGCGTCCGTCAGTCACTAAGCTTAACATCAGAGAAATATTGTTATAACTTCTATTTCCTTCATCTAAAATGCTTAATATTTCACACATGCATTCCTGTAAGGCTCTACTACCATGTTCTGCCAAAATCCACGACCGTCCCACCCCCGCTGATCCCAAGGTCGAGGTCAAATACTTAGTCTGTTTACAAAACTTAACATTAGAGAAATATTGTTATAACTTCTATTTCCTTCATCTAAAATGCTTAATATTTCACACATACATTCCTGTAAGGCTCTACTACCATGCTGTGCAAAATCCACGACCGTCCCATCCCCGCTGATCCCAATGTCAAGGTCAAATACTTAGTCTGTTTACAAAACATAACATCAGAGAAATATGTTATAACCTCTATTTCCTTCATCTAAAATGCTTAATATTTCACACATGCATTCATGTAAGGCTCTACTACCTTGCTGTGCCAAATCCACGGCCGTCCAACCTCCGCTGATCCCAAGGTCAATGTCAAATACTTAGTCTCTTTACAAAACTTAACATCAGATAAATATGTTATAGCTGCTATTTCCTTCGTCTAAAATGCTAAATATTTCACACATGCATTCCTGTAAGGCTCTACTACCATGATGTGCCAAATCCACGACGTCCAACCCCCGCTGATCCCAAGGTGAAGGTCAAATACTTGGTCTCTTTACAAAACTTAACATCAGACAAATAAGTTATAACTTCTATTTCCTTCATTGAAAATTCTTAATATTTCACTTGTGCATTCCTCTAAGGTTGTACTGTCATGCTGTGACACATACGACCGTCCAACCCCTGCTGATCCCAATGTCAAGGTCACATACTTAGTCTCTTTATAAAACTTAACATCAGATAAATATGTTATAACTTCTATTTCTTTCATCGAAAATACTTAATATTTCATGCATGCATTCCTCTAAGGCTCTACTATCATGCTGTGACAAATCCCCGCTGATATCGAGGTGAAGGTCACATACTTAGTCTCTTTACAAAACATAACATGAGAGAAATCGGTTATAATTTATATTTCCTTGCTCGGATCTGTTTCACATTTCACACACGCATTGCTCCAATGGACGTCTACCATCCTGTGAAAAATTCACGTTCATGCCGCCCCCGCTAAGCTCAGAATAAACGTCACAGGCCCACACACTTGGGAATTATTTTACACATTTAGGGGTACCTGTGCCAACGCGGGCGGGGGGGGGGGGTATTCCGTAAGCCTCGCTTACTGACCAATCTAGTTTTTGTTGTATGTGAGGGAGAAATTTTACATTTTAGGATAAATGTATTAATTGCTATTATACTGAATTTATTACATTATCACAGCCATATGGGCTGTGATAATGTAATAAATTCAGTGTAATAATTCTGCATACTTTTAATCATCAAATATATGCAGTTGTTAGTTTTATATGAAATAATGCATTTCAGGAAAAATAAATGATATCTCCCTCAAAGTATACTTTTCTAGAAAAGTATACTTTGCAATGTTGGTGAAATCGGCTACAGTTAGCAAGTTTAACCCTTTCAACCCTATATGACTGGAATGGACTGTGATATGTTAATCTAAGGACCAATCCAATCATCACAATTTTTGTGACATATTGATCATAATGACGTCCGGGTATCCGTACGTACGTTCGTGCGTCCGTCCATTCGTCCGTCCGTCCGAAATATGCTTTAAAGTGTTTATGTACCTTATATATCTGCAGTCCTAAGTCACATTGACTTGAAACTTCAAATGCTTAGTAGTCATCATCCATATATTCATTCTGTATCCCACTCATGTGGCCCCTGTGTCCCAAGGTCAAATGACTTAGAAGTTTGCGTTGTTATAAAATCTGCGTAAAAGTTGTTACATAACTTATATCTCCACAATCGTTACTCCAGTTTACTTCAAACTTCCAATACTTCCTTTACATCATCCATATTTCATGTTATAGCCTGCCCATGTGGTTCACATGCCAAAGGGCAAGATCAAATGACTTTGAAATTGTGTTAAAGTTTGTACATGCCTTATTAGTGGAGGGGCACTTTGAAGAGAAGTGGCTTAAAACGATTTCTGTTCAACCCAAGAGAGTAAAAGCAACGACTATGCTAGATTGATACATCATACATTCCTGAACATGAATCCGGTGTCGGTCAATCAAATTAGGTGGGACAATGTCACTTTTGAGGTCATTAAGTGCAAAGAGGTCAAATAAGTTCAAAAACATACGTTGTATCAATAGATGGACATGTGCGTGCATATCATGCTTCAAATATCAGATAAAGTTGTTTAAATTGTTGAATATTCTTCCTTATGACATATATGAGACGCTTCGTGTTTATGGTGGTTAAAATCGGTGTGTATTTTGCGATTTTCAAGAGGGCCGCCAGGTATCAACATTTTGTCTTAAATATATTCTGATTTCATTATTAATTGGCGTTCGGTACTTACATTATGCGTTTACATACATATAAATACGTTTTGATAACTTACAAAAAACAATTCACCACTGACAAATTCATATACATATAAGATGGTCGCCAAATATTCACACAGACGTGCAGCAAATGTGTGTGGAATAACAAAAATATATAGCTACACTTTGATGCACATTAACATTTCAGTTGTTTGCCTTTTTTGTTATTATTCAATGTGTTCTTTGCAAAAATGAATTAGTCCATCTAATATACTTATTATTTCACCATCTTGGATTATTCAACATGGCCGCTAAGTATCGCTTAAGCTCTTAGGCGCTGTTGATCGACAAAGTAGTAAAGAAATTAGAAATAATTGGAAATCATATTTGTAATATTTTAAAAGTGCGAGGCTTGTGTTCCAAACTGTACCGAATTATCTGTCGCCGCAAACAAAGGTAAATCAAAGATGGCCGCCAACATGGATATAATTCTGACACATCTATATTAAGTAGGGTAGTCATCAACGACATAGCATATGTCACACCATACAATCAATGTTGTGTTTCCGATGACAAGATAAAGAATTATATTGTATGACCGCCATTTTAGTTACCAAGATGGCTACTATATTGCGTAGTTTTATAATATGAGCTATCAACAAAATATTGGTGCAACTCATGGATAACAATAGATCCTAGCTGTAACATGGTAATGGTTAGTAAACGACTTCATAGTCATGATCTCGGATTTCAAGTGGAACATAATTCTGAATACATGTTGACAATGTCAAAGGAAACAGGAACATATTTACAATTACATCTAGGTATTCATGCATTTGAGTGAATCAACATAATGCCCGCGTCTAATACCTGTATTCGGATAGAAATAAAATACAGTGGCATGTTGGGAGCATGTGAATGATAATTTATTATATCATTAACGATGGTGAGCTGATAATTACAGTGGAGCGCGATATCCCTGGCTTGGCTCTTATTCGCATGTTCAACTTTCTTGTAGGCGAGAGTTGAATCCGGCTAACCCCGCTATAAGAGTAATACGATCAGTGGTAATCCTACTACGCTTATGGGGAGGGAGGAGGCTAAGTTACTATAGTGTGGTGAAGACCTGACAGTAGATCCGGTTTGTCTAATGTCAGGGCTGGATGGAAATTGTATGCAAATATTAAGGTACCCGCCCCCATCCATGCAGATGAATTGAACTGTCGATAGTCCGTTTAAAACCATTAAACATTAAACCGGAACTCTATCATGTTATCTTTAACACGACCATGAACACCAATGTTGCATTTTATTTTTGCAACAGGTCCATAACCAGGGGTCGGTGCGGTCGGACGACCCCGTCCCCAACCTCCCTCGTCGTGCCTTGATGTCCACTCTTTCATGCACTAAAATAAGAATTATTGTCAATTCGTAGTCATTTTATAATATTGATGCAAGCAGGAGAGTCGTATTACATGTATGTGCTCAGTTTTTGCTGAGAATATATAAAATGGTATTTCAAACCATCTGTATTTCACAATTGTCTGGGAGAGCATGACCCCGTACTCCCATAGCTGCCTCGTGCCATTAAAACCCTCGAAAAGACTCATTGCTTCATAAAAGTCTGGTTACGGGCCTGTTACATACATTGAAACCATGAGATACCGGTACATTCCATGCGGATGCGGATATTGTGTCATTTTCCATTATAACGAAGCCTACTATCTATCTATGAAAAACGATAATCAATGTATTAATGCGGTACACGACAAGCTAGGCACAGCGATTGACATATCAAAGGGAAGTTGGCGAATTTTGAACTTGACAGGCTACGAAACAGCTACGATTATTCAGTTCCCACATAATGAAAGCAGCGTTTTTTTTCCTAGTGAAGAAGCATGCTTAGCTTTTAGGATATGAAAACGAAAACCACGCCATCGCATCTTGAGCCATATAAGTAGTATGCGAATATCCATATCAGTGCGCTATAGAAGACACTGATATGCATTTGCATACATTATATTTCCACCATTTATACTCAAAAAGTATTTATCTACACATTTATTATTTTAACAAAGTCGTAATATTGACGACAGTAACATGAACATGGACGTGCGAGTGTGTTTGTCGGTGTAGCAAGAGACATAATCAATTACTTGAACATTTGGGAATGATATAACATATACATATCGTATATATGTAGAGTCAATGGTGTGATCATGATCATCGAATCTCAGTTTATATACGACATATGATGGTGTTATTCCCCATTGGATGACGTATCATTTAAGTAGTTATATGCCGGTAGCCATGTGCATTCAATGCATGGTGTCATCCAGACCATTACATCTCAGTTCATAAACGGCATATGCTGTGTTTATTAACAATAAAATCGCGTTTGGATGACTTATAATATCAAGAAGTCATATACAGGTAGGCATGTACTATGTCAATAGGAAGGATTTAATGATTCAGTATTTGTGAAGTCACATAAGTATGGATATTAAACTGTGATGCGATCGAGATCAATATGTTGTGAATTCATGATGGAACATATGTTGAGGTCATTCATGACATTGTTTGGTACATAGAGAAAATAAAAGTTATAAAAGTTATAAAATGTATTATGCGGTCATAATGCAATCTATTTTGAATACATATGTATGTATATGCATCACAGTTATGAAGGGCACTGTTTCTGGGGAATTGCATACACTGTAATCATATATGTTGTAGTCATATACTATCCTTACATGGTATGTGTAATATATAATGCTTTAAATGCATTAAAATGAACATTGTTGAACATTGTTGATTATTCTATTCTAATCTAGAAGTATATCAGAAAGGTCCATTGCCCGTGTCAATACACACCAACATACGACGTATAATTAAGATCGTTACAGACCAAACAGAGACACATGCACGTATTTAGGTAGTGGAAATTGCGATTCATGGATAAATAATGTACACAAATCAACCAAACAACCACTTTTCAGTACAAAACCGAATTCCCGTGACTGGATTTTCAACTAACCAGGTTTGAGCTAACCTGGAAGCGAAACGTATAAAGCTAAATATTGACACATAGCTGATCTGAGGCCTGTAAAGCATTCGTTACAGAATATTATGTTTTATATATGTGACACGCATATACGCTGTCAATATTGCTGTCAGTGCAGGAGATGGGACTTTTGTTGATGATAATATATGTTAATTGAGAATATATTTCCATCTATCAGCGATGATTTTACAAGCAGTCATGCGGAAAGCTTTGCTGAAATAGAATATGCTGATCTGCCTTATACAGACGTATGGTTATCTGGGACAATTATTAAATATTTCAGTATAATTTTGTGAATGTATGGATATTCACGGACACAGACACTCGAATACATACTATTTGATAATTGTTGTATTTTACATGAATTGTTTACTCTTGGTTATACTTAAGTCTAAAGTGATTGAAATGTCATGTTAATTAGCCGCACTCCAGCATATAACAGTTCAATATCTGAATGTAATGCGAACATGGCCGAACTATAGCATATGCACCAATCGCAATACATAGTGTATACATATATGGCATTATAGTGCAATTTACAACGTATATGATAACGTAAGACTAAATAAAATACAATATGTAAAACAAACAATACATCTATTTTAATATTCTGACTCTACAACGAGTGTAACCTAATTCGAGCATCACCAAGTGTATTATCAGCGATCTACTAGTCTGAACACATGTGAATCTGTCCTATAAAGCAATTAAAAAGTAAATGAAAAGAAATGCGCATTTGCCAGTACCACACTATATTAAAATAGCCTAAATGAGGCGACCATTTTGAATACACAAAATTACAAATGACTTCAAAATCAAGTGTGTCCGACGTACTGATTCAACCGCCTAACAGAATGCAGTAGTATACATACGTAAAGAAAAATTAAACATTATATTCAACAACTTTCGAGTTTTTGGAAAATATGGTGGCCATTTTTAATTAAACACTCTCTTTAAGAAGAGCATACATATTGATCTATATTTTTAATATTGTATCTCAGTGAAAATCAAACTAATATGTTCATATCTAGCTTAGTAACAAGATATGGTCCACCACAGCGTAGATGATGCTGCCTGGTCTTGATGAATATTTGGCGTCCATCTTGGATTCATATGGATTTGATAGCCTCCATCTATGTTTAAAATCAATTCATGGTATCCAAAGGTTTTTCTGCGTCCGTCCGATCAAGATCCAAGTGCCTATTTGTTTTCATTCATCAAATAAGTACACATTTCAAGCTAAATATTGATGCTTGCCGGCCATCTTGAATATGTTCATACTCTCAACGATAGAGATGTCCGAGCAAACCGAATTGCTTCGTAAATGCCCCATAAAACAATAATCACCAATGAAACGTACTGTAATGGATTGTTCTGTAACGTTATGCAAGTACATATTGTATTATCAAAATAGAGTGAGTTTTGCACTCATTTGACCCATGTGGCATGTGCACTTAATGACCCCAAAAATGACCTTGTCCCACCTGATTTGATTGACCGACACCGGATTCGTGTTCAGGATGATATAATGCATTGATTTAAAGTAGTCGTTGCTTTTGCTCTCTTGGGTTGAACAGAATTTATGTTATGGGTGTTTGCCCCCCTACTATATATCTCCACAACACTTACTCCGATTTACTTCAAACTGCAAACAATTCTTTATTATCATCCATATTGTCATTATATAGCCCACCCATGCGGCTCACATGCCCAAGAACAAGGTCAAATGACTTTAACATTGCGTTAAAGCTT
Source organism: Conchocele bisecta (assembly GCA_029237695.1). Classification (NCBI taxonomy): domain Eukaryota; kingdom Metazoa; phylum Mollusca; class Bivalvia; order Lucinida; family Thyasiridae; genus Conchocele; species Conchocele bisecta. The sequence continues at coordinate 82,458,104 of CM055275.1, forward strand.
GTATATACCTTATATCTCCACAACCCTTAACTCAAACTTCAAATAAATACACTCTGAGAGCATCAAATGCATTGGTGGGCTTAACATGCGGCCCGTGGCCATCTGGTATAAGACTAAAGACTAGTCCATTTATGAAAAGATGGTGTTCCCGAAAATTTGAAAATTACTTGCAGAAAGTACAGATTCTGATGGATCTACACTGTTTGCCAGTACCACTGTACAGGTCTGTGGTGTTGAAAGGATTGACAAATGTCATATTAAATCATCATTACTATCTGTTTCACGAAACCTGCCAAACTTTACGACCATATAAACAATGCAAAAACAATATTATTTTCGATAATATTAAATTTTATCAAAATTTAAGAATGAGCCTTCTTTTTATTTCGTGAAATTTGGTCAAATATTGATTTTATTACGAAAAATGTATTTGTCTACGGGAATTTAACATGGAGGAGTTAGACCATGAATATAATAGAAAACCTGGCTAGATAGCATGGAAATGATCTAACTAAGAAAAAAAAAGTTAAATTTTGAAAATCGGTCCACTAGTTCTGAAATTAGAATAATTTCCCCATGTCAAATCCCATAGACATATTCAGTTATAACATGGGGATATAACATAAAAATTGGACTAAATTTCACCAAATAAAAAGAAGGCTCATTCTTAAATTTTGATATAAGTTAACATTATTGAAAATAATATTGTATTTGCAGAAACAGACAGTAGGCTCCTCTATATAATGTCATATTTAATCATCACTAAGCTCCTCTGTATAATTTCATATTAAATCATCACTAAGCTCCTCTATATAATGTCATATTAAATCATCACGAAGCTCCACAATATAATGTCATATTAAATCATCACTAAGCTCCTCTTTATAATGTCATATTAAATCATCACTGAACTCCTGTATATAATGTCATATTAAATCATCACTAGCTCCTCTATATAATATCATATTAAATCATCACTAAGCTTCTCTATATAATTTCATATTAAATCATCAATAAACTCCTCTATATAATATCATATTAAATCATCACTAAGCTCCGCTATATAATGTCATATTAAATCATCACTAAGCTCCTCTATATAATTTCATATTAAATCATCACTAAGCTCCTCTATATAATGTCATTAAATCATCACTAAGCTCCTCTATATAATGTCATATTAAATCATCACTAAGCTCCTCTATATAATATCATATTAAATCATCACTAAGCTTCTCTATATAATGTCATATTAAATCATCACTAAGCTCCTCTGTGTATTATCATATTAAATCATCACTAAGCTCCGCTATATAATATCATATTAAATCATCACTAAGCTCCTCTATATAATGTCATATTAAATCATCACTAAGCTCCTCTATATAATGTCATATTAAATAATCACTAAGATTATCTATATAATGTCATATTAAATCATCACTAAGCTCCTCTATACAATGTCACATTAAATCATCACTAAGCTCCTATATAAATTGTCTTATTTAATCATCAATAATCTCCTCTATGTATTGCCATTATCTCATATTAAATCATCACTAAGCTCCTCTATATAATGTCACATTAAATAATCACTAAACTCTTCTATATATTGTCATATTAAATCATCACTAAGCTCCTCTATATAATGTCACATTAAATCATCACTAAGCTCCTCTATATAATGTCATATTAAATCATCACTAAGCTCCTCTATATATATTGTCATATTAAATCATCACTGAACTCCACATCACTAAGCTCCTCTATATAATGTCATATTAAATCATCACTAAGCTCCTCTATATATCATATTAAATCATCACTGAAACTCCCACTATATATTGTCATATTAAATCATCACTAAGCTCCTCTATATATTGTCATATTAAATCATCACTGAACTCCACTATATATTGTCATATTAAATCATCACTAAGCTCCTCTATATATTGTCATATTAAATCATCACTAGGCTCCTCTATATAATGTCATATTAAATCATCACTAAGCTTCTCTGTATAATGTCGTATTAAATCATCACTAAGCTCCTCTATATAATGTCATATTAAATCATCACTAAGCTCCTCTATATATTGTCATATTAAATCATCACTGAACTCCACTATATATTGTCATATTAAATCATCACTAAGCTCCTCTATATATTGTCATATTAAATAATCACTAGGCTCCTCCATATAATGTCATATTAAATCATCACTAAGCTTCTCTGTATAATGTCATATTAAATCATCACTAAGCTCCTCTATATAATGTCATATTAAATCATCACTAAGCTCCTCTGTATAATTTCATATTAAATCATCACTAAGCTCCTCCTCTATGTAATGTCATATTAAATCATCACGAAGCTCCACAATATAATGTCTCATTAAATCATCACTAAGCTCCTCTATATAATGTCATATTAAATCATCACTAAGCTCCTGTATATAATGTCATATTAAATCATCACTGAACTCCTCTATATAATGTAATATTAAATCATCACTAAGCTCCTCAATATAATATCATATTAAATCATCACTAAGCTTCTCTATATAATGTCATATTAAATCATAAATAAACTCCTCTATATAATATCATATTAAATCATCACTAAGCTCCGCTATATAATGTCATATTAAATAAAACATCACTAAGCTCCTCTATATAATGTCATATTACATCATCACTAAGCTCCTCTATATAATGTCATATTAAATCATCTCTAAGCTCCTCTATATAATGTCATATTAAATCATCACTAAGCTCCTCTATATAATGTCATATTAAATCATCACTGAACTCCTGTATATAATGTCATATTAAATCATCACTAAGCTCCTCTATATAATATCATATTAAATCATCACTAAGCTCCGCTATATAATGTCATATTAAATCATCACTAAGCTCCTCTATATAATGTCATATTACATCATCACTAAGCTCCTCTATATAATGTCATATTAAATCATCTCTAAGCTCCTCTATATAATGTCATATTTAAATCAACACTAAGCTCCTCCTAATATAATTCATATTAAAATCATCACTGAAACTCCTGTATATAAATGTCATATTAAATCTCACTAAGCTCCTATATATAATCTCATATTAAATCAACACTAAGCTTCTCTATAATAATGTCATATTAAATCCAATCATAAACTCCTCTATATAAATATCAATTAAATCATCCACTAACTTCCGCTATTAATGTCATATATAAATCATCACTAAAGCCCCTCTGTTATTAAATCATAATTTTTTAAATTCATCACTAAGCTTCCGGGGCCTATAAAATATCATATAATCCAATCACTAAAGCTCCACCTATATAATTCATTAAATCATCACTAAGCTCCTCTAATATCTATTAAAATCATCACTAAGCCTCCTCATATAAAATCATATTAAATCATCACTAAAAGCGTTCTCTATATGTCATATTAAATCATCAGCTCCTAAACTGTGTATTATCAAATAAATTCCTCCACTAAGCTCCGCTATAAATAATTCATATTAAATCATCACTAAAGCTCCTCTAATAAATTGATATAAAATCATCACTAAGCCCTCAAATGTAATTTTCATATTAAATCATCACTAAGCTCCTCTATAATAATGTCATTAAATCATCACTAAGCTCCTCTATATAATGTCATATTAAATCATCACTAAGCTCTATATAATTATCATATTAAATCATCACTAAGCTTCTCTATATAATGTCATATTAAAATCATCACTAAGCTCCTCTGTGTATTATCATATTAAATCATCACTAAGCTCCGCTATATAATACATATTAAATCATCACTAAGCTTCCTCTATATAATGTCATATTAAATCATCCACAAGCTCCTTTAATAAATTGTCATATTAAATCACACTAAGCTCCTCTATGTAATTTTCATATTAAACATCACTAAGCTCCAACTATTAAATAATGTCCATATCATCAACTAAGCCTCCTCTAAAATGTCATATTAAATCACACTAACTCCTCTATCTAATATCATATTAAAATCTCACAAAGCTCTCTATATAAATCAATAAAATTCATCACTAAGCTCCTCTGTGTATATCAAATATAAATTCATCACTAAGCTCCGGCTATAAAATCTATATAAAATCATCACTAAGCTCCTCTATAAAATGTCATATTAAATCATCTAAGCTCCTCTATATAATGTCCATATTTAAATCAACACTAAGCCTCCTCATATAATGTCATATAAAATAATCACAAAGATTAAAATCTAATAAAATGTCCATAAATTCTCAACACTAAGCTCCACTATATGTCACAATAAATCAACACTAATTCTCCTATATAAATTGTCTTATTTAATCATCAATAATATCCTCTATGTATTGCCATTATCTCATATTAAGTCATCACTAAGCTCCTCTATATAATGTCACATTAAATATCACTAAACTCTTCTATATATTGTGATATTAAATCATCACTAAGCTCCTCTATATAATGTCACATTAAATCATCACTAAGCTCCTCTATATATATTGTCATATTAAATCATCACTGAATTCCACATCACTAAGCTCCTCTATATAATGTCACATTAAATTATCACTAAACTCTTCTATATATTGTGATATTAAATCATCACTAAGCTCCTCTATATAATGTCACATTAAATCATCACTAAGCTCCTCTATATATATTGTCATATTAAATCATCACTGAACTCCACATCACTAAGCTCCTCTATATAATGTCATATTAAATCATCACTAAGCTCCTCTATATATTGTCATATTAAATCATCACTGAACTCCACTATATATTGTCATATTAAATCATCACTAAGCTCCTCTATATATTGTCATATTAAATCATCACTGAACTCCACTATATATTGTCATATTAAATCATCACTAAGCTCCTCTATATATTGTCATATTAAATCATCACTAGGCTCCTCTATATAATGTCATATTAAATCATCACTAAGCTTCTCTGTATAATGTCGTATTAAATCATCACTAAGCTCCTCTATATAATGTCATATTAAATATCATCACTAAGCTCCCATCTTATATATTGTCCATCTTAAATCATCACTGAAACTCCATATTATATTGTCGATATTAAATCATCACTAAGCTCCTCTTTATTTTGTATTGACATAATTAAAGATAATCACTAGGCTCCATCCTCATATAATTGTCCTATTATTAAATCAATCACCTAAGCTTGCTCTGTATAATGTCATATTAAAATCATCCAACTAAGCCTCCTCTATATAATGTCATATTAAATCAACCACTAAGCTCCTCTGTATAATTTCATATTAAAATCATCACTAAGCTCCTCCTCTATGTTAATGTCATAAGTTAAATCATCACAGGAAGCTCCACAAATATAATGTCTCATTAAATCAATCAACTAAGCTCCTCTATACAATGTCCACATTTAATCAATCACTAATCTCCTATTAAATTGCATTGTTCTTATTTTAATCATCACTAATTCCACCTCTGTGTAGTTGCCATTATCTCATATTAAATTATCATCACTAAGCTACCTCTAATAATAATGTCACAATTTAAATTATCCACTAAACTTCTTCTATATTTTATTGTCAAATTAAATACAACTCCATCACTAAAGCTCCTCTATTAATATAATGTCATATTAAATCATCAACTAAGCTCCCTTCTATATAATTTGTCAATATTTTATATATCATCAACTAAGCTCATTCTATAGATTGTCATATTAAATCATTCACTGAACTCCATTATATACTGTCATATTAAAAATCATCAACTAAGCTCCTCTTAGATATTGTCATTACTTAAATCATCACAAAGAACTCCACTAATATACTTGTCATTAAGTTAAATCATCATCCATAAGCTCCTCTATCTATTGTTCATATTAAAGCATCACTAGGCTCCTCTATATAATTGTCCAATATTAAAATCATCTCTAAGCTTCCTCTTGTATAATGTTCGTATTAAATCATCCCTACTCTCCTCCTTATATAATGTCATATTAAAATTCATTCCTCAAAGCTAAACTCTTCTATTGCTTCATTAAATTAAAATCATCAATGGAACTCCCAGCTCCTTCTATTTGTCATTTAATTAAATCATCCTCCTAAGTCCCTAGTATTATTGTCATATTAAATCAACCTCTACTGAACTGCCTCTATATAGATGTCATATTTAAATCAATCACCTAAGCTCCTCGGTATAAGATTTGTCAATTAAATAAAAACATCCTCAAAGCATTCCTCTATATAATGTCAATTTTAAATCATTCTACGAGTCCACAATAATAAATGTCCCTCTATTAAATCTTCTCTAAGCTTCTTCTATTAATAATGTCAAATTCTTAAAAATCAACACTAAGCTCCTCTATATAATGTCATATTAAATTCATCACTGAAACTCCCTCAATTATAATGTCATCATTAATCATCTCTAAGCATCCTTCTATAATAATTTCATATTAAATCATCCACTAAGTTCTCCTCTATAATGTCTTATTAAATCTTCAATAACTCCTCTATATTAAATTCATTCTTAAAATCATGAACTAAAGCCTCTCTATAATTTGTTCCATATTTAAATCCAATCAAACCTTTTAAAAGGGTCTTCCTCTATATAATGTCATTATTAAATCATCACTAAGGCTTCCTCTATATAATTGTCATAATTAACATTCATCATATAAACTCCTCTATAAAATGTATCATTATAAATCATCACTAAGCTCCTCTATATAACATGTCCATATTAAATTCATCTCCTAAGCTCCTCATATAATTGTCATAATTAAATTCTCACTAAAGGCTCCTTCTAATATAATTGTCTATAATTAAATCATCACTTAAGCTCCTCTAATTAATGTCCATAATTAAATCATCACTAAGCTCCTCTATATAATGCCATCAATTTAAATTCCATCACTAAGCTCCATCTAATAATTATTGTCATATTAAATTTCAGCACTGAAACTCCATTCTATATTGTCATATTTAAATCGATCACTACGTCCTCTATAATTATTGTCATTTATTCATCACCAGAAACTCCTCTATACTAATGTCATATTAAATCATCACTTAAGCTCCTCTATATAATTGTCAATATTAAATGCATCCACTAAGGCTCCATCTAATATTAATGTCTATATTAAAATATCCACTGAATGTCCTCTGTATAATTGTTCATTTAAAATTAAAGCATTCACTTAAAGGCTCCGTCTATTAATGTCCATATTAAAAATCAATCACTAAGCTTCTCCTACTAATAATTGTCATATTAAATCAATCCCTAAGACTAACCCCTCTATATAATGTCAATATTAAATCATTTCACTAAGCTTCCTCTATTATAATTCGTCATATTAAATCATTCTCTAAGAACTCCTCTATATAATTGTCATATTAAATCATTCACTAGGCTCCTCTATATAATTGTCAATTTTAATTAAATCATCAACTAAGCTTCCTCTATATAATGTCATATTAAATAATCAGCCCTAAGCCCTCCTGTATAATTTCTGTCAAATTAAATCATTCACTAAGCTCCTCTATAATTAATGTTCAATATTGAAATCATCTCTGAAGCTCCACAATTAATAATGTCATCATTAAATCATCTCTAAGCTCCATTCTATAATAATTGTTCATATTAAATCATCTCAATAAGCTCCATCTATATAATGTCATTTTAATTTAAATCAATCACTTAGAAGCTCCTCTGTATAATTTGTCATATTCAAATCATTCTCTAAAGCTCCTCTATAAATGTATCAATATTAAATCATCACTAAGCTTCCTTCAATATAATTGTCTCTTATTAAATCATCGCTAAAGCTCCTCTATATAATTAATCATGTTAAAAATCATCACTAAGTCTCCTAGATCTGTCATATTAAATCTGCCTAAGTCCTTATATTAAATGTCATATTAAATCATCAATGAAGGCTCCTCTATATAATGTCATATTAAATCATCACTTAAGCTTCCTCTTTATAATGTATCATATTAAAATCATCACTAAGGCTTCTCTATATAATGGTCATAATTAAAATCATCAACTAAATGCTCCTCTATATAATAATCATTGTTCTAAATCCTAAGCTTCTTAATCTCCAATGTCTTATTAAATCTTTCATTAAGATCTCTATTAATATCATTAAAATTATATCATCACTAAGCTCCTCCGCTATTAATGTCATATTAAATCATCAGATTAAGCTCCTCTATATAATGTCATATTGTAAATCATTCACTAAAGATCCTTCTGTAATTGATTTTCATTAAATTAAATCATCAACTAAGCCCTTCGCTATATTGTCATAATTTTGAAATCATTCCACTAAGTGCTCCTCTATTATAAATGTCATATTAAATAAATCATAAGCTCCTATATATAATTATCATATTATATTCTTCACTAGCTCCGCTTATTTTTTGTATATTAAATCATCATTTAAGCTCCTTATATAATGTCTTATTAAATCATCACTAAGCTCCTCTGTATATTATCATATTAAATCATCACTAAGCTCCGCTATATAATATAATTTTAAATCATCACTAAGCTCCTCTATATAATGTCATATTAAATCATCACTAAGCTCCTCTATATAATGTCATATTAAATAATCACTAAGATTCTCTATATAATGTCATATTAAATCATCACTAAGCTCCTCTATATATTGTCATAGTAAATCATCACTAAGCTCCTCTATACAATTTCACATTAAATCATCACTAAGCTCCTATATAAATTGTCTTGTTTAATCATCAATAATATCCTCTATGTATTGCCATTATCTCATATTAAATCATCACTAAGCTCCTGTATATAATGTCACATTAAATTATCACTAAACTCTTCTATATATTGTCATATTAAATCATCACTAAGCTCCTCTATATAATGTCACATTAAATCATCACTAAGCTCCTCTATATAATGTCATATTAAATCATCACTAAGCTCCTCTATATATTGTCATATTAAATCAACACTGAACTCCACTATATATTGTCATATTAAATCATCACTAAGCTCCTCTATATATTGTCATATTAAATCATCACTGAACTCCACTATATATTGTCATATTAAATCATCACTAAGCTCCTCTATATATTGTCATATTAAATCATCACTAGGCTCCTCTATATAATGTCATATTAAATCATCACACAAACAAATATATTTTCTGTATACTGGATAAACTGGATATCAGAAGACACTAGTAATGGTATTCTATTTATCAGGTAACGTTTTACATGTATGCTAAAAAATGACGTCATTATCTATGGACAGAACGCGGACTTGTTCACGTTGCGTCATTACACTGACGTCATTCGGTAACGTCATTTGGATGTCATCCGACCAATCGAATGTCAGTTTTCACTTTGTTGTAACCCGGTTGTTTGTATCAGGTCAATGCCTGATACAACAATATGTTATCAGTCAGTACGTATTCGGTCAATATACGAAGCTCGTTACCTGATAATGTGTCATATTAACACTTTGACTTTGTATTTATGTCAAAATGAAAAGCCAATATGTCTCAAATGATCACAAGCATAAAAGTTGATTTTCATGTAGGTCATCTGCAGTATATCAAGTTAACAAGAAACGAGGCAAAGCCACGAAGGCCAGGTTTCTTCCAAGCATAGACATTTGGATAACATAATTATACCCACATTTTGTAGACTAGATGGCTGTGGCCTGCATGTCGCGCCGTGGGGCGAGGCATGGACACTAAAAAAATAGACATAGTAGATGGACAAACTTTAACCAAAAAACTTTAACCAGACACACGGACGGACGTACGGACGGACGGACGGACGGACGTATGCCAAAATGCCGACGATATCGGGCTTTCCGCAAGCGGGCGCGACAATGATGATAAACACCCATGTGAAGTATCAAGGTAATGGGTGAAGCAGTTGCAGAGATATAGTACACAAAAAAACTTTAACAAACAAATTCAAAGTAATTTGACCTTGACATTGGGCACAGGGGCCGCACGGTTGGGGGTAGAATGAATATATGGATGATGATAAACACCCATGTGAAGTTTCAAGGTAATGGGCGAAGCAGTTGCAGAGATATAGTATAAGGAAAAACTTGTAACCAAAAAACTTTAACCAAACGTACCTTAAAAAGTTAACGTTGAAAATGGCTAAGTCAATTACGTAGAAATAATAGGTGAAGGTAAAATAAATGGTCACATGTTGGATAGTTGTATGTGGTAGGCACCCCTTGGTTATGAAGCTGTGAAAGTTTGGTGGTCCTAGGTGGTACAGTACCAAATAAATGGACTTAAACACGAAAACTTAACATTGTAAACGCGAAAACTTAACATTGAAAATGGCTTAGTCGACTGCGCGCTGCGCGGAAATAATGGGTCAAGTTCAAAAAAAGGTAACATGTTGGATAGTGATATGTGGTGGGCACGCCTTGATTATGAAGCTGTGAAAGTTTGGTGGTCCTAGGTGGTACAGTAACAAAGAAATGGACTCAAACACGAACACTTACCATTGATTGTGGACGCCGCCCGCCGCCCGCCGCCCGCCGCCCGCCGCCCGCCTGGCTTTCGCCAATCCAATAGCCTGAATTTTTTTCTCAAAAAACCTGGCAAAAAATCACATGTAATATGTTACTACAATTTTATCAAATACAGGAAGTAGGAACGGCACGAAAATAAATCAGAGCGGCATGAACATGGTTCGAAGTGGTATGAAATGGTCTGGATCGTAATGAAATAATTATGATTGGCATGAAAATGGCTCAAATCAACATGAAAATGTTTCAGACCTGCATTTTCAGATTTTGGTTGATTTTCTAGAAAGTTTTCAAAATTCTCTAGTAGCTAATTTAAGAGATTACAACACTAATTATAATGTTCCAAAATGATCCAGACTGACTAATATGAAAGAACTGGCCAAGGTCTGAACAATGTTCATGCCAATTCTGAACCATTTTCATGCAGATCCGAATCACACAATTTTCATGCTGGTCCGACCCATTTCCATGCCGATCCAAATCATTTTCATGTTGATATTAACCATTGTTATGCCGATCCGAACCATTTTCAAGCCCGAACCAGTTTCATAAAAACATTGTCATGCCGACCGAACCAGTTTCATGCCCGAACCATTTCATGCCGACCGAACCATTTTCATACAGATACGAACCATTTTCATGCCAATTCGAACCATTTTCATGCTGATCCCAACCATTTTCATGTCGATAAGAACCATTTTAATGCCCAAACCATTTTCATGCTAATCCGAACCATTTTCATAAATCATTTTCATGAAGATCTGAATCAAACCATTTGCATGCTGGTCTGAACCATGAATGTTGATATGAACACCATTTTCATATCGATACGAACCATTTTCACGCTCAAACTATTTTCTTGCCATCCGAACCATTTTCATGCTGATTCAAACCATTTACATGCTGATCTGAACCATTTTCATGCCAATTCTGAACCATTTTCATGACGATCCGAAACCATTTTCATGCAGGTCCTAACAGTCAACCATTTTCATGCCGGTCCAAACCACTTTTATGAACCATTTTCATGCTGATCTGAACAAGTTTCATGCTGATCAGAATCATTTTCATGCAATCTGAACCATTTTCATGCCTGTCTGAAACATTTTCATGCTGATCCGAACCATTTTCATGTCGATTAGAACAATTTTCATGCCCAAAACATTTTTACGCTGAACCGAACCATTTTCATGTTGATTATAACCATTTTCATGCTGGTCCGATAAATTTTCATGCCCAAAACATGTTTATGCCGATCCAAACCATTTTCATGTCGGTCCGAAGAATTTTCATTCCGATCTGAAACATTTTCATCATCATAATTTTCATGTCGATATGAACCATTTTCAATCCAATCCAAACTATTTTTATGCCGATCTGAACAATTTTCATCGTGTTCATTCCGATCCAAACCATTGTCATGCCGATTCCAACTTTTTATGCCATTTTCAGGCCACCCAAACCATTTTCATGCCTAACCAAAACATTTTCATGCCGCCCGAACCATTTTTGTGCCAATCCGAACCAATTTGGTAATGCATTTCATTTTCTTCTACTATTTTACCAGGAAGTACAATTTGCTGTGAAATGTTAATATTACCTGCAAAGTCAGTTACATCCACAACACACCCACCCCTTGTAAGCTATTTATATAGTGAATTATAGCTTATTTATATCGGACAGAAAAATCTTTCCTTTTTTTCTGCATAGATATGTTGTCATCATTCATTTGCGAGACGGTTCAAATGAGTGGTAACAACATATACTTTCATTGAGAAATGAAGAATGTAAGTGAGATATGCAATTGATTAATACTAATGCTTGTAATAGGATACAGAAGAAAATACAAACAACATAAGTAGTATGATACCTCCTTAGTAACCAGAATGTTCTGCCTGTAACGGCGGGCAACTTCCATGCATTACACAGAATATTCAAGTTACCTTATTATTAATTAGCTGAGATTATCTCGGCTGGGTGAACTATAACTATAAAGTAAATGCAAGAGTAGTAGCTTAGATAATCTCACCTCTACGGATGTATTTTACTATTTCATCTGTCTTTTATATTGTCTATATCCGTTACATCTAACCAATTTAAGACAGAAAATACAAAAGACAGATGAAATAATAGAAGACATCCGTAGAGCTGAGATTAACTGCACATATTCCGCTATTCTATTATGTAGTGCAATGTAATTAGAGTTATGTACTCAAAACAAAGCTGAGATTATCTATTTTCTGTATCCGTTTGATCTAACGGATACAGAAAATATGAAAGACAGATGAAAAGTAAAAGACATACGTATAGCTGAGATTATCTAAGCTACAATGGCAGTTGCAGGCACGTAAAGCCTCTCGTACATTTAACAGCATGTATGCTACGGACGGTACAGGTTTTGCAGAGTTACATTCATACAACTAATGCACAGGGGTCACCCGTGGGGTGGTGATGTCTTTTTGATAGTTGCGAAGTTGACACATACCAGTGATCAAGAAAAATAATAAAAGATACGTCTAAGAAGTCAAAGACTTACTACCGACGTTGGATACAGTAAGATACAGTAAGAGTTACCGTTCGCAACTATCTTTTGCAATATTTTTTTGATTTCTCCCTTTTTATGAATTTATTGCCGCCATTTGTTTGATGGAAATGTTCAAGGTCCCTTATATCACACCAGCACCAAACAAGATCCATTACAAGTGCGGACATATCGGAATACCAGCTATTAAAACGGCCAAAATATTGACTGTAAACAACATTGTCGACTTCTATTCTTGTCGGGTATAGGTTTATATCGCACTATTTTGTCCGCAATAAACGTTCCGTAAAGGCTTCAGACAAATACTTGGCAACAGTAATTACGTAAATGTATTACCTTTGTGTTTGATATCGTTCAAATATCTGTCAATTGCTGGAAATCTGTGAAAATACATCTCGTGTTTTTGGAATCGATAAATTCTTCCTCGTGTTTTGGAATCGACAAATTCTTCGAACGGCTCGGCTGGTAACCAGTACAACTGAGCGGAACACCGGGAACCACATGCCTGCCACTCCAACTTCATAAACAGGCGTTTTTCACTTATTTTCCCAAAGATATTTGATACACATATATATTATTTTCGTTAGTATTTTATGTGTTTATCAAAATTAAATTCATTTAAATATGCTGGTTGCCGGAAAAGCAGACAGAATAAGGACATAAATGTGCGAACTCTTTCGTGCGCATGCACGTTTTCGACCTCATTTTTGTAGCAAAAACGGTACAAAAGTAGTGTCTAATGGCGACGGAGCCGTTGTGGTCGACATTTTTTTCTATGAAGCTTACAAAAGGGACCCTGTAAATCTGGAACGATGGACGAAACCCGGAACACAGGCTCCGTGAAACAGAATGACACAGTTGATTGTGATTCGGTTATTTCTTGACACAACCCCCTATTCGCCGCCAGCTCAAAATCGCGGATAACCCGAAAGGAGAATTGATTGATTGTGGTTGTAGATCATATGGGCGAATATTATATGTTTTTATTTGATGAAATTCCACCAAATATTGATTTTATTGCGAAAATCGATTTTCCTATGGGAATTTAACATGGGGGCTAAAATATACCTTTTTAAATAATTTTGGAATTTGTGGACAGATTTTCAAAATATAACTTTTGTTTTCTTAGTTACATCACGTCCAAGTTATCTAGGCAGGTTTCGGAGACAATTTGCAATCGTTTCCGTTTTTCAACTCCCTCCGCAGCTTCTCCACCTGCTTTATCCCCGATGTTAAATTAACATAGGAAAACTATTTATCAACTGCACTCATAGAGAAAATGTGTTTGTTTGTTTGTTTGCCGGGGTTTGGTATAAACATATTTTATTAAATAATAATTACATAATTTTCGGTATACAAGTACTCGATTAAATCCGAGATATGGACAGATGGCCACAGCAGTTCAGCTTGACAACAGTGCGGATCCAGTCCATCTACTTAACATGCTGCTCGCATATGTGGATCACGAGCGGTAAGTGGTTCAAATTTATGGGTCGCATTGTGACAACACCAGGCTTATTTCACTCATAAGAGTACCTGGCAATCAGGATCAGGATCTTTAACTGCTGAAAGTTATTGTGTACACAGACAAACAATTTGGATACATATTGTCGTCTGTCTACCTGTTCGTCTGTTCATTATGTACTCCGAAAAGCAATGTCGGGTACATAATTATGCATGATATCGTCTGTCTATCTGTTTGTCTGTTCCTTATGTACATCGAAAAGCAATTTGTGGAACATATAGTCGTCTGTCTGTCGGAAATTTGCATTAATGTTTTCGGCTGCCTACTCTGTCTTACCAAAATCTGAATTGGATTGAAACTTCGAAAACTTATTTGTTATACTTGATGGGGATCAACAGTTTGTCTAGCTCTTGATCAGCTAGCACACTCATACAACTTGATATAATCAAATATTTATCTGGCTCCAGATCAGCTAGCACACTCAGACAACTTGACAGGCATCCAAAGTTGCTGTAGCTCCCGATCAGCTAGCACACTAATACAACTTAATAGGGATATGATGGTTGTGTAGCTCCTGATCAGATAGCATACTCGTACAACTTGATATCAATCTACAAATTGTCTAGCTCCTGTTCAGCTAGCACACTCGTACAATTTGATAGTTATCTAACAGTTGTGTAGCTCCCGATCAGCTAGCACACTCATACAACGTTATAGGGATATAATGTTTGTGTAGCTCCTGATCAGCTAGCACAACCATACAACTTGCTATGGATATGATGTTTGTATAACTCCTGATCAGCCAGCACACTCATGCAACACAATAGGGATATGATGTTTGTGTAGCTCATGAACAGGCAGTATCCTCATACAACTTGGTAGGGATATAACGTTTGTGTAGTTCTGATCAGGCAGCACACTAATATAAATTGATATTGATCTAACATTTATGTACCTCCTGATCGGCTAGCACACTCATATAACTTGGTAGGGATATAACATATGTGTAGTTCTGATCGGCTAGAACACTCATACAACTTGATAGCGATATAAAGTTGTGTAGCTCCTGATCAGATAGCACACTCATACAGCTTGATATGTATCTAACATTTGTGTAGCTCCTGATCTGCTAGCACATTCATACAACTAGATAGTTGTCTAACATTTGTGTAGCACCTGATCAGCTAGCACACTCATACAGCTTGATATGTATCTAACATTTGTGTAGCTCCTGATCTGCTAGCACATTCATACAACTAGATAGTTGTCTAACATTTGTGTAGCACCTGATCAGCTAGCACACTCATACAATTTGATAGGGATATAAAGTTTGTGTAACTCCTGATCAGCTAGCACACTCATACAATTTGATAGGGATATAAAGTTTGTGTAACTCCTGATCAGCTAGCACACTCATACAATTTGATAGGGATATAAAGTTTGTGTAACTCCTGATCAGCTAGCACACTCATACAATTTGATAGGGATATAAAGTTTGTGTAACTCCTGATCAGCTAGCACACTCATACAATTTGATAAGGATATAAAGTTTGTGTAACCTCTGATCAGCCTGCACACTCATAGAACTTGATAGAGATCTAACATTTCTTTCGCTCCTGATCAGCTAGCACACTCATACAACTTTATATTTATCTAACATTTGTGTAGCACCTGATCAGCTAGCACACACATACAAATGAATAGGGATATGATGTTTGTGTAACTCCTGATCAGCCAGCACACTCATACAACTTAAATCGGATATACAGTTCGTGTAGCTCCAGATCGGCCAGCACAAGTGAACAACTTGATAGGGATATGATGTTCTTGTAACTCCTAATCAGTCAGCATACTCGTACAACTTAAATGGGATATAATGTTCGTGTAGCTCCAGATTGGCCATCACAATTGAACAATTTGATAGGGATATGATGTTTGTGTAGCTCCTGATCAGCTAGCACACTCGTACAAATTGATAGGGATATGATGGTTGTGTAGCTCCTGATCACCTAGCACACTCGTACAAATTGATAGGGATATACTGGTTGTGTAGCTCCTGATCAGCTAGCACGCTCATAGAACTTGATAAGGATATGATGTTTGTGTAACTCCTAATCAGCTAGCACACTCCTACAACTTAATAGGGATATGATGTTTGTGTAGCTCCTGATCAGCGAGCACATTCATACAACTTAATAGGGATATGATGTTTGTGTAACTCCTGATCAGCCAGCTCACTCTCGTACAACTCATGGGCGGATTCAGGGGGGGGGGGGTGCAGGCGCGCGCCCCCTAAAATTCGCCGAGTAACGTTCGCGTTGTGAATTTATTGTTTATTGGGGGGGGGGGTGGGGTAGTGTAGCCAAAATTTGAAAGTCAAGTCTAAACATACTGTGTCAATATTTTTGCTCCAAAATGCGCCAGAACGCAGCAAATGCGATGTAGATTAAAAAAAAGATGTTTGTGCGGCTCCTGATCAGCTACCACACTCGTACAAATTGATAGGGATATGATGGTTGTGTAGCTTCAAATCAGTCAGCACACTCGTACAACTTGATATTGATATGATGTTTGTGAAACTCCTGATCAGTCAACGTAATAGAGATATGATGTTTGTGTAGCTCCTAATCAGTCAGCACACTCATACAACTTAATAGAGATATGATGTTTGTGTAACTCCTGATCAGCCAGCACACTCATACAACGTACATTTAATTGTTTAATTATTATTTTGTAGTTGATTTTGTATTTTATTCCGATTTTACATCGTATTAATTGATGAATGCTCATTCCAGGGCCATCTGACCTGTTGCCATTGATCAGAAATGGGCAAATACGAATTGAGGGTATGTTGTGACAAAAACTGATCAAAACAACAGATTTTTCTGGGAGTTTCAAACAAGAATTTATTTCAGAGAAAACTCTTGGATGGGAACAGGTTTGTACCATGATAGTACATTTGCCTCTGGATGATGATTGAGAACACATACAACATTCAATTTGTAGTTCCGCAAGTAGCATGGCACGGCATGGTTTGAAAGTGAATATTTTACCTCAGAATTGGATAATTTTAAAGAGGCTGCACCAAGACATTTCACATTCCTGCATAGGTAAGGAGCACTAATAGAGCAGCATGTTTGTGTTTATGTAAAAGCTACTAGTGTGTCTAGGTCACAAATGTCAAACGCATACTGCTGTCTGCCCACTTATTTGGAATATTGCATTAAATACATACTATCCGAGGGCGTGAAATTGATAATTTTAAATTAACTGGTCACTGCCCCCTAATCAACTAGCACACTCGTACAACTTAAATGGGGTATATGTTCGAGTAGCTCCAGATAGGCCAGCACAATTCAATTACTTGATAGGGATATGATGTTTGTGTAACTCCCGATCAGCTAGCACACTCGTACAAATTGATAGGGATATCATGGTTGTGTACATGTAGCTCCTGATCAGCCAGCACAATTGAACAATTTGATAGGGATATGATGTTTGTGTAAAATCAGCCAGCACACTCATACAACATAATAGAGATATGATGAGTGTATAGCTCCTGATCAGCTAGCACACTCATACAATTTAATAGGCATATAATGTTTGTGTAGCTCCTGATCGGCCAGCACACTCATACAACTTAATAGGGATATAATGTTCGTGTAGCTCCTGATCAGCCAGCACACTCATACAACTTAATAGGGATATAATGTTCGTGTAGCTCCTAATCAGCTAGCACACTCATACAAGTTGATAGGGATATAATGTTTGTGTAGCTCCTGATCAGCCAGCACAATTAAACAATTTGATAGGGATATGATGTTTGTGTAAAATCAGCCAGCACACTCATACAACATAATTGAGATATGATGGTTGTGTAGCTCTTGATCAGCCAGCACACTCATACAACTTACATGGGATATAATGTTCGGGTAGCTCCTGATCGGCCAACACAATTGAACAAATTGATAGGGTTATGATGGTTGTGTAACTCCTGATCAACTAGCACGCTCATACAACTTGATAAGGATATGATATTTGTGTAACTGCTAATCAGCTAGCACACTCATACAACTTAATATTGATATGATGTGTGTGTAACTCCTGATCAGCCAACACACTCGTACAACTTAATAGGCATATGATGTTTGTGTAACTCATGATCAGCTAGCTCACTCGTACAACTTAATACGGATATAATGTTTGTGTAACTCATGATCAGCTAGCACACACATACAACTTGATAGGGATATGATGTTTGTGTAGCTCCTGATCATCCAGCACACTCGTACAACTTAAATGGGATATACTGTCCGTGTAGCCCCTGATCAGCCATCACAATAGAACAACTTGATAGGGATATTATGTTTGTGTAACTGCTGATCAGCCAGCACACACATACAACTTAACTGGAATATACTGTTCGTGTAGCTCCTGATCGGTCAGCACAATCGAACAACTTGATAAGGATATGATGTTTGTGTAACTCCTGATCAGCTAGGACACTCATACAACTTGATAGGGAGATGCTGTTTGTGTAGCTGCTGATCAGCTAGCACACTCATACAACTTAATAGAGATATGGTGTTAGTGTAGCTCCAGATCATCTAGCACACTCATACAACGTAATAGAGATATGATGGATGTTTGTGTAGCTCCTGATCATCCAGCACACTCATACAACTTAAATAGGATATACTGTTAGTGTAGCTCCTGATCGGCCAGCACAATTGAACAACTTGATAGGGATATTATGTTCGTGTAACTCCTGATCAGCCAGCACACTCATACAAATTGATAGGGATATGATGGTTGTACAGCTCCTGATCAGCCAGCACTATTGAACAACTTGATAGTGATATGATGTTTGTGTAACTCCTGATCAGCTAGCACACTCATACAGCTTAATATGGATATAATGTTTGTGCAACTCCTGATCAGCTAGCACACTCATACAGCTTAATATGGATATAATGTTTGTGCAACTCCTGATCAACTAGCACACTCATACAGCTTAATATGGATATAATGTTTGTGTAACTCCTGATCAGCTAGCACACTTTTAAAGCTTAATAGGGATATCATGTTTGTGTAACTCCTCATCAGCTAGCACACTCATACAGCTTAATATGGATATAATGTTTGGGTAATTCATGATCAGCTAGCACACTCATACAACTTGATAGGCATATGATGTTTGTATAGCTCCTGATCAGCCAGCACACTCATACAACTTAATATGGATATAATGTGTGTGTAACTGATGATCAGCTAGCACACTCATACAACTTGATAGGGATATGATGGTAGTGTAACACCTGATCAGCTAGCACACTCATACAACTTGATAGGGAGACGCTGTTTGTGTAGCTGCTGATCAGCTAGCACACTCATACAACTTAATAGAGATATGCTGTTAGTGCAGCTCCTGATCAGCTAGCACACACATACAACGTAATAGAGATATGATGGATGTTTGTGTAGCTCCTGATCATCCAGAACACTGATACAACTTAAATAGAATATACTGTCCGTGTAGCTCCTGATCGGCCAGCACAATTGAACAACTTGATAGGGATATTATGTTTGTGTAGCTCAGGATCAGCCAGCACACTCATACAACTTAATATGGATATAATGTTTGTGTAACTCATGATCAGCTAGCACACTCATACAACTTGATAGGGATATGATGGTAGTGTAACTCCTGATCAGCTAGGACACTCATACAACTCGATAGGGAGATGCTGTTTGTGTAGCTGCTGATCAGCTAGCAACCTCATACAACTTAATAGAGATATGCTGTTAGTGTAGCTCCTGATCAGCTAGCACACAAATACAACGTAATAGAGATATGATGGATGTTTGTGTAGCTACTGATCATCCAGCACACTGATACAAATTGATAGGGATATGATGGTTGTGTAGCTCCTGATCAGCCAGCACAATTGAACAACTTGATAGTGATATGATGTTTGTGTAACTCCTGATCAGCCAGCACACTCATACAACTTAAATGGGATACAATGTTAGTGTAGCTCCTGATCGGCCAGCACAATTGAACAACTTGATAGTTATATGATCGTTGTATAACTCCTGATCAACTAGCACGCTCATACAACTTAATAGAGATATAATGTGTGTGTAACTCCTGATCAGCCAGCACACTTGTACAACTTAATAGGCATATGATGTTTGTGTAACTCATGATCAGCTAGCTCACTCGTACAACTTAATAGGCATATGATGTTTGTGTAACTCATGATCAGCTAGCTCACTCGTACAACTTAATAGGGATATACTGTTTGTGTAACAAATGATAAGCTAGCACACACATACAACTTGATAGGGATATGATGTTTGTGTAGCTCCTGATCAGCCAGCACACTCATACAACTTAATAGGCATATGATGTTTGTGTAACTCATGATCAGCTAGCTCACTTGTACAACTTAATAGGGATATACTGTTTGTGTAACAAATGATAAGCTAGCACACACATACAACTTGATAGGGATATGATGTTTGTGTAGCTCCTGATCAGCCAGCACACTCATACAACTTAATAGGCATATGATGTTTGTGTAGCTCCTGATCAGCTAGCACACTCATACAACTTAATATGGATATAATGTTTGTGTAACTCCTGATCAGCTAGCACACCCATACAGCTTAATATGGATATAATGTTTATGTAATTCGCTTAATATGGATATAATATTTCTGTAACTCCTGATCAGCCAGCACACTCATACAGCTTAATATGAATATAATGTTTGTGTAACTCAAGATAAGCTAGCACATTCTTACAACTTGATAGGGATATGATGGTTGTGTAATTCCTGATCACCCAGCACACTCATACAGCTGAATATGGATATAATGTTTGTGTAACTCATGATCAGCTTGCACTCTCATACAACTTTATAGGGATATGATGGTTGTGTAGCTCCTGATCAGCCAGCACACTCATACAACTTAATATGGATATAATGTGTGTGTAACTCATGATCAGCTTGCACACTCATACAACTTTATATGGATATGATCGTTGTGTAACTCCTGATCAGCTAACATACTCATACAACTTGATAGCCATATAATATTGGTGTAGCTCCTGATCAGCCAGCACAATTGAACAACTTAATAGGGATATGATGTTTGTGTAACTCCTGATCAGTTAGCTCACTCGTACAACTTAATAGGAACATAATGTTTGTGTAGCTCCTGGTCAGCTAGCACACTCGTACAACTTGATAGGGATGTGATGGTTGTGTAACTCCTGATCAGCTAGCACACTCGTACAACTTAATAGGGATTTATTTTTATTTATTTATTTATTTATTTATTTATTTATTTATTTATTTATTTGTTTACTGTGCAATGTAGTTCCTGATAAAATATAACACCTATGTAGGCAAGCTAGATATATAATGTATGTTTCTTTAGAAACACTACGGGCGTTTAGTTCATGGAATAGCGAACGGTGTAGACCCTGATCAGACTACACTGATGTGCATACTACAATGTTGGCATAATCCATAAGCCCCATTTTTCCAGTCACATCCACAAATACATTTGCTATATGCAAACAGTGCATAAGTACTAACTCTTTGATTTTCACGTGGGGCATGCACAATATAGCAGACTGTCTAGACACACATGCAAGTGTTGCCAAGCAACACACAGTTCAGTGGCTATCGGGCTGCATCATGTCTCTACTGTTATGAAGTTTCAAGCCAATACGTCATACAGTACAGAAGTCATAGGCGAATGGAAAACGTGACAGAGAGACGGACGGACGGACGTACACACTGCGGTATACTTGCAAACCAACTTTAATTGTGCACCTGTAAATGGTCTGCTTGTGCAGCTGGAACTAGCTCTTGTAAGCACGAATTGATCCACAAGTATACCAGGTTGAAGATGGACGGACAGACGGATGGACGGCTTTTGCATCCAATTTTCGCTATGTGATAGGATAAGAACTGATCATATGTATGCCACAACATGCAACTGATAGTGTCACATCAATGCAATACTCCGGAGAATTACATGTAGTGGGTACAGGGGAGTCCGTAGCTACAATAATTCGCCTCTGATATGTTATCTACCGCTACAATTTGACCCATTCAAAGAATGTGAGCAACCAAAGTGCATACCCAAACCTATTGCATGTAGGTTAAAATTTAGTAAACTGTATATTTTATACCCTTAAACAAATAATCCTTGATGTAGAGCTAGTAAATTTCCAAAAATAATAGAACAGGGATATCATTTTCCCATAGAAGCCATTGTGTCTCTAGTTGTTGTTCAACATTCAATATAACGAAATGACGCTTTCAAATTTACTAGATATACATGCAAATGTCAGATAAACACATTTACAAGGTAAAATAACCAATTTCCGCATGTGTATGTTCTTTATGAATACTTTATTGATACAGCTTTCACAGTTTTATATCGCTAACATATCAAACACGCCGGATAGCCGATTGGAAAAATCACTCTTCCATGTGTTTCCATGTGTTACTTCAAACAGTCGGACATGGTGTTTTAAGTCACATGTATACACACGTGTCGTTACCAACTATCATTTGTCTTCCTTACACATCAGGAATCAGAAAGAAACGTTCTTTCCATCAACTAGATTCACGTATTCCTGTAGTGTCATATCGTCTGAAAATATAAACAAACAAGTTAAAAGGTGACCATACTGTATACATGAATGACAAACATTACGTCATGTATGACAAACATTACGTCACAAGTCAAGATCGGAAACAGTGATTACTAGTAAGAAAATCCCATATAACAAAGGAATTGCCCCATACATATAGAACCCATATGAAGTTCCTCACGCGCAAATGACGCCCACCTTGCAGTATGCTAGTATTGTAATACTTGTATGTAGTATTGAACCTTAAGCAAAACTAAAAAACGTATACATGCATGAGGAGAATCCAGTGTTCCGCAGTCAAAACGGAAAGTGAAACAAGCCGCCTAAATTATACTACATTGTCAGTCCAGTCCAAGTGCCAGTCAGGGTCGGTTATCTAATTAATGGGTTCATACGTTCAGTAGGTCAATCAGATGTTCCATACTATTCGCGGTAAAAACAATGGATTATATGCTCTGCCGGTGTTCATGTCTGTATGCATGACTAACCCTTATAATGTTACGAACTTCTTAAGAATGATTCAGTATTAGAAATCCATCAAGCCCTTTGAATGTAAACTTCCGGTCCGACAACCAAACGACAGCTGTCGTGAATTACACGAGTTCATAGTATTGGTTTGTGTGTCTCCGGCGGATTTACTTCTTTGTAGTACACGTCATATGTTTACCGCCACATGCTTTGCATGGTTCTTTCAGTTCACGGAGTGTCCGTGCACGGCATTTGCCTATAAAAGGCCGGTCCATGCCATAACCGAGGGGGTTGTTATCAGATATCAAATAAAATAATGAAACTTAGTTTGGTGTGTTATAGTGTTTCTATTACAGGATTTCTTTTACCTATCTGTTTTCAAAACAAGAACTGTGGGAACAAATTTATTGTGGCTGACAACAAACAAACACAAATTCGCCACATTCAACTTCCTTAGTCCAGCATGTTGAAAACCAGGAAAGTGAATTCGACTGACATTGAGTGTCCCATCTACGGCGCCCATGGTGTTCGGAATCCTGGCCACACTGTAAAGGGCTTTTTTTCCAGTTGGCCAGGTCTTGTTCCTCGGTTGGAAAACTGATGTTGTCCAGTCGATTATTGATTGTCGAGACAACATCATTAATACACCGAACAACCGAACTCCTAGAGACACCATGTATGTCGCCAGCCTCGGAGTAGAACTCACCCTTCGCTAGGTAGCGCAGGGTAACCAATGTCTGCAAAGTTTCAAGTGCTTGAGTCTTTAATGATCTCAAATGTGATCTTTATTTGCTTTAATTTGTACCGTATACTATACGGGTCATGGAGTTGCTATATTGGCCATCTTAGTATATGCAATCCATCAGTATGTTTTACCGCTTGTGGCATTTGACACATACCACAACTAACATACCCATATATACAAGTTTGTGCAACGTCCTATTGGTTGTGTTCATCACACTTATATACAAAGTCTGATTTCCTATTACTTTAGGGGAATGGGCGAAGTGGCTTTGGTGTGGTATGGACCTGGAACCAGGTCGGGTTATTCTAATTTCAGGGCTGAATATATATTTGTTTCGATGTAAATATTCCGAATTTCTGATCTTGGTACCCCCCACCCCCAATGAAGCAGGTTGAATACGGGATCGAACCAGTTGGCCAGGCCTTACATGACCTTAACCTGTTGTATAGCTTTCTGGCATAATATTTATAGCACGGTGTTGTCATATCTGTCTATAATGTATTGCACGACATTGTAATACTTTTTCTCTCATATTATTTGCTGTTTGTGTCAAACGGTCGAAGTGATGAAACTTTAAGATGGCTGTACACACAAAGATGCCAGAGATGGCAACTCGATGTACCATATAGTATACAGTAATACAAACAATGTTGTTTTCCGAAAATGTTCTGGAAATTGCTGCGAACATTAGACGGGCATGGACAATATTCCTGATATGACAACAAATTATATATATTACTTTTGAAAGTTATTTGATTTGTGTTTTCATCCATTTCACCCCTTCACCACACTACAATTATAGTGAATCACTCCCCTTAAAACCACATTATATCAGGCTGCATTTGCTGGCTACCTGATAAGAAGGTAAAAGTATAGTGAGTAACTACCCCATAAGCCACGTTATATCAGGCTGCATTTGTTGGGATAACTGATAAGCATCTACAATTATAAGCCACGTTATATCAGGCTGCATTTGTTGGACTAATTGATCAACAGCTCCACTTATAGTGAGTAACTACTCCATAAGCCACGTTATATATCAGGCTGCATTTGTTGGGCTAACTGATAAGCATCTACAATTATAAGCCACGTTATATCAGGCTGCATTTGTTGAACTAATTGATCAACAGCTCCACGTATAGTGAGTAACTACTCCATAAGCCACGTTATATATCAGGCTGCATTTGTTGGGCTAACTGATTAATAGCCATAAGTATAGTGAGACACTACTCTATAAGCCACGTTATACCAGGCTGCATATGCTGGCTAACTGATCAACAGCTACCAGCTTAGTGAGTCATTACTCTATAAGCCACGTTATATCTGGGTTGCATTTGCTGGCTAATTGATAAGCAGCTAAAGCTAGATAATCAGGTTTGTCTACGCACTTGGGCCCCTATAAGTGATTTGAGAAACTTACAAAAGTTTCCAAAAATATAAACACACGAACAGACAGACGGACAGACAAAAAATAAAAAAAAACTTAAACAGACGAACGGACGTACGATCAATGGTAAGGGTAATTGTATTAATGCGGAAGGATGTATCGTTACTAAGTAATGCCAAAAATAAACGGACATACAGACAGATGGAAGGATAGGGCGAAACCTATAGGGCGAAATATGCACAGCCGATTTGACGGCGATGTTATTCATGGAATACATGTATGACGGCCGTAACACTTGCGCTAAAAAAATCTTTGTACTACAGCCCAATAACTATCGTAGACTTACGAGGAAAGTTACGAACTTCGCAAGAAAGTTCTCACAAAATTGACGTTAGTGAAACGGTATAATGCGCCCAAGAAGTTCGTACGATAATTTCCTATCGTAAGAAGTTTAGTGAAACGGGCCCCAGATAATCGTCTCCATTGTAGACACTTCGCATGTGCTGTCCAACATGTGCATTGTTAAAACATAGCTCACAAATAAAAAAGCAGACGATAATCTCCGGTTTTAACCTTCTAAGAGTTAATTATAAGTTTAGTATTTTTCATTACAAGACAGGTGTATGTAGACATGTGTAGTGGGGTAACCCCTTCCTGGCTAGCGCACGTGTGAGGTGATGCTGGCGTCACGTAAGTAGTGGAACACATTACCACGGGACACGAACTCCGGTTGTATAATTGCTGTATTAACAAATAAATTATTTCTGAAGCATTATTTCTGAACATTTCTGTTTTCTGTGTGGCGAGGACCTGGCATCATATCAGGATTATTCTGATTTCGGGGCTGAATATATAGGTTTTTTTAGTGTAAATTTTTCAGTTCTGAATTTGGGATTTCCCCTCATTTGTGCAGGTACTCATTAGTACTAAACCGATTGGCCCGGCCTTACATGCATTTAGCTGTTAATAGGCCGTTAAACCAAAACAAACAAAAACAAACTTTCTGTTCACATAACATTTACACACTCCTGTCTGTTCCACGTTTTGCTGCCGACGAACTTTTGGCTAGTAAACACATTAAATGTAACCAATAAAAACGATTTTCCTATGGGAATTTAACATGGGGGCTGAAAATAGATATTTTTAAAATATTCTTTTTACTTGTGGACCGATTTTCAAAAATTTAACTCTTGTTTTCTTAGTTACTTCATTTTCAAGCTATCTCGCCAGGTTTTGAAGTACATTTCCAAAAGTTATCGTAATATAAAATGCATAGCTAAATTTCATTAAACATTTCAATCGTTTTCGCACTTCGTTTACAAATAGAACAAATTAGCTACTGCAATTATTCGGAGTGACATGCACCAAACACATGAGCATGATATGCAATTGCAAGACTCATGGAATACTCCCACATGCAAAACCTGTAATCGTTATCATTTACACGAAAACACGAATTATTAATGATTCAGTTCGATTTGATCAAGGGAGATAATCTACAACAGCGGATACATGCCATACGGCTTTTATTGACAAAGCATTTGGTCGAAATGGGTCCAAATAACTCAGGTAACGAAAATAGGGCAGTATTATCGAGGATACGATACTAATGCGGTGAATTGCCGGTATTGGCATGAGTCAGACGTTATTTGCTGCATTGAAAGTAAACAACAAGCATATGTACTTACCAGAGTTCCCAGTGAAAACTTCTGTCTCAAATTTATCACAATGATGGTTGAATATCCGACTCCTAGAATATGGATACAAGAGTTTATATACATACTCTAGTGCATTAGATTCCTATGATTGACCGCGTGTCAATATAAGAACTCCGTGCCAACATTTGGCTTACAATTCTGCGTAAGTGGACTAATGTTCTAACAATCAGTCTAGCTCATGATATTTCTGGCTGAATTAATCTGAAATAATTCAGTCATCAGTAGATATGACCTACTCGGGATTCAGGCTAGAATCAAAGTCTGCATAAATAGTGTAAATCACTGAGATATAACCGGTGCAATAGCCGACAACTATATATCAGATAGTGAGTTCAATCTGGTCGTCGAAGAGATGGCTAGGTACCAGGATTTAAAGGGCGCGATCTGGTACAAGGCCCGACCACAAATTCTTGCAGACGAAGACGTAAAAGAGCTCGTCATGGAATGGCGGGCCGACGAGAGAAGGCCTCTCCTCGACCGCCTCGGGGCGTGATAATCTGATTCGCGTGTCTTCACGATTAGGAGGACATCCCGCAACCTTACAGTCTAGCTGTGCCAGCTGTTCCGTCGGCGCCTCAATTCAACAATTGAACCCCCACCGGCCACCATACGTTTTGTTGAAAGTTGGAAACAGCGTAGTTGTACTATACTCGCAGATCAGCGTACTTCTTCTCGAGCTCCTCTAATACTCGTCCAAAAAACCTGCGGGCTAGTTTGTCTCTGTTTATCATTCTATGTCTGACGCGGCAGGCGCCACAAGAAGTACATAGTGCCGCAATTCATACACGGTCGCGGTTCTGTGGCTCCTTTTCTTAACCACGCACGATGGTGTTTGCAGTGGTCGAAGATTCCCATGCGAGGTTGGTTGGTGCAGACCTGGAGACTGTTGTGCGTGTCATGTCACTGCTACTCTATAATACAACCATACGGCTGACAAGTTCATGTGACGTCAATAACTGTATTGTTGGTGGTGTCGGCAAATTAAATTCCATTGTCCGTAGCGGGACTAGTTCTTAACTCACAATGGGGAGGAAGTGTGTAAGACACACGTGACCCAAGTACGGTAACCAATTTGATTTATTCAGAAATATAAATCAATAGGCTATGTCCTTGGTCTATTGGAATGGTATATTTCCACTGTTACGAGTCCGTTGGCAATATGAACAAGAGGTTAATGCGAAAAGGTTAGACACATCCAAATTATATTACTATATAATTTAACCGAATATCATCCAATAAGTCCAGTATCTCCTACTTTCACTATTCGTATGGATGCTGTGGGACCCACTTGTACATGACCTGCTGCCAGTCTGTACTGGTCCTGCATGAACTAAACAATAGGTTCACTTACACATAAGAAATAAAAATCCAACCTTGTCATACCCTCCAATATTGTTTACATTTTTTGGCCACGGACACTCTGTTTACATCACGTGATCAACAGTTTCAGTGTTTTCTTTTAAATTCTACACATGTGCTGAAAACTGGTGTTAAAAGCACCCCAAAATGTTCCTCAAGGCTAGCAAACACCAATTAGTTTTACATACAACTGAACCGATTCCTCCAAATATGGCCATTCTCTCACACTATTCGTATGGATGCTGTGGAACCTACCTATTCATAACCTGCAACCTGCCTGCATCGGATTTTCACTCATTAAACAATATGTTCACTTACTCCTAAGAAAGACACATTCAACCTTGTCCTGTCCGCCATATTGTTTATCATCAAATTGTCATGTGACGTAGTGTTCACATCACGCGACAAGCAGGCTCAGTAATTTATTTTAAATGCTAGAAATATGCTGGAAACTGGTGTTAAAAACACCCCAACATGTTTCTCAAGTATAATTAGGCTGTAATGGATTGGGTCTGTGGCCTCAAAACGTCTGCAATATTTTGTTTATACCGGACTACTTATGCATACCCCCTGGCCGCTTTGTACTATATTTAGCACAGTCATACCACAAGTGAAACTGGGTAGTAATGGATCAAGATTTGCAAGGAAACGGTGTCTGTGACCTCAAAACACCCGCACTATTTTTTATACCGGACTATTTTACGCCCTGGGCGATTTCGCACCATTTTGTATCCTCTAACATATAAATGTATCGGTCTTACTACAAATCATTCTACAACATTCACTATTCGAAATTAGGTTCTATTCCTTCATACAGTACTAAGTTTGGAGCAAATATCTCAAATGGTTGTCACACAGAAGCTGTGTAACTCCACCATGTGACTGTCGACATTCTGCCCTAAATTGAGCTACTACAGAACTATGGGGAATTTTAAGAGATAAGGAATTAAAAGCACAAAAGTCCATAAAATCATATAACATTACACTAAATAGTGTTATAGCTAACCATTCTACATATAAAGACTCATCACTCAAACTATACCAACATGTATGCCACTCTGGAATGGTCGACAGACAAAAGGGTACTGGCTTGGAACGGTCAGTCAAGAAATTTGCTTTATGACACAGAATGAAAGGAAAAACAACGTTTGCTGAGTACTGGTGTATTGGTACTATACCGATATGTGAAAACAATACGCTTACGCCTAATTTTGGCAAATTTTGGAACAGCGTCGCGATACTTCTTAAGTGTCCATCAGGAAGTCAATATCAATGAAAAGAAATATGAAAAAACACATTATAATGACTGTTTTTGGTGTATATTACTGTCACATTCGAAGCCCAATCAGCTACAGGTAATTTACATACACTGGGTTATTATATTTGACAAATAAAGCTGGCAAATCAAGATTTTAGAATATTTTGAAGCCGATAACTGTCTGTCTGCGATACGAAAAAAAACAAATGTGTTGCATCGCGGAGTTCGCTCGATTACTCTTGTCGCAGAAATGTTAAATTATGTTCACAGAGACATAGCTACAATAAATATACACTTCCAACTTCAAATTCAACAAACACACATATCTAAACAAGGGGCATAGGCCCACCTTATAGGTTAGATCACACCAAATAGTATTACTATATAATTTAGCCAGTCTCTCCTACTTTCACTATTTGTATGGATGCTGTGAGACCCACTTCTACATGACCTGCAGCCAGTACGTGACCAACAGGTTCAGTGTTTTATTTTAAATGCTACACATATGCGGAAAACTGGTGTTAAAAGCACCCCAAAATGTTCCTCAAGTGAAAGTGAGTTGTAATGGATCAAGATTTGCAAGCAAACGGTGTCTGTGAAATCAAAACACCCGCACTATTTCTTTATACCGGACTATTTTTTGCATCCTCCTGGGCGATTTCCCACCATTTGGTATCTTCTAACCAAAAGTCAGCGGCTGATATTCCTGGTTCACGACACACACAACAACAACAAGAAGAACAGAAAGAAGAATGGGAAACCACGCAGTGAAAGTACATATAGAACATTGGTGAGTGACGTCATGTCTCTGTAGATAAATGTTTCTTTCGGTAGTTTTTCACATTTTTATTCAGAAATTATTTTGAACGTGACATCTTCCAAATGTTTCTAAAGAACTTTGGGTTAAACATTTGGAACAGCAAATCTGAAATCAAAGTACAAGTACTGACCTCGGTACAGATATTTTGTCCAGCCCGTAATACAAACGTGGCCCAAACGTGAGTTTGTGATAGTGTAATGGTAATCGTGTAGATACCGGTGCTTACCCTTCAGCGCCTCATGCAGATTTAGGGACGTCGGAGTGTTCCCCGATTTACGGTTTGCCTTCTGTCCCAATGTTAAATTTGGCAGTTTTCAAAGTCGATCTTTGATCAATATTGGACGATTTAGTTAACAAAAAACATACACACACATTGTGTAATGTATATTGTATGACTTACAATATTGTTTTTTTGTAACATGCGGGTCACCTTTAATCGATAAATTATAATCACTTGTGTGTTCACTTTTTTTTGTGGACGGTGCCATTTGTCACTTAATTTCGATAACGCGATCATTTCCTGATGAACATTTAATTTGGGCTTTTCAACAGAAAGAAAAAAGCACCCTATACACGATTCTGCTGTCTGTTGCTGAAAATCGTGTTTTTGGTCCTAGAAATAGGTAAATATTTGAACAATGATTTTTACCTCTAGATTCGACATCCTACGACTTCCACAGTACCTTTAACAATCATTATTGTGTCCAAAAATACTTTATTGAACAGTTTTGCTAGTGCGCAGGTGATGGCATTTTTTTCAGTAACCTCATATCAAACCGGAAGTTCGGAGCACAAGACGTGTCATGGGTTTTCGCGACCATATTATTTTCACTTCCACATCTGAAAAAAGGCAAATTAAGTGCAAACTTGTTGATGCATCTGTGTGTTTGTGGGTCCTTGTTGATTCTCTTTGAATATATGTTCAACAATTCAATAACAAAAAATAAAAATTCAACACCCAATCACAATGTTATTATCAATCAAATTGATATGCATCCTTATTATTGGGTATTGTGTATTTAGCCATCTTCTTTTTGAGACACTAGACTTATAATCCTTCTCACCTCAAGCGCCCTCCGTCCCCTCACAACGGCTCCACCTCTTTCTGTGTTCATTCGGTCTGGAGGCTAATTATGCAATATAACTAGTTGATCTATTTTGTATTCAAGAAAAATGTCTACTTATTGTACACAACGGGGTTGGGGGATTTCTATTATGTTAAATATCTGTACAGCGGTGGCGAGAGGGGCAGCTTCCCATTCTTCCTTTCTCCAACAGGCACAAATAGATGTAGGTAGGTAGAAGTTTACAGCTAACATATTGACCCCTCCCCCCCCCCTCCCCCCCTCCCCTCAGTTGGCATTAAGAGGTTTGCCGGTGTTAGTCAATTATGTCATAACTTCTATATCAATTGAAGGATTAATTAAATAAACAGCATACGTGTGGAAAAACTTCCACATATCCATGCTGCCCTTAATATGACCTTCACATTTTGACCTTCACAACTTTTGTTCCCATGTTAATAAGTTCGGCAGAGTTGCTAATTTGTCATAACTTCGTGGGTAACCGGTGGGAGTATGCGATTGGTAATTTAACGATCGGGATTCGTCCTTACCGGAATCCCGACCGGAGACATGGTTTGGCCCTCGTGTACGTCTTTGGCATTATTGTATGTGAGAGTTGTTGTATCCCTTATCTGAGTAATATGCTTAATCATAATAGAACCCGTTGGCCCGACCTTAAATGACATTAGGTGCTTGATAGTAATATTTCAATCAACACATGTTATAAACACATCAAACAGCTCTATTCATTATAATCTGGACATGGACATCTTGGTGCAAAAAGTAATTGAGCCACTTACTATCAAGTGGTGCATGTATATTATCCGGTTCAAGATCTCGGCACAAAAAAAACGTTGCTTTTATTCCCCAAAATTGAATAACTCCTTAACCAATCAAGATATCTTGATGAAACAACTTCCATCCTTTATAGTTCAATACCTTTAATTTGATACCAAACATTCCATACTGCACACTTATTTTGGAAAAATATCCACTGAATTCAAAATCGACAATTTTTTCGAAAATCTTGTTATTTCTCGAAACAGAAAATTGAATAACTTATTAACCAATCTTGATGAAACAACTTCCATTGTTTTGCATTTTTTAATACATTTAACTTCACACCAAACACTCCATACTACACATTTAACAAAAAACAAAAACATTCTTTAAATTCAAAGTCTGCAGAAGATGGTCAGAAAATTTCGGAAGTTCTCAAATTTCAAAATGTAATAACTTCTTAAATAATCAAGATATCTTGATGAAATAGCTTGCATTGTTCTACTTCATTCCAGAGCTGTAATTAGATTCAAAACAACCCATAAAAGTTTTTTTAAGAACTCTGACATCCCTAGCAGATTTACTTATTATGGAAGTCGGACTTCGTCCATTTCGCGTTCCAGCAGGTTATACTTATCTCCCCTGTCGAGCAGCGCAGGGGGAAATATGATCGGTTTGCTACGTAATTTAATTACTTTTTGGACACTTCAAGCAAATGAATTCCAATCTTTGAATCAAATTTAAATGTAGATTTATAATGGTATATGGTCATTAAAAAATATTCATATCACCATTCAGAATTTTCGTAGTTCTAAATGTGAAATATTCTGGCATAAAAATTATGTATTTTATAGCAAAATGTAATGAGATACCCCCAAACATATCGGGTCACATGACTAGTGATACGTCATGCCGACTTCCAGAATTCCATCAATCCACGAGGCACCGACGGGTGGACGGGTGGGTTGCGGAAACGACACCATTAGAAAGCTGATTTTCTAACTGCTTGTCAGACGTCTGCAGAATCTCCAAAATATTACCGAACATCAATAATTAAACTTATCAAAGATGGCTGTCCCTAACCGTCCCAGACCCAAATTATTGTAGAATAATATATATTGTCGTAGCATTATGGCGCCAAACGATGCAACATGATGTTACAACTATCGATTGACGTCAGTCATAAATAAATAAGTAGAAATGTGTTAATCACTTGGAAGATTCTGCAACGATTTTCAAAATATAACTTGTTTTCTTTGTTAGATCATTTCCAGTCAATATGCGTAGTTTTCCGAGACGAGATTTTTTATTCGTTTTACTTTGCCTGAACCTTTTGATTTGAGTCATGTTGATACACTTGACAGACAATATGGGCTTTCCTACCAAGCTGACGAATGAAAACACGAGCAATTTATCTGATTTATGACCACGACGGAGGCAACTAGTTGATACTTGACTTTGACACCAGTTGCCGTTTCTCGTCCTTTCCAGTCAACAACAAAAACGAATGACAAGCTATAGTTTCTTTTGGTATTGCAAAAAAAGTAGGGGAAATCTGAACATGCTGAACTTATACATGCGTGTAACCTATTGCCAGGGCTACGCAAACGTGATTAGCTGAGCATGAGCTGTCATGCAGCTCAGTCTCAGACAATCAAATTGATTGATTGCAAGGTGGCAGTATTCCACAAATCAGACAGTGAAGACCTATTTCATCAAAATCGCTAAGCATATTTATCTAGCCATGTATACTTTGAGGGAGTAATCATTTATTTTCCCCGAAATGCATTATTTCATATAGAACTAACGACTACATATTTGATGATTTGATTAATTATTATACACATGTACGGTACTGAATTTTGGCTGTGATAATGTAATAAATGTAGTGTAATAACAAATAATAAATTTATCCTTAAATTGAAAAGTTCTCCCTCAAAGCGTACTTAGCAAATGTAGATAAGTATGTTTAGCAATTTTGGTGAAATCGGCTATTGGTAATTTTCTTTCTATGGTCGTACTTTGCAGTAGTAGTTACTCTGACAAGTATGAACAGTTGAAGGCGGACATCCTGGCGGAATTTCCCAACGCTGAAGTTACTTACCAGGTGGACTACTGTAAGTTCAGGGTATTAAATCATATTAAATCATCACTAAGCTCCTCTATATAATGTCATATTAAATCATCACTAAGCTCTTCTATATATTGTCATATTAAATCATCACTAAGCTCCTCTATATATTGTCATATTAAATCATCACTAAGCTCCTCTATATATTATCATATTAAATCATCACTAAGCTCCTCTATATAATGTCATATTAAATCATCACTAAGCTCCGCTATATAATGTCATATTAAATCACACAAGCCTCTATATATCATATAAATCATCACTAAGCTCCTATATATCATATTAAATCATCACTAAGCTCCTCTAATCTCTATATCTCATATTCTAAATATATGTCACAATATCATCTAAGCTCCTCTATATATGTCATATTAAATCATCACTAAGCACCTCTATATAATGTCCCATATTAAATCATCACTAAAGCTCTATATAAATGCTAATAATGTCATATTAAATAATCACTAAGCTCCTCTATATATGTCCAAAACATTAAATCATCACTAAGCTCCTCTATATATTGTCATATTAAATCATCACTAAGCTCCTCTTATATATGTCATATTAAATCAATCAAAACTTCCCTATATAATTGTCTTATTAAATTCATCACTAAGCTCCCTTTTATATTTAAATGTCCAATATTAAATCAAACAAACTATGCTCCCATAATATTGTCCATATTAAATCAATCAACTAAGTCTTATATATGTTTCATATTTAAAATCATCACTAAGCGTCTCTATATAATGTCATATTAAATCATCACTAAGCTCCTCTATATATTGTCATATTAAATCATCACTAAGCTCCTCTATATATTGTCATATTAAATCATCACTAAGCTCCACTATAAAATACATATTAAAATCATCACTAAGCTCCTCATATAGTCATATTAAACTCATAAGCTCTTCTATATTCATATTAAATCATCACTAAGCTCCTCTATATGTCATATTAAATCACACTAAGCTCCACTAATATATTCATATTAAATCATCACTAAGCTCCTCTATATGTCATTAAATCATCATAAGCTCCTCTACATTAAAGCTCCTCTATATATTCATATTAAATCATCACTGAACTCCACTATATTATAAGTTATTGTGATTCTACACAGGCTATATGGTGTAATATTGCCCGTCTGGAGGTATGTTCACCCGAGGCGATAACGTATTTGTCATACCGCAGATCCTGTATTTGGCCGTATAAACATATCTCTTATTTTGATCTTTGCGTTTGTTCAGGAAGAAAAATAATCCGAGATTCGATTTTCTACCGTCAGTCTTAATATAAAGGCGTAAATGAACATTTTGTTTTTTTATTAAACGAAAACAAACTAAATGTGGAGTAAGAAATCCATCGAAAACGACTTTATGACAGTTTTTTTATATCGTGTAATTTAATGTATATTCCACTGCTCTATCGATCTGCTCTCCCATTGGCGCCTCTAGAATAATGCGACTGGTTCCCAAACATTCGCTGTCATTGCTACGCCGCGGTTTCGTGCGTGGAACCCATAGTTTGTGACCTAAATATAGCCGTGTCACGAAGGCAAGCGCGTTTAGATTTGAAAAGCAATTTTAGTTATTTTGGCTAATTTTTCGCTCATATTTTGATGAGCGAAGAATATTTATGGAAAAATAAGCAATATGGACTGGTTTTGAGTGTACAATTTGTTACTTGTATTGATAAATTCGGGGTTTTATTGTGTTTAGTGAGGAATACAATTCGCAATCGGTAGACGCTTGCAAAATGTTCTTCATTGGACGCGAGGCGCCGGAGGGTAATCGCAATTCCTGTATGTCCGACGGTCTTGGCAGGTCATATAATATATATGACCAGGCAAGCTAGCCAATTAAAAGCCGAGAAACTTATCTGCGTTATGACAAATTGTCATATTAAATCATCACTAAGCTCCTCTATATATTGTCATATTAAATCATCACTAAGCTCCTCTATATAGTGTCATATTAAATCATCACTAAGCTCCTCTATATATTGTCATAAGACAATATTAAATCATCACTAAGCTCCTCAATATAGTGTCATATTAAATCATCACTAAGCTCCTCTATATATTGTCATATTAAATCATCACGAAGCTCACTAAGCTCCTCTATATAGTGTCATATTAAATCATCACTAAGCTCCTCTATATATTGTCATATTAAATCATCACTAAGCTCCTCTATATAGTGTCATATTAAATCATCACTAAGCTCCTCTATATATTGTCATATTAAATCATCACTCAGCTCCTCTATATATTTTCATATTAAACCATCACTAAGCTCCTCTATATATTGTCATATTAAAACATCACTAAGCTCCTCCATATAGTGTCATAGTAAATCACATTAAATCATCAATAGGCTCCTCTATATATTGTCATATTAAATCATCACTAAGCTCCACTATACATTGTCATATTAAATCATCACTAAGCTCCTCTATATATTGTCATATTAAATCATCACTAAGCTCCTCTATATATTGTCATATTAAATATCACTAAAAGTCCCTTATATATGTCATATTAAATCTCCACATATTTGCATATTAAAAATAATCACTAAGCTCCTCTATATATTTTCATATTAAAATCATCAATAGCTCCTCTATATATTGTCATATTAAACCATCACTAAGCTCCTCTATTTATTGTTCTAATTAAACCACACTAAAGGGCTCCTCCATATAAATGTCATAGTAAATCACATTTAAAACCATCACTAAAGCTCCTCTATATGTCATATTTAAACTTCACTAAAGCTCCTCTATATTTTGTCATATTAAAACATCACTAAGCTCCTCCATTATAATGTCATAGTAAATCAACATTTACCTCACTAGCTCCTCTATATTATTGTCATATTAAAAACATCACTAAGATCCTCAATTTTGGTTCATAAGTAAAATCACATTAAACCATTTCCACACTACGCTCCTTCTATATATTGTCACAATACCATCGCCACTAGCTCTCATATATATTGTCACAATTAAGCAACATCACACTAGTCCCTATATATTGTCACATTTATCATCACTAAGATCACTGTCCGAGAATTAAATGATGTAAGTGAATATATTTAAATCATCACTTACGCTCCATATTATATTGTCTATTAAAATCATCACTACGCTCACTATTATTTATTGTCATAGTAAATTCAATTAAATAATCAATAAGCTTCCTCTATTATTATTGTAATATTAAAATCACCACTAAGCTCCTCTATATATTGTCACATTAAAATCCAATCCACCACTTAGCTTCCTCTATTTATTTTGTCAATTTTAAAAAATTAAATCACTAAGCTCCCTTATTTTGTCATAATTTAAATTCATAACTGAATCACATATATCACTAAGCTCCTCTATATTGTATCTTAAATCATCACTAGCTCCACTATATATTGTCACATACATCACTACTAGTCTATATATTGTACATTATCACCTAAGCTCCTCTGTATTATTGTCCTATTAAATCATTCACTAACGCTCCACTATATATTGTCATATTAATCTCACTACGCTCCACTATATTGTATAGTAAAATCATTATCATCAATAAGCTCCTCTATATATTGTCATATTCACCACTAAGTCCTCTATAATGTTGAATTAACATCACTAAGTTCCTCGTATGTCATATTAAATCATCAATACGCTCCACTATATATTGTCATAGTAAATCACATTAAATCATCAATAAGCTCCTCTATATATTGTCATATTAAATCATCACTGAAGTCCACTATATAATGTCATATTAAATCATCATTAAGCTCCTCTATATAATGTCATATTAAATCATCACAAAGATCCTCTATATAATGTCACATTAAATCATCACTAAGCTCCTCTATATAATGTCATATTAAATCATCACTAAGCTCCACTATATATTATCATATTAAATCATCACTGAGCTCCTCTATATATTGTCATATTAAATCATCACTAAGCTCCACTATATATTGCCATATTAAATCATCACTAAGCTCCACTATATATTGTCATATTAAATCATCACTAAGCTCCTCTATATAATGTCATATTAAATCATCACTAAGCTCCACTATATATTATCATATTAAATCATCACTAAGCTCCTCTATATAATGTCATATTAAATCA
This sequence comes from Conchocele bisecta, assembly GCA_029237695.1. Lineage (NCBI taxonomy): Eukaryota > Metazoa > Mollusca > Bivalvia > Lucinida > Thyasiridae > Conchocele > Conchocele bisecta. Next base: position 82,497,269 of record CM055275.1, read on the forward strand.
TCACTAAGCTCCACTATATATTATCATATTAAATCATCACTAAGCTCCTCTATATAATGTCATATTAAATCATCACTAAGCTCCACAATATATTATCATATTAAATCATAACTAAGCTCCTCTATATAATGTCATATTAAATCATCACTAAACTCCGCTATATATTATCATATTAAATCATCACTAAGCTCCTCTATATATTGTCACATTAAATCATCACTAAGCTCCTCTATATAATGTCATATTAAATCATCACTAAGCTCCTCCATATAATTTCATATTAAATCATCACTAAGCTCCTCTATATGTCATATTACATCATCACTAAGCTCCACTATATATTGTCACATTAAATCATCACTAAGCTCCTCTATATAATGTCATATTAAATCATCACTAAGTTCCTCTATATATTATCATATTATATCATCACTAAGCTCCTCTATATATTGTCATATTAAATCATCACAAAGCTCCGCTATATAATGTCATATTAAATCATCACTAAGCTCCTCTATATATTATCATATTAAATCATCACTAAGCTCCTCTATATATCTCATATTAAATCATCACTAAGCTCCTCTATATAATGTCATATTAAATAATCACTAAGCTCCTCTATATATTGTCACATTAAATCATCTCTAAGCTCCTCTATATATTGTCATATTAAATCATCACTAAGCTCCTCTATATAATGTCATATTAAATCATCACTAAGCTCCTCTATATATTGTCATATTAAATCATCACTAAGCTCCTCTATATAGTGTCATATTAAATCATCACTAAGCGTCTCTATATAATGTCATATTAAATCATCACTAAGCTCTTCTATATATTGTCATATTAAATCATCACTAAGCTCCTCTATATAATGTCATATTAAATCATCACTAAGCTCCTCTATATAATGTCATATTAAATAATCACTCAGCCCCTTTATATATTTTCATATTAAATCATCACTAAGCTCCACTGTATATTGTCATTATCTCATATTAAATCATCACTAAGCTCCTCTATACATTGTTTTCAGTGGCATTTGAGGTAACCATAAATGGACAGCTGGTCTTCTCCAAACGGAAGAGATGCGGTTTTCCAAACTCCTCTGATGTAAGTACTATACTCTGTCCCACGTGTTGCTACTGACAAACTTTTGGCCATTAAACACATTAATTCTTAAACGTATTTAAATGTTAGTAATGTTTCATCAATAACGAAAAGTCACCTCCATATTCACTTCATAAATGTTTGTATTTGATGAAATTCGATCACATATTGATTTTATTGCGGAAAAAAATAATTTTCCTATAGGAATTTAAAAAAAACCTGGTCAGATAGCTTGGAAATGAAGTAACTAAGAAAACAAACGTTAGATTTTGAAAATCGGTCCACAATTCAACATTATTAAAAAAGTATATTTTTAGCCCACATGTTAAATTCCCATTAGGAAAATCGATTTTCGCAATAAAATCAATATTTGATGGAATTTCATCAAATAAAAACTTATAATATTCACCTATATGATCTACAACCACAATCAATCAATTCATCTTTCAGATTATGCGCGAGATTAAGCGGGCGTCGAACGGCGAGTCGTGTCAAGAAATAACCCAAACATCATCTAACTGCGCCTTAATGTAACGACAGGACTGCAGATCTCACTTAACGGAGAATAACACATTCCCCAAAACCGATACATTTGCATTATATAGCTATTTTACAGATATATCGTGGCTTTACTTGACTTGTATTTATTATAATCCCACAGATATTTGGTTTTAAATTTCCATTATGTGTGCGCTCTCCACTCCATGGGGATTTGAGGCTGACTCCATTAAAATCACGTGATACGCAACCGCGCTGTGACGTAGTTGTAAAGCGTATCTTTACCGAATCCCCAACGTCGCTCCGCCTTTCTCAGGTCAATATGGGTAGACATGTATATCGAAGATCATGTGACCAGCATCTGACCAATCGCAGACACGGATATTTCTCGATTGATAATACTAAATGTCATTGCAATTATACATAGCCAACATGTTTAGAATTACAATAACATATTTGTCATTCGCACATTTTTCATATTCCTCTAGAATTTAGTTATAGTTGTATACAACTGATATGTATTTCGAAAATCAGTCGTATTTTCCATAAATTACCTCAACAATTGAAACAAAAGTCAAAGGTTGTGCAGAATTCAATTCAAATCGTGCTCCGGATCATGTTGTTCTATGTTCAGGGTCGATGATATAAGTTTATGTAAATGTTCAGTTTTGATTTTGGGACTTCTCCTCCATCCTTATATGACCTTGGCGCTGTTGCTGGGACGTTAAACCCCATGCATTTAATTGTTCTCCCCATCATAAAATGACCTTACCCATTAACCCATTTCATGCTGATGATACGCCATTTTGATTGGGGAACACCATAATCTTTTTTTAAATGTGCTTAGAAGTATATGTCGCTACCACCATTTGAACCGTCTCAACGAGACGGTTCAAATGAATGTTCACAACAAAAACTTTCACTCACAAATAACAAAAATAAAAATAAAATATTACAAAAATATCATACCCGTAAAGGTGTGTTCCGCATGTAAAGGGTAAAACATATATATATAATAAATACCTTAGCGCATCAGTTCTGTGTTTCGCCTTCCATCTGTCAGACAATAGAAATTCATAAACTATCAGAAAACGGTTCATATCACGAGACGGCTCATTTTGAGCTGCGTCACCGTAAATCTACACTTTTTTACAAAATTAAATATGTGTGAAATTTGGTTTAAACATGTTTTATTTGTATATTATTTACAAGTAAGGCATCAATCGTAGTATATACAGAATTATACAAATGGGATTGGATTGGAAGCAAGCTTATATAAATCCTCTCCCTGTGTGAAATTTCAACGTCAGAATTTATTTCGAAATTCATACCAACGAAAAACTGTGATTGGATAAAGGAATAATATTTACCGTTATTACATGACTGTCTTTCAACAAAGGGTCCATTGTGTACATACACATCATGATATAAAGCAGTTACATTGATTCATGATTTGATACGAATATGTGATGAAATACAGTAAAATATTGCTACTGTATTTTGGATGTACTTGGTACTCTGTAGGCAAATCTTTATTGAACGTGACACTTTGTAAAATGATTACCTGTATCTAAGTGAGAATCTGCTGTTGTATGATTACTTCCTGTAGTAGCCAATGTCATCAAAATTTCAAAGTATACTTATCTAGCAAAGTATACTTTGAGGGAGTAATCATTTATTTTTCCCGAAATTCATTATTTAATATAGAACTAACGACTGCATATATCTGATGATTAAAAGTGTGCAGAACTATTATACTAAATTTATTACATTATCACAGCAGTGATAATGTAATAAATTCAGTATAATAAAAATTAATAAATTTATCCTTAAATTGAAAATTTCTCCCTCAATGTATAATTTGCTAGATAAGTATACTTTGCAATGTTGGTTGAATAGGCTACAGTGCTTCAGATAAGCTTTGTGTCTAATTTATTAAAATACATGTACTATTTATATACTCAATGATTTCAGATTCCATGATCTTAGCTGTTGATGACCCGTTAAACAGCCGTTAAATCAGATGTATAATATACTCTATAAATATCACGCAATCTGATTGGCTGATGGTCATACATTACGGGTATATCATTGTTTATAAACGGTCGCAAATTATTTCAATATATGTATTCCTGCGCCAGTAGTAAAGGAGTGCATCAGAAATAGGTTAACTGCATTGTAATTTTCAAATTTGCGGCATATATCAGAAAATGATAGGTCGCAAAACATGTTTAATGGCTCCGCTAGCGCGTCGCCATTAAACAGATTTTCCGACCTATCATTTTCTGATATACGCCGCAAATTCGAAAATTACAATACAGTTAACCATATATTCATGCATATTGTATTGACACTTTGTAAAATGATTATGGGAATCTACTTTTATATGATTAATTCCAGAGCTTCAGATAAGCTTTGTGTCTAAAGAGTATTATATTTCCTGATTTCAAATTCAATGCATATTTTATTTTTTCCGATCTTTAATAGGGAATAAATGAGAAAAACGAAGTAAACAAAGTTGAAAAGTGTTGTTTTCTTTGCAGCTGAAATATGTGATTTTGTTTAACTTACAGTTACTTTATTAGTGCATATGTTCTCCTCAATTTGAAAATTAATGAGTATTTTCAAATTGTTCCGAGTATGTGCACCTTCGAGAATCAATGCAAATTCAGCTAAAATAATTGTGTAAAATTCACCAATGTATCTGGAGCTTTGCACATTTGTAATTATGAAATTATTTGTTGTTATACCCAACTATGATAGTGGAGGGGATATTTAGTGTTACCTTCGTCCACCATCCCATCCTTCTATCGGCCATCACAAAAATTGTGGAACTCCAAAATGTTTAACCCTTACACTGTGGAATTAATATTGCCATCTGCTGTTTATCTTCTAATACTTCTATTGTCCTCATCCACAGCAATGCTTTTGCAGCAATTTAGCACCATTTCCATTGAAAATGATTCTCAATTGCTGTCAAACCATGTTTTTGATGAGAATAGAAATTATTCTAAAGTTCTGTCAAACCATGTTTTAATTGAGAAAGACGGCAAAATAGAAAACGACAGCAGACGACTCTTTGTTCCCAGTATTATATGGGTTAATTTGTACACTCGCATTTAACTGCAACAGACGAAGGCTTGATACTTGGTATGCAGCTTCTTTATGGTCTGTAGATGCACAAAGTTATCTTTTTTTATTTTTGATACAATCGCCGGATCATTGATTATCTCCCCCTTTGGGAGTTAGCATTTTATAATTTTGCCATGCAACCCGTAAAATCGTTTAGCTGTAATAGATGGAGGCTTGATACTTGGTATGTGGCTTCCTTATGATGTTGAACGTGACCTTTGATTCCGATAACCAGGTCATGGATTATCTCCCCATTTTGGACTAAGAACTTTGGCATGTAGCTCGGACAATATTTTTCATTATTATAAAGCTGTTTGTACTATTAAAGTGGTAGGTGAGGCATCCGTGTTCTATGAACACTTTTTATTGTATTAAACAATAACAAACATGTGATTTGTCACAAAATATATGCACTTAATTTAGTTGTGACCAGTGTGGACCAAGGGGCCGTTTCACTAAACTTTGTACGACTAAAATGTTCGTAAGTGCAAAATTATGAATTACATTTAAAAAGTCTGCAAATATCACATTAACAATGTTTTCTTGTAAACAATTATTTGATTTACATTTATTGAGCATAGGCTCATATGCAGCATATGCTCAATAAATGTAAATCCATCAATTTAAATTTCTAGACGATCCTAAATTTGCACTTGCGAACATTTTAGTCGTACGAAGGTTAGTGAAACGGGCCCCAGATTGGACTACCAGTTTCTTCAAGTGTTGGCAAGACTCGGACCTAGAACCCAGGAAATGGCCTACTTGAAAACATTACCCCGCCCACCAATTTCCTGACAGACTATAGAGCAAATTATATAACTGGCTATACTGTATTGTGTACGGAAATGTGTGGACGGGGAAATGTGTGGACGGGGTAACGTGTTTCAAAATGAGCCATTTACCGGGTCCTACGTCCGAGTCTTCCACCTGTGGTGTGCACGTCAAGTGATAAAATGCACGTATATTAGCGTTATCCATTTTCATGCTGAGGATATGCCATTTTATTTGTAAAAAATCTTGAATCCAAATATATTTTGTATATCTGCTTACAAGTATAAATATATTGTGACCAACCGACGGTTGAAATGAACATTTTTAAATAAAAAATATAAGAAAAGTTAAAAGTTGATTGCAAATGCAATGGATGATGGCAGATAAGCCACTAAAATATGTGGCTCAGATAAGTCACTAAAATATGTGGCTGTCAACAGCTAAGGTCATTTTAGGCCGGGTCAACGGGGTTGACTCCGTAGTCTGATCTGTGACCAATACCATTTTCCCAGAATAAGCCACACATTTTAGTGGCTTCTCCTAGCTACATATTTTAGTTATTTTGTTTGCTATGTTCACCGCCATTACACAAGCAAACAAAATATATTTGGCAAACAGGGAAGAGCATTGCCAGACTGTGTTGATTCGTGGTAATATCAGTGTCTATACTGGTCACAAAGCCAGTAAGGTTGTTTTTATCATATCGTGCCCACAGGTGGCTGATTTGATAATATGATGGTATGGTATAATATTTGAGACAAAACCATGAAAACAGTATTAAATACGTTTACAAAATTTACAATAGTTTTCATAAAAAAAGTAAAAAATTGACAAAATTCCGCATGTACTCTGACAGTTTGTCAAATTTTGACGCCATTTACGGAAAATATTGCAAATTTTGTAAACATTATTTAACATATTTCATGAAATTACGCAAATGTCCACAGGTGTACAAAATCACAATGCGTGTCTCATATATAATATACTGTTTATATCGTTTTTGACATGTCGAAAACAAAAATATGCTTAGTCATTCTTTAATCAGTTTGTAAATACAAAGTGACTAAGCTATGACTACAAATGTTTTTGTTTTCTAAATGTCTAAAACACGGGTGGAAGACTCGGACCTGTGACATAAAAAGAAATTCCCATTCTTCACCAACTAGACATAAATTTGCTACACCGATCCATACCTCTCGCGATGGTAGCAATTTAACCCATATCTTCAATGTAACACATGGAAGAGCGATTTTGACAATATTATTTTTGTGAATTTACTAGTTCTACATCAAAGATTATTTGTTTAAATGTATAAACTATACAGTTTACTAAATGTTAACTACATGCAATAGGTTTGGGTATGCACTTCGGTTGCTCACATTTTTTGAATGCGTCAAATTATAGCCGTAGCTAAAATATCGGAGGCGAATTATTGTAGCTAGTGTCATACATACTTAGAAATGTAGCGTACAGTACAACATCAGGTGGGCGGGGAAATGTTTTTTTTTACTATGGGATTTGTATGCCCCCTATGTGATAGCGAAGGGGGTGGGGGCATATTGCGTTGCTCTTGAGGTTCGGTACATCCGTACGTCCGTAAATCCGTACTTCCATCTGTGTACATTTACGTCAAAGTCGAAAAATGTGTACGAGTTCTCCAGTTAGAGTCCAGTAGGTCAGGGGGCATATATATATATCCATGTTTTACAAACATAATGTCTATTTTCTGTTCGACGTTTTCCTGTCAACGAACTGTTGTATTAAACACATTAACTCTAAAACATATTTAAATATATGTTCTTTTTCACCAAAATCAAATACTGATTTATTAGCGAAAAAAATAGTTCTATCGGAATTTAACATGGTGTAAAGGAGGTAGAAGATATGGCGGAGGAGTCAAAAAACAAAACATTTTGGAAATTGACTCCAAAGCCTGGCTAGATAGCTTGGAAATGATGTACCTAAGATTTTGAAATTCGGTCCACAAATGAAAAAAAATTATTTTTAAAAATCTGTTTTTAGGAAAAATAGTTTTTTGGGGATGGTTACTTTTCTTATTAATGAAAAAGTACTTAAATTTAAAAATTTCGTCGGCAGCAAAACGTGGAACAGACAGTACTGTCTGTTCCACGTTTTGCTGCCGACGAAATATTTAAATGTATGTACTTCTATTTGTCCTATTGGAATTTAACATAAGGGCTAAAAACAGATTTTTAAAAAAAAATTTTTTTCAACGGGATGTTCTTTTGTATTACCATGATTACATGTCCAAGTGCTGCCACCTGTGTTCTAAAACGGTCTATTTTATCATCCCATCTCCAAACCGAACATCCGTGATTGTGCCTCCATGTGATAACATGTACATGTATTTGTACAATGTTTACACAGTTTTGCTGAGCAAATTTCTTCTATTTATACCTGTATGTTTGTTACCATGTATGTACACAACCGCCTGCTTTAATCTTGCCTGTCTGAGCCTGACCTGTATACACAACCGCATGTGATAAACTTGCCAAGAGTATCAATGTTTCCGAACATCTATTGTATTCCGCATTTGCTGCGAACGCTTCATCAACTTTCAACATCATTTACAGAAAATAAATTTGTTTGTGTGTAAATATCTTTCGTAAGATATCGCACATGTTCTTAGGTTCAAAATCACATGGCGTGTCTCATATTGACCAAGGTCAGTAAACGTTTCACATGTGCAATTGTATGTTTAGTACATCCGCTGCTATATAGACCACATACACACCCGCCTGCGTTCATCTTGCACTGCGTATACACGTTTCTGAACGTCTATTGGCAATCTCAACTCGCAATCAAACAGTTTGATTGTCTGAGCCTGAGCTGTATACACAACCACATGAGATAAACTTGCCAAATTATCAACATTTCCGAACATCTATTGGCGATCTCCACTCGCAATCAAGCAGTTTGATTGGCTGTGTCGGAGCTGTAGCACAACCCAGGCTCATCCAATTAATCTGCTTCATTTACAGCACAATATGCAAGTATTTTGAAATTAAATAATTGACAAATATCGGCAAGATTAGCACAGATGGGTGTGTACATAATAATTTTGGAAAATTAAACAAATACAATCTGAAAGATGTTCAAATTTTACTAAATAAATGTTGTTATTAAACAGGTAGAGATCTATAGCTATTTACTATCTGTTCCACATTTTCTGACAACAAACTCTTGGCTATTAAGCACAGTCAATCTAAAAGATATTTAAATGTAAGAACTTTTCATCAATAGCAAGAAAATCACCCTCCCCAATTTATTTTATTTGATGAAATTCCATCAAATATTTATTTTATTGCGAGAAAAAACATTTTCATTTGGGAATTTAACGTGGAGGTGGGGGAGGAGTCAAACAACGAAACAAATTGCAAATTGACTCATAAGTCTGTTTAGATTGGAAATGATGTATTTAAGAACAAAAAATAGATTTTGAAAATCGGTCCACAAAATGAAAATTATTTTCAAAAATCTATTTTTAGCCCCATGTTAAATTCCCATAGAATTTGTCTTTTTTTTTTCGCAATAAAATCAATATATACTTACATTTCAATATTTGTTAGATTAAATGTGTTTAATAAGCGAACGTTTGGGGCAGAAAATGTGGAACTGACAGTAGTTGATGTTAACCGTTGTAGACCCTGATCGCACGTGGAACATGTGATATGAACGATGTTCATTTAAACAATCCCATTACATGACCCATCTGTACGGATCTTTTCTTGATCTTTTCTTGAATTTTCAAGTTCTTTTCTTTTCCCAGGAGAAGAATTCACATAAGTGTAAACGCTTGTTTTCTAATCCTGTTCTCAATTGTATGTATATATATATCACTTGCCATAACTTGAAGTAAATATTGTTTAAACTAAGTTCTTTTTTTGAATTTGCGAGATCTTTTCTTGAATTTTCAAGATACTTTCTCGCATACAGAGTACATGCAGAATTTTTGAAAATTCAAGAAAATATTTCGAAAATTCAAGAAAACAACTTGAAAAGTCAAGAAAACATCTTCAAAATTCAAGAAAAGATCTCGAAAATTCAAAAAAAGATCTTGAATATTCAAGAAAAGATCTTGAATATTCAAGAAAAGATCTTGAAAATTCAAGAAAAGATCTTGAATAAATGGTAATAAAAAACAAGTGAAGTGGCCCTAATGGGCTTCCGTACATCTGGATTCCGAGTATAGATAATGTAGCGTATAGTAGACACCAGTAGCCGATTTCATCAAAATTGTAAAGTATACTTTGAGGCAGTAATAATTTTTTTCCCCGAAATGCATATATTTGATGATTAAATGTATGCAACATTATTAAACTGAATTTGTTACATTATCACAGCCAAAATGGCTGTGATAATGTAATAAATTCAGTATAAATTCAGTATAATTAATGAATTGATCCTTAAATTGAAAATTTCTCCCTCAAAGTATACTTTGCTAGATAAGTATACTTTGTCATGTTGGTGAAATAGGCTAGTGGTTGGTGGGGTAATGTGATTTGTAATCAAAAGTCCAAGTCCTCCACCCGTGACTGGGAAAATGAGACCATTGATCAAACAACACACTCCAGAAGCCGGAAGCCGGATAACGCTCTATGGACGCATGACAGATGTTTTCTATGAAACGCCAAATGCACAATAATTTGGAGATGAAACCCTCGTTTAGGCTCCTCAAACCCTAGTTTGGGCTGGCCAAATGCACAATAATTTGGAGATGAAACCCTCGTTTAGGCTCCTCAAACCCTAGTTTGGGCTGGCCAAATGCACAATAATCCACTAAACCCCAGTTTGAGAGTCTAAACTATGCTTTAGGCTCTCAAACCCCAGTTTGAGCAATTATTGTGCATTTGGCCAGAAACTGCCGTTTGAGATCGTAATCCAATAAAAAGCCTAAGCCCTAGTTTGGACCCAAACCATTGTTTAAGATAAAAACTGCCAATCGTGATCCCAAACGGTAGTTTTCTTAACTCATTCAACCCTGGTTACCAATTAACAGTTCACCCCTAGAGATAACTGATACGCCATCCCTTGCCTACTTACTGCAGTGGGCTTATCAGCTCTGACTCCCTGGGAATATGTGATGCAATTTCCAAACAGGATTATCAGGCAAGGGGTGTCTTACATTAACCGACTATAAACAGTTCATATATTACCCAATACATCTGAGAATTCATATGTATGTATATTCATCCGAGATTTATCTACGTAATGATGTAATTTTCATTATGCACTTCCCTCATTTCATTATGCAGGACATGATAAAACAGACATAATCTATTAAACAATCTGTATTTATCAAGGTTATTGAATGTACAAGTATGTGTTCAAATCACTATTGATAACACATGGCTTATTTTATTCATGCCCAGTGTAAATCCTGATCAGCCTGCGCATTTATGGTGACAGACCGAAATGCGAACAATGTAGATCCTGACTAGACGGTGTGGATGCGCTGGCACGTATGGTTATTCACTGGTTGCAAATGTAATAAGCCCGGTTTTATCAGATCATAGCTGAGTTAGTTTCACATTATCGATGTTGTGAACTGTTTTGTGTTATATTTGGTTTCTTATTAATTTATATATTATGTACAATAAGGACAGAAAAAATAAATTTGTAGATTCTCATCCATTTTTTGCAAAGGTGTGGTGGGTGTGAAACTTTAATTTTTATTGAACATTATTCCAAATTACTGTACAAATAGACTAATGCCTGGATTTTTGGAAAATATATACTTGTAACCAAAATTAATTTGGCAGTTTTTTTCTGGGCGGGTGGGAATGAGAATCTATAAAATACTTTTCTCCTGTCTACATGTCATAACTTCGTGCTCATGCAGGTGGGGTAATAACGTACGTAACTTACAGTTCCCAAATGTCACAGTCAGTCTTGAGACAGTTGAATCTCAATATAACCCAAAATTTAAATCCCTCTTTTCATAAAAATCAAATTCACATTTTTCACAGAAACGAATTTCACATTTTTCACAAAAATGAATTTCACATTGTTGACACTTGTAAATGAAATTTCACATCGACACACAATTTGCATCATGATGATGCACCATTTTATTTACACTTTATATAAATACAGGAGTAGGTAGATTTTGTAGTTAACGTTTCAACATATCAGGATACCACGACGCACAAGTGGATATTGCACTGTTGGCAGGTGTTGACAACCTCGCGTCTCGTCTTTTTTTTTGCTGCTTTGTCGGCAACGGCCTTTCTTCTCGGCTCTCTTTGGAAAACCAGGCTGACCTCTGGCTGTGTGTTTCGTGTAGTTGTTCTCGATCACTGGTGTAATGTTGTGTTCTCGTGATTGTTATCACGTTCTTGGGATGTTAAACTATTCATACAAGATACTCATATGGTTACATATTCTATTCTAACAATATAACTACATGTTACAGTATATACACTCAACTGGGTGGGGCCTAATATTCATGAGCTAAGAGCCAGCCTCACTATGAGCCAGTCACCTGCAGACACAGAGTAACCCATATACATTACATCCCTTCTTTGTTTTGCAGATAAGGGATTCCTATTTAATGAATGAAAGTTTTACTATGTAATACCAGACGTCATTGACATCTCTTATCACTTAGAAATATATTTGTTTGTGGGTTACACCATGAAATTACTTGTAATTATCTCAGCTCAACATCCCGGTAAAGGTCAAGCTAAGTCGCTAATTTATGAACTTGTACTGGTAACCCAAACCCCAATGTTAATTATACTGTGGCTGTTAATTATAACGTGGCTTTGCCACACCTAATGTTTAACCCTTGTAATAAGGTCTGGTGTGGGAAACATGTCTGTAAAGTAAATTATTGCTGTCCGACCGCACTTTCACTTGTGCACCATTTTGACCTACAACAGTGTAGATAATTGTTTCCCATTTTGGGTCCCATTTTGCGTACAGTTTATTTTTCTTCTTCTGTTTTTCGTCACGGGCACGCAGGGTGGAATCCTCCCATTTCTTCTCAAAGTGAGGCAGTTTATTCCTCACCGCCCGATTGTACAGCAGATCAGTCGGCGCCTTCCCAGTCGTCTGATGTGGCGTTGTACGGTACATCAACAGAAACTTGTAGATTTCTGTTCTCCAGTTTCGTCCTTCTGTATGTGCCGTTTTGATGCATTTTCCCAGCGTTTTGTTGAAATTTTCCACGAGTCCATTGGCTCGTGGCCATTACGGTGTCACACGCCTGTGTTTTATCCCGTTTTGGTACAGAAATTTCTCCATTTCGGCTGATACCATATTTTGCGCATTGTCCGTTGTGATGGACTCAGGTAGCTCATGGGTGGCAAATATTCTCATTAATCGTTGAATGATGGCGTTTGATGTTGTAGATTTCATAATCTCAATTTCGGGAAAAGGAGAATAGTAGTCGATGACGACCAGTATGGATTCTCCCGTCGGTAACGGTCCCATCATGTCCATGGCTACATATTTGAATGCACCTGCTGGTAGTTCAGTGGGTTGCACTGTAGGTGGAGCTGGCGGATTTGATAACAACTGACACTGATAACACGTCTTAATTAAATGCTCCACATCTCTGTCCATACCTGGCCAGTATACCTTTTCACGCAGCAATTGCTTTGTTTTCACCACACCTTGGTGAGTTTCATGGGCGAGTTGTAACACTCTCGGTCGAAGCGACTCTGGTATAACAAGTCTATTGCCGCGAAGTACAACATTGTTGTTCACTGTTAGTTCAGAGCGCATTTTATAGTAAGCCCACATTTCTCCCGATTTTGTCCATCTGTTTTGTTTCAGCGAGTCCACTAATTTCTGTGTCAGCGTATCTTGGGCTGAGCTGGTTTCAATTTCATTCAATGTCATTGCCTTTGGAACAGCGTGTTGAGTTACATAATTTATGTATTCCTCTGTCAGGCTAGATATTTTGCAGTCACTGTGGTCCAGTGGACACCTGCTAAGTACATCAGCTGCCATTAAGTGTGCTGGCTGATATGTCACAGTAAATTTATAGCATTGTAGTTTAAGGAGCAGTCTCTCAATTCTGGCTGGTGGTATGTGTTTTGGCTTGAAAATGTTCACAAGCGGTTTGTGATCAGTGATCAACATGAATGTTAATCCATATAGGTATACACGGAAACGTGTAATGGCCCATGTACATGCCAGAGTTTCGCGTTCAATTTGACTATATTTCCGTTCAACTTGGTTTAATGTCCTACTAGCATATGCGACTGGTTTAAAGTGTCCGTCACTTTGTTTCTGTGCTAGTATACATCCAATTCCATACGGGCTGGCGTCTGTAGTAACGGTTGTTTCTGCGTCCGGATTGTAGAATGCCATGACGTTCGCGCTGGTCATTAACTCCTTCAGCCTCTCGAACGAGTGTTGCTGCTCGGGTCCCCAATCAAATTCCTCGTTACGCCGTGTTAACTTGCGGATCGGCTCCGAGACAGTAGCAAAATTTGGAATGAACTTTGCGCAGTAATTCACTAAGCCAAGGAAACTTTTGACTTCCTTCACTGACTTAGGCGGAGTAGTGTTCAGTACGGCTTCAATTTTACTGTTCTGTGGCATTAGTCCAGATGCAGTCAGGGTGTGTCCCATGTATGTGAGTGATGATTTACAGAAATCACACTTATCCCTGTTCAGTGTTAGGTTTTTTTCGCGTAGCCGTTGAAGCACATTACGCAATGCTGTGTCATGTTCAGCCTTTGTTTTTCCGTAGACAATTATGTCGTCGGACACGTTTTTACATCCTGGGATGTCATGTATCGTGTGCTGAATGACGCGTTGATAGGTTTGCGGCGCGCTGGATATTCCGAAATTTAGGCGTTTGTACCTATACAGTCCGTCGTTTGTGATAAACGTGGTTATCTCCCTGGAATCAGGTGAGAGTTCTAGTTGATGGAATCCCATATTTAGATCCAATTTGGAGTAATATTTCGCACCGTTCATTTCTTCCAATATTTCATCTATATTTGATAACGGAAACCTCTCTCTTTGCACTGCTGTATTAGCTTGTCTCATGTCTACGCAGATTCTAATGTCACCGTTGGGTTTAGGTACGACTACCAGGGGTGAAATCCACGGAGTTGGCCCTTCTGCCTTTTCTATGACGTCACTGTCTAATAGTTCCTTAATTTTCTGATTTACTTGTTCTCGCATTTTAAATGGAATGCGGCGATTCTGCTGTGCAACTGGTGTGACATTCTTATCAACATACAATTGTAATTGAAAATCTTTCAATTTACCGAGTCCTTGAAACCTGTCACTGTATTCCGACAATATTTCATCAACACTGCTTTCATTTTTTTCAACTTTGTTCACACAAAATTTGAGTAATCCAAATTCTACAGCACATTTTTGACCGATTAGAGGTACACACTGACTGTCAATGATGTGAAAGTCAACTTTATTCATTTCGCCATTTATTTTGACATTCATGTGACACACACCGATAATTTTGAGTGGTATTTTGGATGCATATGGGTATATTTTCGCATTTGATTTCTTAAGAATGCATGTATTTGATTTGATTTTATCAAACGTGGTTTTGTCCAAACAATTCACTGTTGCACCGCTGTCGATGAGAAGCTTACACTCACTTCCTTCAATTTCTGCACTTACATAAGTGGATTTATCATTAGACTTAATTCCAAACACAAGTTAAGTGTCGCTGTTCTCTGCAGTATCATCTTGCATGAATCGCACTTCCCGTTTTTCTCGTGTTTTGCACATGTGAGCAAAATGACCCTCGCCTTTTACAATTATTGCAGACGACATTCCGTGATTTTATACACTCATGGCCAGAATGACCTTTGCCACTATAGCGATAACACGATTTGAATTGTGATGGTTTGGGGCTCGATCGCGGTTTTCCTCGTGGTGCGTACTGCTTCCTTTGTTTCTGGTATTTTCCTGGCTGCTGGTACCGTTGTCGTAGGTGTAGCGCATCTTCGTCGTGCTGAGTCGTCGGGTATTCGAACCTCTGTCTTCCCGTCGCTCCATTCATTTTCGTCGCATGTAGGTCTGCGAGTTCATTTATCCTGGCGATTTGCTGTATTTTATCCAATGTCAGTTCGTGTTCTCGCAGGAATCTCTTCTTTAATTCCGTTGAACTGCAGTTTTCTACGATCTGATCGCGGATTTGATCATTTACAGTTCCGTCGGGAAATTCACAGGAGACCGATAATTTCTTCAAACGGATGACGAAGTTGTCCACTATCTCGTCTGTTTCTTGTTTCGCCTGTCGAAATATGTGTCTTTCATATGAAATGTTCTTCTTTGGATTGAAGTATTCTGACAGTTTCTGAACTGTATCTTTGTACGTGTTTCCAGCATCTGTCAATGTCTCGTAAATATCCTGGACTTCTTCTCCGGATAAATGTAGCAGTAATGCCTTCTTCTGCTCATCCTTGGTAACTCCTGATGCTGCTATGTAGTACTCGAAACGTTTGATGTAATTGTCCCAAGATCTTGACAAATTTGTGTTTTCGCCTAAAACTTTGAACTGTTTCGGCGTTGACAAGTCATATTTGGCTGCCATCTTGACTTGAGAATAGATTTAATACACACAAATTCCTTTTCTGAGAAAAATAATCCCGTCACTCGTCGCCAATGTAATGTTGTGTTCTCGTGATTGTTATCACGTTCTTGGGATGTTAAACTATTCATACAAGATACTCATATGGTTACATATTCTATTCTAACAATATAACTACATGTTACAGTATATACACTCAACTGGGTGGGGCCTAATATTCATGAGCTAAGAGTCAGCCTCACTATGAGCCAGTCACCTGCAGACACAGAGTAACCCATATACATTACAACTGGTGTGGAGGTATCGGCATATCTTGTCAAAACGGTCTGTTTTCATGACTCTCACGATGTTCAGATTCCCGAACAGGGCATCAGTCGACCAGTACATTGCCGTTTGTCGAGCTGAAATGCAAATGAAGAATTAATTATAACTATCCTATTAGCATAACGTGATATGTGGCTGCAACTGGAGAAATGGATTCGATTGTTGGGACCAGTGTAGATCCAGACCAGCCTGTGTATTCGCACAGTCAGATCAGGGTCAGACCCGACCTCGCGCTGCCTCTGCTGCAATTACATTTTATAACGAATAAACATTTTCTCGTTATGTCCGTCAATTTGTAACGTCATCAAAAAAATCTTTTTGATACTTTCTGTGAAAAAAGGTAATTTATCCAAAAATACTATATATTAGTCCAGATCTGATCATGGCTTTATCTAATGGGTGTATGTATACAGATAGGACTGAATATTGCCCCACCCACTTGAACCTACAGTAAAAAATATTACCTTTACAAAGAGTATTAACTGGAACTTTTCGACTTACTTTAGTAACCCTGTGAGTATGTGGATGGGGAGTTCAATCGCATGTGATGTAAATAATAACATCAACTCACCTGCAAAATGCGCATAAACAGCCGGAACCGAGCCAGGCTATCATCTCCTCTTCAAACATTGGCCACCAGTTTGAATCAGGCTGTTTGAGCACAATTATTCGTTTCAATTGTAAATTTCGATGATTTCCTGCGTTTTAAACAGATTAAAATGTTCTCCATGTGGAAATCGATCTTTCTTCGTCATATATAACAAGAAATCTGATTGGCTGAATTTACGTCGATCTCTAAATATATATTGAAAACCACCAATAGCAAACGACGACATATAGGCAAATTTACTCAATGATCAATTTCACTCTGTATTCTCTCAGCAAATCCCTATGAAACTTAGTTCCTATTGCAAGTATATTTCCAGTCTTTTTTCCAGAAACCCAAACGACATGTCTGAGATAAAGGTAACTGAAATGGGGGTGCAAAAGCTACTTCATAGCATCTCTGTTTCCAAGGCACCAGGCCCTGACAACTTAAGGCCAGCATTAATGAAGAGTCTCTCTCCTGAGCTTGCACATATACTTACTCTTCTTTTCACTGTTGTCAGCTCCTTGAGTGTATTGTGTGCAGTAACCTGATGCAATATCTCAAATACCACAACATTATCTACCCTCTCCAGCATGGTTGTCGTGAAAAACGCAACTGTGAAAGCCAACGTGGTAGACAAAACGATGTCGTAGTGATGGACTTTGCTAAGGCATTTGACAAAGTTGCTCACAACAGACTACTCTATAAACTTGTTTCTTATGGTGTGAAGGGCACGACTGTGGGCTGAATTGGTTCTTTACTCGGTGGTAGATCGCAGAAGGTGGTCCTAGAGGGCAAATCTTCCTCAACTGTTCCTGTACTTTCTGGCGTACCTCATGGCTCAGTCCTGGGACAAGCTCTATTTCTGGTATATATTAATTACACTTCCTGAGTCTGTGCAATATAGTACAGTCCGGCTTTTCGAAGACGACACACTATTGTATCTTTCTATACACAGCCAGACCGGCTGCGCTAAGCTCCAACAGGATCTCCTTAGTCTAGAGAGATGGGAGAAATACTGACAGATGTCCTTTCACACAGACAAGTGAGAAGTCATCCACATCACCACTAGAAAATCTCCTATCCTTCATAACTACTCTCTTCATGGTCATACACTCTCATCAGTGCCCCAGATGAAGTATCTTGGTGTCAGAATCAGCCACAACTTGAAGTGGAACAAACATCAACGCTATATCCTCTAAAGCTAATCAGACATTAGGTTTCCTTAAACGTAACTTAAGGATTAACTCGCCCTCTATTAAAGAAAGAGCCAATAAATATCTTGTCCGACTGGAATACTGCTCTACTGTATGGGACCCTAAGTGCACGATTAAGGACATAGAGGCCGACCATACAACACATAGATTAGTCCATCAACTGGAGATGGTTCAGAGGAGGGCTGCAAGGTGGGTCTCCAATTCAGAGGAGGGCTGCAAGGTGGGTCTCCAATAGGTACCATAACACTTCTAGTCTGACCGACATGCTGCATAGTCTGGAATGGAGATCTCTTGATCAAAGACGTGTCGATGCCAGGCTATGTATGCTCTATAAAATAAGAAACTCTTGTAGCCATTGACGGAGATAATTACCTCATTAGAGGCACTGGCAGACGTCAATATCAATACCGACAATTACGTGCTGACAAAGACAAAGACTACACACGATTCTCATGTTTCCCTCGGACCGTTATCCAGTGGAACCAGCTCCCGTCTCACACTTGCTTGGCAGAGTCGCTGGATTCATTCAAGACACATGTATTGAAGAACCAGCACTCTAGACTCAACTAAATTTGAACACTCTTCTTTCTCTGTATTCTTTCCCTTTCTTTACTTTCTTCTATCTTTCCTAACTCTTCTACTCTATCTCATCTTTTTCATATTTCACTATTTTTTTCCTTCTAAGCACTCACTGATGATAACCCTCAGTATTGAGGGTATACCAGTATACTGGCAAAAGCAAAAAGACTCGTCGTGCGGGATACACTGCTAGCTTTATCGAGCCGTCAATTCTCGTCGCGCGGGATAGGGTTAAGATAAACTGCAACGAGTTAACTCAGCGTGCGGCACACGGAAGCAGATAAGGCCGACGCCTTATCTCGGCGCTAGGGGTGAATGAGTTAAACCCTGGTTTGGGCAATTATTGTGCACTTGGCGGCAGAAACCACCGTTTAGACTCTCAAACTAGTGTTAGCCTAAATCCTAGTTTGGACCCAAGTTGGAATGGTGACGAACAGAGCACATTCTGATCAGACTGTGCGGATGCACTGGCTGATCTGGGACTACACTGTTTCTTAATGCCTTAACAAATATCTTTATCTTCCACATTGATGGTTATATGTGTGGATGTGACTGGATAAATGGAGCTTATATTTTTTGCGACCAGTGTAAATCCAGATGAGCCATAAAAAAGCGCCCATTTCTCCAGGTTACGACCAGATGTTGTAGTCTTATCGTCTACATTGACGGTTAAATGTGTGAATGTGACTGGAGAAATGGAGCTTATGGGTTTTGCGACCAGTGTAGATCCAGATCAATCAGCACAGCACAGTCTGATCAGGATATACACTGTTCGCCATTACATCAATGCAACGCCCGTCATGATGCTAACAAGCAATGTAGATAGTTATCAGGATACGGGAGTGTACTATTTTATGTAAGGAGCTACACTGGTCACAAATCCCATACGCCCCATTTTTCCAGTCACAGCCACGTGTTATGGATACAATCACCACTTGTATTTGCACTGATCTGCATGTACACAATCGTCCTACTGTCTGTAAATCCAGATCAGCCAGTGCATCCCCACCGTTTGATCAGGATCTGCTCTGTCCGCTATTCTATCAATGAAATCCTTACCGGGATCCCGACCGGAGATCTGTTTTTGCCCTCAGGTGCGGCTTTGGCTTTCTTGTATGTGATAGTTGAATCTGGTTATACCCCTTATGTGAGTAATACGATTATTCATAATCCTATTTTAGGGGCCAATGACTTTGGTGTGGTATGGACCTTGCACCAGGTCAGGCTATTCCAATTAAATGCAGCAGGTTAAACCCGTTGGCCTGGCCTTAAACGTCCTTAGCTGTTGATAGGCCGTTAAACACTCAAATCAAATTCACTGTTTGATTGGCGAAACAGAGCAGGCCCAGAGATTGCGCGGATGCGCATGCTGATCTGGGACTACACTGGATGCTAATGCCATAAAAAAACCTCTCAAGTTCTCAAGTTACGGCCACATATTGTAGTGTTTTATCTTTTACATTGACGCTTATGTCTGTACTGTATCAGTTTAAACACAGGCGATCGGCATGTTGATATGATAGTGTATGATACTTTTTATATGTTATCTCTCTTGATATAGCATATTGTGTCATGCAAATTTCTATGGGGATCAGGCAGGCAATTACGGTGTCCTGTTAGGGCCACGTTACATGCTCGAGTTCTCGCTCTCTCGACCTATATACGAGATCACGAGATCGCGAGAACGCGAGGCGAGATCGCGAGATCGCGAGATCGCGAGGCGAAAACGCGAGATTCAATCTCGCAATCTCACCTCGCGAATCTCGCGAATCTCGCAATCTCGCGGTCGTAAGTAAATATATGCGCATGCTCGCTGGGAATGCGTTTTGCGCATGCGTGTCCGTAACCGTTATTCAGAAGAGAAGATGGCGTCGGAGGCTGTGGAAGGTACAGTTTAGTTTTGTAAAATATAAAATTATCATAAATTTGACAGTGTTATGCCCATTAAACTTAATTAACTATTTAATCATGAATTCGTATTAATGGTCAGTATGCGTATAGATTATGAATGGGGTGGGGAATTTCATTTGGCCTAGCTACTAAACTTTATAGGCATTAACTATCTAACATTAACCGGTCCCTCTGGTTGGGGTTGAATAAATATTGGGCATAATTCACCGGTTTGTAGGCAGAGCAATTCCGTTTCACTTTTGAACTCGACAAGTATCAGAGTGCGGTTCTTAAGCTATTCCGAGACCTAAATTTGACAGGGAATGCTTCAAATTTGCTAAAAACGCCACAGAGTGAAGTGATGCGGTTACCAACTGGTGAATTTTGCTTCATATGTATGTCACGCCAAATTATTATTTATTATTAAAACAAGATATCTCATCATATAGTTGTTTATAAGATATGTTTTATAGTTTATAAACTATCTTGTATAATTTATATATCTTATAGAATTTATTAGATATCTTATACACTATTTAAGACATGTTATATAAGAAATGATATATGAATGGTATCTTATAAATTATATCATATATATTGTTTTAGTACTAAATAGTAATTTGGTGTGTCTAACAATCCAGTTTGTTCCAAATGTTGTTTTACAGTTCTCGTTCATCCAATCAGGTATTATCGATACTTTTGAGTAGTATGTAGCAAGGGCAGGAGTCCTTAATGTATGAGAAAGGTGCTGGTGCCCTGCACTACGAACAATTTTATATAAACTATCTTATATAAGTTATATATCTTATATAATTTATGAGATACCTTATACACTATTTAAGACATGGTATATAAAAATGATATATGAATGGTAGCTTATAAATTATATAAGATATATTGTTTTAGTACTAAATAGTAATTTGGTGTGTCTAACAATCCAGTTTGTTCCAAATGTTGCTTTACAGTTCTAGTTTATCCAATCAGGTATTATCGATACGTTTGAGTAGTATGTAGCAAGGGCAGGATTCCTTAATGTATCTTTGAGAAAAACGCTGGTTCCTTGCACTGCCAACGATTTTATATAAGCCTACATTTAGCAGGCAGCTACATATGGTTTTCCGTTAAGGTCATTGTAATGTCGTTATATGGTCACTACTACGACAGCACAATAGTATGATAACTATATTACGACACGACGATGGCGATATGACGATAGCATGATAACGATCGCGATATAACAATGGCGATACAAAGACATTATATCGCAGTATTGTTATCATGCTATTTTCATCGTACGGTCGTGATATTGCTATCGTAGTATCACCTTCCGGATAGCATTTGTGGTAAGCCATGGGTCCATATAAGCCCTACACAGTTGTGGTAAGTCAGGTGTCCGGGATAAGCCACACATGCATGGCAAGACAGAGTTAGAGATAAGCCACACATATGTGTGGTAAGTCAGGACTACAGAGAATCCTTACATGTGTGACTTACAACACATGGGTAAGGCTTATCAGTGTCCCTGACTAACCGCATATATACCATTTTACTTTGAACATATACGTAAGGCTTATCGGGACCCCTGACTTACCACAGATGTGTAGGCCTTATCGGGATCATTTATTGACTTACTTAGCGTCTTATCGTTATCGTACTATCACTATCGTAGATCTGACAGCGATATTACGATGAACTCTGTAGCTACCACCAATTGTTACCCTAAATATTTAATATAGACAGCATTTCTTTTCAATCACAGTTTAAGTTGAACAAATTATTCTAAATTTAGCGTCCATGACTGTATACTGGTTAGTGTTGTATTAATAACTAATTAATACTGTTTGTGGCAAAACTGTGACGTATTTTCACCACCGTTTGTTTTGGTGGCCATTGTGTTACCTGGTTGTCACTGGTGTTACCATGAGACGAAACAGAATTGTCTTAGGTTTATGGAAATAACAACATAATATAGATAAGAAATGTGTTTGTCTATGCATGTTTTCTTAATTATATTTAACAAGATGTGTAGTTATACAACGGATTAACAACTATTTTGGCAAATCCAATGTTCATGAGTCATTGCAATATATAGCTTTCACATTTTAATTAATTATTTTTTCATAACCCTACTGGAATTTTGCTTGCATTACATGCAGAAATATATTATATAAAGCTAACACAACTTTTTATATTAATGTTTCAATTGATTTTATCACCAGTGACATTTTGCGGAGTGCTATGTTTTCCGACCAGTTGAGACTTAACATGGACAATTTAAGCTAGCGTTTCATTATTTTTGATTTCTTGAATAGTGTAAGATTCCAATCAAACGATAAAACAAAAATTGCTTTGAGTTAGTTTTTACTAATTTCTACCATCCACAAAAGTGACATTTTTTGGAAAATGACCCATATACCATGTTTATATGTTACATGTTGTAAGATTAAACAAGGAAATGTTTGTTTGCTTTCTTTGTTGTTTTAATTTGTTTGGAGCATACTATACATGTTATTTAATCTGTAAGGGATACCAGCTGAGGAGGAAGAATTCATCGATTTGAATCGACTGGCTACGTTCGAAACGAATTTTGTTTACTCGTGTTTCCTTACAATTACATTTTAATAAAAGCAGGATCTGGTCACTTCACTGACTGAGTCGTAGAAACTTTGCCCTTATTTGAATATAATGGAGTTACAATTGAATATTTGAGATCAAGAATGACAACATGTTCTTTGCCTCATTTGCCGATTGCGGTGGTTCCATCCGGTGATCATGTAGGACAGACGTGCATCTGTCGTATGCTTCCTCTGTGCAACCCCGTATTGACGGCGGTGAACAGAATGTCCTAAGCGACTCAACATCTTCTAAATCTACATGGTATTTAAAATCTTCGGTACCTAAAAGAAAAATAGAAATATGAGCACGCTGCTGTATTCTGAAATATCTCTTTGAAAGCATACTGAGCAAAAACAAGAGGCCCAGAATGGGCCTGTATCGCTCACCTGATGTAGATGCTGATCAGTCTGCACAGTAAGCTGATACGGAAACTACATATGCTGCCCAGGGGCCCAAGGTCAAGATCAAATTACTTTGAACTTTACGTTAAACTTTTTGCACTCTGGCAAAATGTTAAACTTTGTATGTGTCTTATGTGTCTCATATCTATCCAACCACATGAATTAATGACTTGATACATTACATACGTGTTTATCTTCATCCACATTTTGATTCCGGTCCACACCCAGCATTGATATTAGTTAGTACTATCAAATGCCTCGTAGGGCGCGACATGCGGGCCTCGGCCATCTAGTTTTCTTATATATATATTTAACAGTTTAAATTTGTTTAATTATGGATATATTTAATCCATCTGGCTTAAGTATTGCTGTCCAATACATGTATTAAATTAAATGATCAATTATTAATTCATCTAAATAGTTGACGGTGTATAACAAGAAATCACGCAGTGATGCGTGACTAATTATTCCGGAAAGGTTCATTGATTGAAATAGGATTGCGTGGTTGTACAACAGTACCGTTACTGACGGGGTTTAAATAACACGCACGTCCCATGCCACAAACCGGTTGTTCCATGCTTCCATCCTTACAGTATGGTAGCTGCGATCTTTTGATCAGCCAGGCCGTGTTTTCCGCTTATACAAGTTATAGTCCGCAGATGATAACTTATAACTTGCTACTTGTTTACACACAAACCGGTCATAAACAAAACACAGAATAGGTGAGACATTTAAATATACCCGTGTCTGCATTCCTTTTCAATAGTGACTTTGAGATTGGTCAATACGTATTGTGTGGTCGAGGGGTTAGAGTGACAGTGTATGAATGATGTCGTCCCGGAGTTCCCATCTTAGTTGTTCATACATATAGATATATTTTGTATTTGTTTATATTTTATTATTATATTTCTTTTTTTATATATGTTGCTCTTACAAATTACATTAACTTCTGCATGAGACAGTTTACATGTAGAATGTTAGTCTCACTTTGAAGAACACTAATAACTAAATGCACATTTCATTTGTGTCCATCATTTCACATGCCTACAGTACATGAAGAATCTGGGAGTATGTTCTCGCCAATCATGTCACATTGCGGTCATACAGCAATAGTGATAACCCTCGTCGTGTCACATATTTCCCTCTCCACCAACCATTCAAAAGAGGAACACAATAATATCGACAAAAGTAATGTGTTTTGTGAGGTTCGAACTCTGACCAGATAGTTTGAACAAAAGTTCTGCAAAATTGTGGACATTCGCCGGCTTCGATACCACTGAGCCACACACTACATGTATATTGTTTAGCACCAAGATACACTATTATAGTCACATACATGCACGTGCACTCCATCATGTATTTATTATACACGACAACGAGGTTATAATATGATAATACACCTGTTTACCTATTTTTGGACTCATCGATTGACCTCCAGCAACTTATTATCGTCTGTCATTTATACTCATAATACTACAATACATAACAAGTGCGTAGCATGTTATCAATGTTTATTGGCCATATCGGACACTAGTAGTAGAGCGGTACGTTCCCTCGTCTTATTGATTGTGTGTGAAGCGGTGTATCAATACAATGACTCGAAATTTGACGCCATCTCTCAAGCTGGATAATTGGTAGATAAATAAAAGCTACTTTTACGTGCAAAGAATATAACTTCAATACACGGGACCGCATTTTCCCGTCCCGTCTGGCGGACGAAACTAGAATAACGTGTATTGAAAAAGAACACACCAACAACAGTCAATCGCCGCGGGCAGGGCACGAACCTGGTACATGTACACCAAGAACGACCGCCCATGTCGTTACCACATGCGCTAGCGAAACTCATCATTCATGAACTCCTGTGTAAAGAAGACAGAGCAAGAAACATAAACAACAATATACCATATAGATCCGGGTGGTAGAACAAGTCCGGCTTCCCAGGTACAGTTCCATCTGTCGTACTTCGTAGTCTGTGACGATTCCATTCATCTCGAATGCGATTAAGTTCAGCTTGAATAATTGGCATGAAGCAGAATCGGTCGATTTCTCTGCAATAGAGTATTACATAAATCCCATAGCAATATGGTACAACGTTACAAATTTATTGGAGAGTATATGTGGTAAGGCCTAAACAACTTTGTTTAGGGTAACCCGACCCTACCTAACATTTTAAGCCAACAATCTCATATCTAAATACATTTTGGACATTTTGGTAACATAACATTTCTAATAACGTTATCGCAACATTTAGTAACTTTGCTGCTACGTTCTAACGTAGTGGCAACGTTGTAGCAACGTTGTAGCAACGTTATTGCAACGTAAAAATGCAACGTTGTCATAACATTCGCGCAACGTTTAGAGCACGTTGTAACAACGTTCCATTGTTAGCTGGGAAGTCATCCAAATGTCCTGTGTTGACAGATAGCGACAAGCTAAGAACAGTTGCAATGTAAAGGACGGACGATAGTCAACTTGTGATGACACACTGGTATCACTGCTATCGTTGCATCGTCCTTCACTGAATGACTTACACATGTAGTTGGTTAGCCGTTGAATATGTTCCATTACTTTCTATATATTGAAAGAAGTCCATCCAATACGATATGCCCATCTGACGCAATTGGCGCCACCAACACTCGATTCTCTAGAAAATATAAGATTGTATGAACAATATGTACATGGCATGATTAATTCGAAACACTAACATCCATGTATATATATAGCATATCGAGTGTTATGAATGGCTTTCATTTCGTAATCGTAAGTCAGCTTAAATTGTATTATGTTCTCAGCATAGTTCCACTGTAAGGACATTATGTAACTCAATTTATTATATAGAGGATATTCATATTTTTGCAACGAATATGACATATATGTTCATCTCGTGGTGTGAGATGTCCATATTTCACACCACTCGATGAACATATATGTCATATTCGTTGTGAAAATATGAATATTCTATTTATTATATACCGCTCCATGGAAAGTAGCAGTTTTTGAGACTGCATACGGTAATGAATGTATATTTGCAGCCTATTTGCATTCCGGCACTGCAGATGCGCGTTATGAATATACATAGCGGAAGTAGTCGTATTTTCACCGGAAGTTGTTTATTTCATCGAGGAGAAAATATGACTTTTATTGACATCGTATAACTATGTATTTCATGGGTAGGTACATGTATATAATAAAACTGTATATTGTGTTGAAGATATTACTCGTAAACAGGATTCGCCCATGGGTACAGTTCCGCGTGTTTATTGATTTCAAAGAGGTCTGAACGTGAATGATATTATCAATGGTCAGCCAAGTCAAAGAACAACTAGAATAAGTAATAAATACTTGTATGTACTTGATTAAAAGTGGAACTTCCAATAATACCACTTCTTTCTGCTGAACATTCATCACCGTGGTTCCATCGCAAAGCCTTCTGCATATCCGCTATGTGTTCGTTCTCCGTTCCTGCATCCATCCTTACACAACGTGGCACACCTGGACAGTCAAACAAAACACACATTATATAAACAAGTAATTAGACGTTGGACCTACAATACGCTCCACCCCTTGAGGTACTTTTTGGCAAGTATAATTTACAGATACAGTAGGCAATTGTATAGCATACCTGCTTGTCTGCGCTTAAAAATGGCCGCCAAAATGCATTGTTTTGCTTCAATGGGACAACATTAATAGGCGTTAACTGATACTCTGATCAGTATAAAGTACGTAAATCGCAACGATATATAACCCATTTAATGGAACATCATTTTCAGTACACAATTAAATTAAATCACCAAATAAAAAAAGTGTGATTTTATGACAAAATTGGCAACTTAACGCTGTTAACTTGTTAACGCTGTTAACCATTATTAATGTTATAGATGAATATAATTATAATCCTTGTTTGATATGTGCATCATTTAGAATCAGTGGAGGATCCAGGATTTCACCAAGGGGGGGGGGGGGGCAACATGGAACTTGAACGAGGTATGATTGTTCGTCGACTGAGCGGTGCGAGGGAGTTGGCTAGGGGGGTGCGGGAGCATGCCCCCCGGAAAATATTTGAATTGAGGAAGCCATTTACTGCATTCTACGCTCAATATTTCTTAAAAAAAAAAAAAAATCTGGATATGCTCATTTGTCGACTGAGCGGTGCGAGGGAGTTGGGTAGGGGGGTCCGGGGGCATGACCCACCCCCCCCCCCGGAAAATATTTGAATTGAGGAAGCCATTTCCTGCATTCTACGCTCAATATTTCGTAATTTTTTTTTTTAAAAATCGGGATTTCTGAAGGGGGGTGGGGGGGGGGGGCCTCCCCGAATCCGCTACTGAGAACACATAGTGACTTGAAATAATTTAACAAATGGCAATCATTTTCAAAATGTCCTCCAAAAATGTCATTTTTAATCAAAATTGGCACTGTAACTATTGTTAACAGGTATTATTAAAAGTATTGTTTATTTTAATTAGTACAAATCAATATATACATTTGACAAAAATATCATTTTCAGGACTTGTGACCAAATCAGTATAGAAAATGTGCAATAAATATGTTTTATGCCATAAGAAACAGCCCGGTGGTCATAGAAACATGTTTTTATATTGCATATAGCTGACTGATGGCTACGGAAATATGTTCAAATATCATCCTGGTGCATATTGGTATCACATGAAGCTATTTGGACGTCATATGTGTGTGTTTGGGCTTCATTGGAACGAAACTTGGTCTAGAAACATGCTTGAACATAGAGAATAGTAGGTTAGTGCCGTGAATGGGAAAAAATATCAGGGAAAACTCAAGAATTTCTTCATTTCTCATCAGAAGTATATGTTGTGACCACTCATTTGAAATGTCTCGCCGAGACGGTTCAAATGAGTGGTCACAACATATACTTTGGTTGAGAAATAAAGAAAATAGATAGGTTAGTGCCGTGAATGGGAAAAAATATCTGGCAAGGCTCAGGAAACGGGATGGGCGAGGCTCTGCCGAGCACATCTCGTTTCCGTGCCGCGCCAGATATGTTTTCCCATTCACGGCACTAACCTACTATTATATTTATCCCGTCAACACCTACAAATGGCTGTAAAATGCAGAAATAGTATTGACTGGATATCAAAAATGTTTCACGGCACCGTGTTTCACGGCACATACGCACTGTGTTGACGGGATAAATAATGTTACCATGTTTAACGATTAAAATAGCATATGTGGATGTCTCACGAACATGCCTAAACAAGTTGTTACGTCCAATGATCATGTTTGGATACCATAAGAATGTATCTGGTGGCCATATAATCATTTTTTGGTGACAGGTATGTTTGCAATATAGTATATTTGTATGTCTTCTGAATGTGTTTGAAGGCCATAGGAACTATTTGATGCCAAGGGAATGCATTTTGGGATAACATTAAGTTGGCTGGACGTCATGTGTACAAATGTATGTGTTATTAATTCAACAATTTACTTCAAACTTCATATGTATGTTTATCATCATCAATATTCTCATTATACCACCCACCCACGCTCCCCTGGGCTCAAGGTCAATGTCAAATTACTTCGGTTCAGTATATTTTATTTCCGGTCAAAAGATTTTCGCACATTTATGCTATCATTTCTTTATTATTTCAATGATTCACGTCTAGCTACATATGCATGTTTATCATCATCCATATTATCATTCTACCACCCAACCACGCTCCCCCAGGCCCAATAGCATTGTCAAATTGCTTTGAAAGTTTCGGTTCTGTATATTATATTTCTGGTCAAAAAGTTTTTGCGCGTTTCTCAATTCTGCTATAACCTCTTTACCGTGCCAGTTATTCACTTCAAACTTCATGTGCATGTTTACCATAGTCCATAGTCTCATTCTGCGTCCCACCCTCGCTACCCCAGGCCCAAGGTCAAATTACTTTGACAGTTTCGGTTCAGTAGATTTTATTTCTGGTCGAAACGTTTCGCAATTCTGCTATAACTTATTTATCGTGCTAACGATTCACTTCAAACGTTATATGAATGTTTATCATCATCCATATTATCATTCTGCTACACACACTCTCTACCCAGTCTCAAGGACAAGGACAAAGTACTTTAAATTTCCGGTTCAGTACATTGTGCTTGTTTCTCTATTCTTCTATACAACTTATGTTTGTATCAACAATTCATTTCAAGTGCATGTTATAATCATCAATATTTTTCGTCTAAACCATGCTTCCCCATGCCCAAGGTCGAGGTCAGTAGCCCATTTCACCAACATTGCAAAGTATACTTTTCTAGCAAAGTATACTTTGAGGGAGAAATTTTCAATTTTAGAATAAATTTATTAATTTTTATTATACTGAACTTATTACATTATCACAGCCAATTTGGCTGTGATAATGTAATAAATTCAGTATAATAATTCTGCATACTTTTAACCATCAAATATATGCAACGGTTAGTTCTATATGAAATAATGCATTTCGGGAAAAATAAATTATTACTCCCTCAAAGTATACTTTGCTAGAAAAGTATACTTTGCAATGTTGGTGAAATAGGCTACTGATGGCTATTAAATTTACGCTTCTTTCGTTGCATGCACATTTTTTTCATTCTGCTATAACTACTTTATTGTTGTAAAGCTTGCTCTCACCTTATACGATCCATCCACAAGAGTGATGGGATACATGCCGTTGGCGGCGTTCTTGTTACATATGAATATAACTTGCTAGGAATTAAGAAAACATGTCTCAACATTATATAAACATGTTTCGATACCCATTAAACAAAACTGCATTGATTACGATCGTTCATCTGTATCACAGACTGTATGATACAGTCACAGTAAGTGACACAAACGCCACCTAGCACCGACTTACGTGTTACGCAACGTAATTGTGACACATAGACACAAAAGGTGAAAACATGCATGCACAAATGTCGGAATGATAGTAGTGCTGTTCAACGACCAACATGGATCGGAAAATAATAACAGCATTGATAGAAAGCACGGTGAGACACGCCACACTGCACAATCTCAGCGCTATGACTATAAACTAACAAGACAATCACTGGAGACCGATGAACACAACTACCAGACACATACGTCGCGAACAGGGTTTTTGTTCTGTTCGTTCATCTGTGTCACAGACTGCATCAAACAGTCACGGTAAATGACACTAACGCCACACTGCACACTATGTAGAGCTGTGAGTATAAAGTAACAAGACAAGGTCAAACGATCTTTGGAAACCGCTGGACACAACTGCCTGACACATACGCCACGAATACGACTCCAGAGCTGAAATTAATATAACAAGTGCATGTTATAAATATCACGTAGCATTTTACTTAAAAAGATGGTACATGTATATACTTGCCTCCGATATCTCTCACGTAATCCAGATAATATGATGCAACTACTATTGGATCAGTGTTAGTTCTGGTGGTTTGTAACCAAAGCATTCTTCTAGAAAATCTGAAATAAAAATATGTTTGAATCAGGTACAATGCATTGATCTAACGACAAAGTTACATTAGTATTCTTAGTTCGCATACATTGACTTTTCGTTCACGTTTTATAAGAATATGTTTCGACTTTCCGTTACAATTTCTCAAACTATATATGCTACTTAGGCGAGAAAAAAACATTGTTTGTTTCTGCTAACACCTGGAACAAAATAGGGTAGGTAGGTAGGCGAAACTTTTTTTTTTTTTCGATTTTTTCCATTCACGACACACTTTTTGTACTGGATATGTTAATCCTTACTACGCTGAATTAAATGTTGTCGTCTGCTGGAAATGTTTTATTTTTAATATTTCTCGACAAAAACTTGGTTTTGACAGCACAGTGGAGACGATTCTAATGTGCTGTCAAAACCATTTTTTTTGTTAAAAATTAAAGCAAAAATGAAAATCAGCAGACGGCAATTTCCGTCACCAGCGTAGGAAGGGTTAACCCACTATGGGTTAGTGAAAATATACTGTTTTTATCCAAAAAAATACCGATATGACGAAAAAAAGTGTAGGGTCGGCGGGACAAAATAAGGTCGGTCGGGTTAGTGGAAACAAACAATTTTTGTGTACGCCTTATTGTAATCGGACTACTGCATCACATATTAATTGGTCAAGTGGACTTAAATTTCAACAATTTTTGAATAGAGAATAAATATAAACAATTTTTAAGAAAATTCAACAACATGTACTTCAGCAATGGTCAGTATCTGTGGGTGAATCACTTTTAGTTTGCACAGTTTCACGGACGTTAGAAACGGCGCGGTCAGTACTTTGAGTACTTTGATTATGTGTCTCTCTAATTCAATGCAACCCTCCGGTGCCCCAATGTTATGTCAATGGAAGTCTAATAAAAAGTCAAACGCAATACACAAACGATACCTGCACCAATAAACCAAGTATATATTATAATATTTTCATGGAAAGTAAGAAAAATATGCTATATTTGTGGTCTGTTTATTGTTTTCTGCAGCATGGTAAAGGTACCACAAATTCTTTTTATTGCTTTTTGATACTCGCTACTTTTGATTTCAATTGGGTTTTTGGCAATTTTAATTGGGTATTTAAGTAAATATGCAACTTATCTGGAGCTCTGATTTGTTGGTGCTGCCAACATTTTCAATGAAATATATTTGTATATAGTAGGCACATTTCGAGTATGAGTGGCTGTCTACACACGGCATATGAGTGTGTAGAGGTGAAAGCATACATGTAGAAAATATAACTGTGCTTGCTATGTCCATATATTACTACATGCATTCCATCGAAATGGTTGGCAGTACCAATTTAGTGACGTAGTTAACACATATACATAGTTTATTGGTGCAGGTACTATTTGTATATTCAGTTAGACTTTGTATCGGTTCCCATTGAAATAACATTGGGGCACCATAAGGTTCCAATAACCTTAATACACCCTGGTATTTGTATTTCTGATAGGTAAGCGCTCCGATAGCCAAATCATATAATCAAGGTGCTCAACTCAACGCACTGAATGCAGTCCGTAACACGCTGCAAAGTAAGACCACCCGCCCCCGTTTGTTTGGCCAGCCCCGACTTTTGTATTACCTAAAAAAACGAATGCAAGCTGCCGATTATATTTGGTCCCAAATTGTCTTATTACAGGCCAATGTCAGGTGTTGCAACAATGTTTCTGTGCTAACTACATTTTGTACCAACACAAAAGTCATGCATGTTTAAGCTTATACCGTAATAATTACTGAAACATAGGCCTACATGAGCATACAGTGGTTTAGACAACACATACAACATTTTGGTATAGTTTTATTGTATTGCAAGTAAATGTTGTACATCTGGTATGTGATCCGACAGAAAGGAAACAACTTAGACTCGCTTCCAAAAGTATGGGCCTGATTACATCGCGCAAATAATTTTGTAGTGATAGTCTATAAGTGAACAACAATGATTAGACCGCTGGTCGCGAGTGTGGGCCAATCATATTGCAGCATTTGTTGTCACTATATGTGATAGACCGGAACAGTTACCTGTATGTTCGATTTACACCACAAAGGTGACGGTTATTAGTTATGCAACTGCTTGCAGTGTGGACCAATAATATTGCTATATTTTCATTTTCAGTCACGTGATCTAAGTCGGACACCTCGCGCCGTTGTATACGCGATATATACCCTCGCATCGCTCGGGTATATACGTGACACTTGATGCTCTGTGTTTCGTATATCCTTAAAATATGAAATAAAAAATAAACCCCACGCCCCTATTGTAAAACTCGGATAATAGGATGAAAATCTATCAATTAATTTATTATGGCCTAAAGGGGTGCAATGAACCACACACAACACAATGTTACATTGGTGAAACAATGAGGCTCCGTTGTCATCATTTTCTAAGTGATACAACTACTGTCTGTTTCACGAAAGCTGCCCAAATTTTACGGCCATATAAACAATTCAAAAACCATATTTTTTTTCGATAATATTAAATTAAAGGAAAATTTAAGAATGAGCCTTCTTTTTATTTCGTGAAATTTGGTCAAATATTGGTTTTATTACGAAAAATTGATTTCTCTATGGGAATTTAACATGGGGGAAAAAGGTAGAGGAGTTGTGGGAGGAGTCAAAAAACGAAATAAATTGGAAATTGACTCCGAAACCTAGAAATGACCTAACTAAGAAAACAAAAGTTAAATTTTAAAAATCGGTCCAGTATTTCTGAAATTCTAAAAAATGTCCCCATGTTAAATCCCCATAGACATCTTCACTCCGTGAAGATGTCTATGGGGATTTAACATGGGGAAATTTTGTTTTCGCAATAAAATCAATATTTGACCAAATTTCACGAAATAAAAAGAAGGCTCATTCTTAAATTTTGCTTTAAATTAATATTATCGAAAACAATATTGTTTTTGCATTGTTTATATGGCCGTAAAATTTGGGCAGCTTTCGTGAAACAGACTATAATGTTTAAGGTGTTGTACCAATCTAGTCGCAGACTTTTTCTAACAGAACTGCCATCCAGACCCATATGTCATGGATTCTAAAAAAGCCAAACGGTCGACGAGATCTCATTCAGCCAAAGTTTCATCCAGACAATAAGAACTATTGAAACATGCAAAGAAACGATTGTTAAGAAACATTGCAAGGTTCCCTAAAAATATGGGCTCCTGTCACAGGACTATAATATGTACGTACCCACATATAGCTCCGTGTATTGGAAATCCATAAATCAGTTTGTCATAACCGTCGATATGAACTAGCCAGTTCGGACCTTTGTTGTAGTATTCTCTTCTTTTAACCCTTTCACCCCTATGTAACTGGAATGGATTTGATATGTTAATTTTGCAACCAATCCAATCTACACAAACTTGTATTCAGACTAGTCCATTTATGAAAAGGGTGTATGTTTTGTTCTCAAAAATATGAAAGTCGTTACGAGCCGGCTCATCTGGATCTGCACTGTTTGCATACACCGATATAGCGGGCTTTCGGGTTCAAAGGGTTAAGGCAGTGACGAGCCCTCATTTCAACTCCGACAGGGTCCAACAAAGGTTGAAGTTGAAGTACTGTGTCTCTGTGACACAAAGAAACTTTGATTTTAATATGTATCTATTTTGTAAAACAAGCCCAACAACACTTATGAACTGCTCATTTTCAGTTGTTTTTTTATATACATGTATTCTTTCCCTATGGGTTTGTCTCTCGGTAAGTAAATGCAGTATTTAATTTATTTACGAAAACAGTTTTCAAAGACTGAATACGTTTTTTTGTATTGGTAATCATTTTATGTGAACATGTTATATGCTACAAATGTTTCTGTGCTTGTTTGGACATGTTACATGAAATGAGTATTACAATTATATAACCGTACTTCGTATATGTTGTTACATATTTTAACGTTCGATGTGCTAATTTTGTAAAAAGCCCATGTCTTGTGGCCCAAGTTTGACTGGTATTAAATATATTACATTTACCTTCCGGCGAAAATTCCATGACTAGAAGACAGCCGGTGCGTTAAAGATCGGCAGCCAAGACTCCTCCCACTGTTATACAGCTCTTCATGACGATTACAAATACATGTGGAGTGATATTCTGCAGTCATTTTTTGTCTGGGTTATTTTTCTGTTATGTTGCTTACTGGTCACGTCCGGTTTATACTTCTATATTAAACAAAAACAGTTTAATTTTACGATGATACGTGGCATGTGGACGAATTGTCTATGTGTGTGTGCGTGTGCGTGCGTGCGTGCGTGCGTGCGTGCGCGCGCGCGCGCGCGCGTGCGTGTGTGTGTGGTGTGTGTGCGTGCGTGCGTGCGTGCGTGCGTGTGTGTGTGTGTGTGTGCGCCAATTTATGAAGTAAAAACAGAATACGGATATTGCCTTGAAGTACGGATTGAAGTCGAGGAATGCTAAGGCGAATATTGATTATATGTGCATCCAAAGTAAACACCCAAGGTGAACAGTCATGCTTAGTATTTATTACATACATACCCGGTGATTATTTTTCATATCTGCAGTGTGAATTATTTCCCCGGTAAATAACATTTAATTCTGGAAAATCTTACGAAACAAAAGATAATTTGAAGAAAAAAATCGGTCAAATTCTTTGGACAAAAACCTATTTTTAATATGGGAAATAATTCACTCGACAGCAGTGCGTGATCTGGTTGAGAAACTCGTTCTGCGAATTTATTTCTCAATCAGATCACGCCATGCTGTCGAGTGTAAAGGTATCATGGTAATTATTCTTTATTTTGTATCTAATACCTGTACAGCCACTTGGATTTCGCCCAATGTCCAGTTCTTTCGGCGTTTGAGTCCTATTCGTTTCAGATGTATTTTAAACTGCCGAACACTACAATCGTGATCAAGTGAACACCGATAGTTTCAGTGATGTTTTACGCCATTTTAACATGTTATATGGCATACATGTATATGGCTGCCAGCTTTAATGGTTAAAGAATACATCATATACGTAATTATATTAATATTAACCCCAGGAAGGTTCATACAATAGTTGGAGTAGAACCATCATCATCGGCGGGACCCTAACTACTACATTGTATAAACGGTGGTCGCAGAGCTTTAGCACAAACGTGCAACTCTACAACAAGCGCAGTCGCAACCTTAGTTTCAAAAAGAGTAAAGAGTCACATATCTACATCTGACAGATAAAATGGTAAACACAAAATACAAGCCAAGCGCATGAAGCACGTAGGCAAAGAATAAACACAGTATATACGAAACTGGCTCTAAGATAATTATACATTCAAAGTGAGTAAATCTAAAACGAAACATACTTTTAGCAATATATGTGTATCCATTTTCTGAGTTCATATGGCCCAGAAAATAACATTACAAGTCCGACAAATATTTGTTATAATAATGTGAAAAAAATATCGTCCCTCACACTAGTTTTTTGCAGCATATGCTGAAAAAAAGTACACTTTAGTGAAAAGAAACCAACCATTCTTAATTGTTATGTCACTATACTAATTTGTATTTTTAATTAAATAAATATCTGTATCGACAACTTGTAATATTCGAACTTGGCTGTATAGTTACACAATTATGTACGTATTCATTCTAGATACTAATAAAAAGTAAGTCCATGCAGCTTTAATATTTATAGAAATAGATCATTAACTCTCGGTTGCAACTATCCCATCTGCCAGGTCCTTAGACTTTGCTATTCACCTCATCACCAGACAATAACTATAATATATCAGTTGTTTTCTTGTGAAAATGTGCGGAATTTATAACCTCTGTAACATTTCATAATCATATCTTAGACACGGCAATTTTCCTTCAAAACGGCAATAAGTTTTGCATTTCGCCGAATACAGACGGACACATGGGCGCAATGGTCATTATGTGCGGCCACTCACAATCCCAGATTTGGAACCGTAACTAAATAGAAATTGGAAAATCACCCAGACTTCGCCGACCACATTGCAAACCGCCCTTGATAAAAACCTTTTCATAATCAACATGTACGTCTTTCATACGTTCACCAGTGTAATATGTATAGGATGACAAGTAAGAAACTACCATAAAGTACAGACTTTCCTACCTCATGTTTAAGCTGTCATTTCTACTCAGCAACACGCATACTTCCAGACATGTGTAACCACCGAAGAGTACTCTGTAATCCGGTCGTCCATACTGCAAAGGACGAAAGACGGTTTCATGCGCATTTCACTTGCGCATATATTTACTTCCGACCGCGAAAACACGAGATCGCGAGATTGCGAGATCGAGAGATCGCGTTTTCGCCTCGCGATCTCGCGATCTCGCCTCGCGTTCTCGCATCCTCGAGATCTCGCCTCGCGTTCTCGAGATCTCGCAATCTCGCGATCTCGCCTCGCGTTCTCGCAATCTAGCGATCTCGTGCATACGTCCGGTCGAGAGAGCGAGAACGCGAGAATGTAAATGGCCCTAACAGGACACCGTACCGTACAGTACCGACCATGCAAGTTACACCAGTGTGTCTAGAAAATTAGGTTTATGCATATTTCTGTAGGGTCATTTCCGAGGATTCTGTGATTAAATTGTTCCTACGTTTTTTTATTGTTGATTTGAAAACTTGAACCATTTTGGAAACAAAATAGCTCCTATGCATTTTTCAAAAATACTGAGAATTGTTTGGAGCACAACATTCAAAATGGCCGTCAATGTCATTTTGAAATAATTATATAAAATCCATTATCTCTGTAATGAGAAAAGCAAGAAACTACGGAAGCCCATTAGGGCCACTTCACTTTTTTTTTACTTTTTCTTGAATTTTCGAGATCTTTTCTTGAATTTTCATGATACTTTCTTGAATTTTCGAGATATTTTCTTGAATTTTCAAGATATTTTCTTGAATTTTCAAAATCTTTTCTTGAAAATTCAAGAAAAGATCTTGAAATTCAAGAAAGGATCGTGAAAATTCAAGAGAAAAGAACTTGAAAATTCAAGAAAACATCTTGAATAAATGGAAATTAAAAAAAAGTGAAGTGGCCCTAATGGGCTTCCGTAAGAAACACACACGTGTCGTTTCCCAATAATTATAACATGCCACAAACTGCTGGTATGGGTTAATTTTTAATTTGGACCTTGAAATCCAAAGATTGCTTTCGTCCATCATCTTAACCCTTTCAACCCTAAGGAACTGGAATGGACTGTGATATGCTAATGTTCCGACCAATCCAATGGTCACAAACTTATTTTCAGATTCGTCCATTTAAGAAAAGGGGGTGTTTTTGTTCTAAGAAATACTAAAATTACTTTCAAAATGTGCAGATCCTGATGAGACGGCTCGTTACGAGCCGGCTCATCTGGATCTGCACTTTTTGCATAAACCGCTATAGCGGGATTTCGGGTTCAAAGGGTTAAAATAATTATGTAATACTCTATATATAGTTAGTGAGAGCTAAGATAAAAGTAAAAATAATGTGTATATATTTTAGTATGACACACCTGTTGGAGGGGGAGTGTGTTGGTTGGAAAGTCACTACTCCCTTGAAATCCAAGATAGCCGCTTTCTGCCATCTCGGACAATATAAAATACCATATTTCTGTCGGGAAAAATAAGCTAAAGGTACAACTGATGTGAACATTTTGCTAATTTTAGCAGATCACACCTACTGGAATGGTTGTTTGTTATGTTGGATGCTATGAGGGTCAGGAAATTCAAGATGGCCACCATATGCCATCTTGAAACTGAAGATACAATAGTTTTGAAACAGCATATATATAAGCTAAAATACAGGGTGATTTCTCACTAATTTCATTTCAACGTATTATATATTGGCTTTTATGGATTCGTGTTACCTTCCAGATTATCGCGACTTTCGAAGTTCAAGTTGGCATATGTTTGAAAAAATATATTGCGCAATAAAAGTTGATCACTGGATATGTTTGATGAGTAATTATGGCACGACAACCCCGCGGAAATATTAGCTTTCATTCTTAGTTTACCTGTATATATTACTAATCTTACTTTGAAATCCAAAATGATTCTTAGTTAGTATTTGCCATATTGAATGTTAAAGAACATGATTACAGGTTGATAATATTGTTTGAGTCTAATATTAATGAATGTCAAATCGGGAAGTTGTTATCACTGGTACAGCAAGGCGATATAGAACAAGTGGAAATGAACTGTCTTTGTTTAACCCATGACTATTCGAATGCATAATTGTCAATTTGTCATCATATGGTATGAGTTTTAAAGTTTCCCGGTATATTCCTATCTTGAAATGCATAACACTCGGTACTTTTAAACATGATACATTTGTGAATGTACATGTGTGGTTGCCAACCAATCATGTATAATGATAATTATATATGTGACATGTGTGTGGGATAGTGTGTCTGCTATTCTCACTTATTCAGTGTGTTGGTGCTAGAAGCTGTCATAACCAGCAACAGCTTCCTTTTGATGTATGTGATTTACATAGCGATGGTCTAGTAACATAAGGTCTTAACTGCTATGCTAAAGCATAGCACTTACGACCTTATGTTACTAGACCATCGATATCTAAGGAGGGCAACTCCCGTGACTACATTTCAACAGATACATGCATGTATATACTTGTAGATAATGATAAACACCGAACCCAACACATACATACATGCACACCTGAGTAATATGACATTGGATATGTGACATTAAATGTACATGCACACTCAGTAGGCACAACATACTCTTTATATAAATTAAATAAATGTATGATTGTATCACTATTCCACCAGTTTTAAAAATTACGAGTACCCACTATACAGATATAATCATTAATTAAGTAACATTTATTTTAATGGTAGTGACGCGGGGTGGTATCATGATATTTTCATATGCAAATGAGGCATGATCGTTTTTAATTATGAATACTAACTAAATGCGTCATTTAAAAAAATAATATTTTCGACATATTATAAAGTATGATCATTGCAGATCCAAAAATAAATACAGAGAATAAATAGTAATGTCCGTTAATTAACATGTTTTAAGGAAATACGGTTATCGCCCCTGATATATCTGTGTGGAAATTTACTTATTGACATAAAATGTATAATAATGTCAATCAATATGTGGGGCAATGGTGAAGGAATGTTAAATGTTGGCAGAAAATATCTCAGATGTTGT
The DNA here is from genome assembly GCA_029237695.1 of Conchocele bisecta. NCBI lineage: Eukaryota > Metazoa > Mollusca > Bivalvia > Lucinida > Thyasiridae > Conchocele > Conchocele bisecta. The sequence goes on from CM055275.1 coordinate 82,537,544, forward strand.
AGCTGATGTAAAGAACATGTTGTGAATACTGAGTGGGCATATACCTTTAAATAATGATTTCAAACTCCATGAAAAACATATTCAGCATCTATACGATCATCGGGTGTAAAGTTTGCAGTTACTACATGAGAAATTGTCTGTGCTATATGATAATACAGAATTACAATTGTTATTATCTGTATTATCATTGACGTCCTCTTCCTGGCGGGTTATACTCTGTTGAGGCTTTTGGAATGGATGATAAGAAAATCCCATTATATTACTCAATACAGTACTGGTGATGGTATGGGCTTGTCAACCATACATGCATACTGCTATCAGATTTCCTATTTATAATTTCGATTGGGTTGCCTATATATCTGCTATGAGTCAATAGCTCCACATGATTTAGAGTGCTCTTCAAATGTAATAGAGCTAGCTCGAAGTGAATTAGAGCTAGCAATAAATCAATTAGAGATAGCTCTAAATTATTTGGAGAACGGCCAAAAAGAGAGCTCTCTTAAATCATTTTGAGCTAGCCCTAAAACATTTAGAGCTGACTCAAATTAATTATACTAGTTGCGAACGGTAACTCTTGCAATTAGTTTACTCCCGTACCGTCCGGAGCGGGAGTAGATTGCAAGTTACCTTCTCAACTTTAATTATTCGGGCTTTTAGAGCTGACTCGAATTGGTTTAAAGCTAGCTCCAAATGATTTACGGAGCTGTCAATATGTAATACTTGTTCTAATTATTTAGAGTTAGCAATATGATTAATAACGGAGGAGTCGATGTCTTGGGGCCGAAGTATCAGTAATCCCGGTAACATAGACACTTAAAGAAATACTCAATGCGGATCAGAATCATCAAATACACAAGGAGACGATTTTCAAGTTCATTCTGTTTTTCTGAATTTTGTCGAAATGTCGTTCATTCCAGTCACGGCAGACAGTCATTTTCCGATACAAAATCTTCCTTATGGGGTCTTCTCCACAAAAGATAATGTAAGATTAGCTGACAGTTTTAACACTGCCAATAGTTTGTATTTTAATTATTGCAGTTGCAGATCAAGCCATTACCGGTGCCGGTGGTTACCTGTAACCGTACCACGTTTTAACTGTGACGGTAAAACCGTATCCAAGTTAGTGCAGGGCTCCATATACTGAATTTGAATGTACTTGGGGGCACTGAAGCCACTGCATATCTGAATCAACTAATTATTTTTTCAAAAATAATGAGAATTGTTTGGAGCACAAAATTCAAAATGGCCGTCAATGTCATTTTGAAATATATAAAATCCATTATCTCTGTAATGAGAAAAGCAAGAAACTACGGAAGACAAATGGGCCACTTCACTTTTTTTTTCATCTTTCTTGAATTTTCATGATACTTTCTCGAATTTTCGATATCTTTTCTTGAATTTTCAAGATGTTTTCTTGAATTTTCAAGTTCTTTTCTTGATATTTTCTTGAATTTTCAAGTTCTTTTCTTTAATTTTCGAGATCTTTTCTTGAATTTTCAAGTTCTTTTCTTTAATTTTCGAGATCTTTTCTTGAATTTTCAAGATGTTTTCTTGAATTTTCAAGTTCTTTTCTTGAATTATCAAGATCTTTTCTTGAAAATTCAAGAAAAGGTCTGGAAAATTAAAGAAAAGGTCTGGAAAATTCAAGAAAAGAACTAGAAAATTCAAGAAAACAACTTTAATAAATGGAAATTAAAAAAAGTGAAGTGGCCCTAATGGGCTTCCGTAAGAAACACATGATGTGTCGTTTCCCAATAATTATAACATGCCACAAACTGCTGGTATGGGTTAATTTTTAGTTTGGACCTTGAAATCCAAAGATTGCTTTCGTCCATCATCTTAACCCTTTCAACCCTAAGGAACTGGAATGGACTGTGATCAGTGATATGCTAATGTTCCGACCAATCCAATGGTCACAAACTTATTTTCAGATTCGTCCATTTATGAAAAAGGGGGTGTTTTTGTTCTAAGAAATATTAAAATTACTTTCCAAAAGTGCAGATCCTGATGAGACGGCTCGTTTACGAGCCGGCTCATCTGGATCTGCACTTTTTGCATAAACCGCTATAGCGGGATTTCGGGTTCAAAGGGTTAACATATGTAATACTCCATATATAGTTAGTGATAGCTAAGTTAAAAGTAAAAAGAATGTGTATTTATTCACTAAATTTTAGCATGGCACACCTGTTGGATGGGGAGTGTGTTAGTTACTACGCCCTTGAAATCTAAGATGGCCGCCGTCTGCCATCTCGGACAATATAAAATACCATATGTATGTGGGGAAAGAATAAGCTAAAGGTACAACTGGTGTGAACTTTTTGCTAATTTTAGCAGATCACAACTACTGGAATGATTATTTAATATGTTGGATGCTATGAGGGTCAGGAAATCCAAGATGGCCGCCATATGCCATCTTGAAACTGAAGATAGTTTTGAAACGGCATATACGCTAAAGTACAGGGTGATTTCTCACTAATTTCAGTGCACCGTATTATATATCGGCTTTTATGGATTCTTCTTGCCTTCCAGATTATTGCAACTTTCGAAGTTCACGTTGGCATATGTTTGAAAAATATTTTACACATTATATATTGCGCAATAAAAGTTGATCACTGGATATGTTTGAAGAGTAATTATGGCACGAAAACCCCGCGGAAATATTAGCTTTTATTCTTAGTCTACCTGTATATATTACTAATCTTACTGTGAAATCCAAAATGATTCTTAGTTAGTATTTGCCATATTTAAAGTTAAAGAACATGATTACAGGTTGGTAATATTGGTTGAGTCTAATATTAATGAATGTCAAATCGGGAAGTTGTTATCACTGGTACAGCAAGGCGATATAGAACAAGTGGAAATGAACTGTCTTTGTTTAACCCATGACTATTCCAATGCATAATTGTCAATTTGTCATCATATGGTATGAGTTTTAAAGTTTCCCGGTATATTCCTATCTTGAAATGCATAACACTCGGTACTTTTAAACATGATACATTTGTGAATGTACATGTGGGGTTGCCAACCAATCATGTCTAATGATATATATGTTACATGTGTGTGGGATAGTGTGTCTGCTATTCTCACTTCTTCAGTGTGTTGGTGCTAGAAGCTGTCATAACCAGCAACAGCTTCCTTTTGATATATGTGAGTTACATATCGATGGTCTAGTAACATAAGGTCGTAACTGCTATGCTAAAGCATAGCACTTACGACCTTATGTTACTAGACCATCGATATCTAAGGAGGGCAACTCCCGTGACTACATTTCAACAGATACATGCATGTATATACTTGTAGATAATGATAAACACCGAACCCAACACATACATACATGCACACCTGAGTAATAGTACATTGGATATGTGACATTAAATGTACATGCCCACTCAGTAGGCACAGCATACTCTTTATAGAAATTAAATAAATCATGTATGATTGTATCACTATTCCACCAGTTTTAAAAATTACGATTGCCCACTATACAGATATAATCATTAAGTAAGTAACATTTATTGTAATGGCAGTGACGCGGGGTGGTATCATGATATTTTCATATGCAAATGAGGCATGATCGTTTTTAATTATTTATACTAATTAAATAAGTCATTTGAAAAAATAATATTTTCGACATATTATAAAGTATGATCATTGCAGATCGAACAATAAATACAGAGAATAAATAGTATAATGTCCGTTAATTAACATGTTAAGGAAATACGGTTATCGCCCCTGATATATCAGTGTGGAAATTTACTTCTGACATAAAATGTATAATAATGTCAATCAATATGTGGGGTAATGGTGAATGAATGTTTATGTTGGCAGAACATATCTCAGATGTTGTAGCTGATGTAAAGAACATGTTGTGAATACTGAGTGGGCATATACCTTTAAATAATGATTCCAAACTCCATGAAAAACATATTCAATATCTATACGATCATCGGGTGTAAAGTTTGCAGTTACTACATCAGAAATTGTCTGTGCTATATGATAATACAGAATTACAATTGTTATTACCTGACGGGTTATGCTCTGTTGAGGCTTTGGGAATGGATGATAAGAAAATCCCATTATATTACTCAATACAGTACTGGTGATGTTATGGGCTTGTCAACCATACACATGGGCGGATTCAAGGGGGGGGGTGGACCCGGCGCGGGCACCCCTAAAATTCGCCGAGTAAAGATTTTTTACAAGTTATAAGGCACGTTTTTTGTTCCAAAATGCGGCAGAACGCAGGAAATGCGATGTAGATTTCAAAGCATTTTCGGGGAGGGGGATGCCCCAGACCCCCCTAGCGCTATCCCGAGCTCCGCTCGGTCTACGAACAAGCGCTCATTCGATGATATAGTCAAATATTGCATAATAGTTACGCCCCCCCCCCCCAACCAGAAATCCTGGATCCGCGCCTGATACATGCATACTACTATCAGATTTCCTATTTAGAATTTCGATTGGGTTGCCTATATATCTGCTATGAGTCAATAGCTCCACATGATTTAGCGTGCTCTTCAAATGTAATACAGCTAGCTCGAAGTGAATTAGAGCTAGCAATAATAGATTAGAGATAGGTCTAAATTATTTGGTGAACGGTCAAAAAGACACATATTTAATGCTCTCTTAAATCAATATGAGCTAGCCCTAAAACATTGAGCTGACTCAAATTAATTATACTAGTTGCGAACGGTAACTCTTGCAATTACTCCCGTACCGTCCGGAGCGGGAGTAGATTGCAAGTTACCTTCTCAACTATAATTATTCGGGCTTTTAGAGCTGACTCGAATTTATTTATAGCTAGCTCCAAATGATTTACAGAGCTCTTCAAATGCTGTGGAGCTAGCTGTACATAGTTAATGCTAGCTCTAATGATTTAGAGTTAGCAATAATTAATAACGGAGGAGTCGATGTCTTGGGGCCGAAGTATCAGCAATCCCGGTAACATAGACACTTAAAGAAATACTCAATGCGGATCAGAATCAGCAAATACACAAGGAGACGATTTTCAAGTTCATTCTGTTTTTCTGAATTTTGTCGAAATGTCGTTCATTCCAGTCACGGCAGACAGTCATTTTCCGATACAAAATCTTCCTTATGGGGTCTTCTCCACAAAAGATAATGTAAGATTAGCTGACAGTTTTAACACTGCCAATAGTTTGTATTTTAATTATTGCAGTTGCAGATCAACCAATTACCGGTGGTTACCTGTAACCGTACCACGTTTTAACTGGGATGGTAAAGCCGTATCCAAGTTAGTGCAGGGCTCCAGGTACTGAATTTGAATGTACTTGGGGGCACTGAAGCCACTGCATTTCTGAATCAACTAATGAATACACAAACACACTGTATCACAGTCTCCAGATAAGATGCGTATTTGCTTTTAAAAATACCCAATTAAAATTGCCAAAACCCCAATTGAAATCAGAAGTAGCGAGTATCAAAAAGAAGTACAAATTTGTGGTACCTTTATCATGTTGCAGAAAAGAATAAACATACCACAAATAGAATTTTCTTATTTTCCATGAAAATACCACAAATATAGCATGCCAAGACATGTTTTCATTTCGAAGCAAACTGTTCAATAATTGATGTCTGTTGATGTGTAAACAGTGGTGTGATACCCATCCCCCCCCTCCCCCGCAACGAGTTATTGTTATTGAATTTCACACATGCATTCATGTACGGCTCTACCATGCTGTGCCAAATCCACAACCGTCCAACCCCCACTGATCCCAAGGTCAGTCACATAGTCTCTTTACAAAACTTAACATCAGAGAAATATGTTATAACTTCTGTTCCTTTCATCTAAAATGCTTAATATTTCACACATGAATTCCTGTAAGGCTCTACTACCATGTGCCATGTACTACCATCCAACCCCCGCTGATCCCAAGGGCGAGGTCAAATACTTTACAAAACTTAACATCAGAGAAATAAGTTAGAACTTCTATTTCCTTCATTGGAAATTCTTAATATTTCACTCGTGCGTTCCTCTTAGTCTAAGGTTGTACTATCATGCTGTGACAAATCTACGACCGTCCAATCCCCGCTGATCCCAAGGTCACGGTCACATACTTAGTCTCTTTACAAAACTTAACATCAGAGAAATATGTTATAACTTCTATTTCTTTCATCGAACATTCCTAATGTTTCATGCATGCATTCCTCTAAGGCTCTACTATCATGCTGTGACAAATTCACACTGATCTCGAGGTCAAGGGCACATAGTCTCTTTACAAAACTTAACATCAGAGAAATCGGTTCTATCTTCTATTTCCTTGCTCGGAACTGCTTCACATTTCACACACGCATTGCTGCAATGGACTTCTACCACCTTGTGACAAATTCACGTTCATGCCGCTCCTGCTAAGCCCAGAGTCAAGGTCACAAGCCCACACAATTGGAAATTTTTACATATTTTAGGGGTACCTGGGCCCACTCGGAGGTGGGGGGGGGGGGGGTGGTATTCCGTAAGCCTCGCTTACTGACCGATCTAGTTCCTTATCTGGAGCCCTGGTATCACATCCACAAATTGGGAACTCCTACAGTGAAGGGCCAACATTATAACCTCAATTCTCATCAATTCTTGCTTCTTTCTTCAGCCTTAAGGCCATATAAACTTGCATACATAACTACATGTATACCTCTTGGTATTACTTCTTTACATATGCTCACAGTATTTTTACTGAATATAGGTGTGCACGCTACTATGGGTTATTTAATTAACAACATTAGGCTAGAACCTTCCGGTCGGCAGAATTGGCCTTCGCATTGATTTGTGCCCTTAGCAATCATCAGCTAACAACTTCACGTGACAGTGTTAACTGAAATATTTTAAAATATCGGCTATACACTCATTCACAACTGACAAAAAAATAGAATCAGGGTAGAGTTGCTTAAAATGACAGTCAAAGTGAGTAAATTTAGTGTTACCCTTGTCCGTCCGTCTGTCCGTCACCAATCTTGTGACTCGTAAAACCTTTCACCCGTAATAGCTACAGACCTGTAACTTGGTATGTAGCTTCCTTATGATGAGTAGATGCACACAATTTATTTCAATTTTTTATTCACCCCCCCCCCCCCCGGGTCATGGATTATCTCCCCTTTTTAGCTCGCCTGCACAAAGTGCAGAAGAGCTTATGTCATACCCCCGGCGTCGTCGGCGTCAGCATCGTCCACAAACTTAACGTTGGGTAAATGTCTTATAACTTCTGTTTCCTTTCATGGAACACCTTGTTATTTCATACAGACTATCAAGCAAGTACATGTCTTATAACTTCTGTTTCCTCTATATTGCTGTAGCAAATCCATGACCCACTACCCAGCCCTTACCCCAAGGTCACAAACTTAGCACATTCATAAACTTAACATTGGGTAAATGTCTGTTTCCTTTCATGTAACACCTTGTTATTTCATACATGCATTCCTCAGATGACCCTCTATCATGATGTAGCAAATCCATGACCCATCACCCAGCCCTTACCCCAAGGTCAAGGTCACAAACTTGTCACATTCATAAACTTAACGTTGTGTAAATGTCTTATAACTTCTGTTTCCTTTCATGCAACAACTTGTTATTTCATACATGCATTCCTCAGATGACCCTCTATCATGCTGTAGCAAATCCATGACCCACCACCCAGCCCTTACCCCAAGGTCAAGGTCACAAACTTAGCACATTCATAAACTTAACGTTGGGTAAATGTCTTATAACTTCTGTTTCCTTTCACGAAACACCTTGTTATTTCACACATGCATTCCTCAGATGACCCTGTCATACCCCCGGCATCGTCGGCGTCAGCGTCGTCCACAAACTTAACGTTGGGTAAATGTCTTATAACTTCTGTTTCCTTTCACGGAACACATTGTTATTTCATACATGCATTCCTCAGATGACCCTCTATCATGCTGTAGCAAATCCATGACCCACCACCCAGCCCTTACCGCAAGGTCAAGGTCACAAACTTTATAATCTTAACGTTGGGGTAAATATCTTATAACATCTGTTTCCTTTCATGGAACGCCTTGATATTTCATACATGCATTCATCTGATGATACTCTATCGTGCTATAGCAAATCCATGACCCAGCACCCACCCAATCGTTACCCCAAGGTCACAACTTAGCATGTTCATAAACTTAACGTTAGGGTAAATGTTGTGTAACTTCTGTTTATTTACAGGGAACGCCTTCATATTTCATACATGCATTCATCTGCTGATACTCTATCGTGCTATAGGAAATTCATGACTCACCGCCAACCCCTTTCCCCAAGGTCAAGGTCACAATCTTAGCACATTCATAAACTTAATTTTGGGGTAAATGTATTATAACATCTGTTTCCTTTCATGGAACGCCTTGATATTTCAAATATGCATTCATCTGATGATACTCTATCATGCTATAGCAAATCCATGACCCACCGCCCATGCATTACCCCAAGGTCAAGGCCACAAACTTAGTACATTCATAAACTTAACGTTGGGATAAATGTCTGTTTCCTTTCATGGAACGCCCTGCTATTTCATACATTCCTCAGATTACCCTCTATCATGCTGTAGCAAATCCACAACCCACCACCCAACCCTTACCCAAAAGTCAAGGTCACAAACATAGCATGTTCATAAACTTAACGTTGGGGTAAATGTTGTGTAACTTCTGTTTCTTTACACTTTGAACACCTTGATATTTCATACATGCATTCATCTGATGATACTCTATCATGCTATAGCAAATCCATGACCAACCCCCACCCCTTTCCCCAAGGTCACGGTCACAAACTTAGCACATTCATAAACTTAACTTTGGGGTAAATGTCTTATAACATATGTTTCCTTTCATGGAACGCCTTGATATTTAATACACGCATTCATCTGATGATACTCTATCGTGCTATAGCAATTCCATGACCCACTGCCCACCCCTTACACCAAGGTCAAGGTCACAAACTTGACACATTCATAAACTTAACGTTGGGGTAAATGTCTGATAACAACTGTTTCCTTTGAAGGAACGCCTTGATATTTCATACATACATTCCTCACATGACCCTCTATCATGTTGTAGCAAATCCACAACCCACCACCCACCACCCAACCCTTACCCCAAGGTCAAGGTCACAAACTTAGCATGTTCATAAACTTTACATTGGGGTAAATGTTGTGTAACGTCTGTTTCTTTACACTTTGAACGCTTTGATATTTCATACATGCATTCATCCGATGATCCTCTATTGTGCTACAGCAAAACCATGACCCACCCCACCCCTTTCCCCAAGATCAACATAATAAACTTAACGTTGGAGTAAATGTCTTTTTATAACTTCTGTTTCTTTACTGGGAACACCTTCATATTTCATACATGCATTCATCTGATAATACTCTATTGTGCTACAGCAAATCCATGACGCACCCCCCACCCCTTTTGCCAAGGCCAAGGTCACAAACGTAGCACATTTATACATGCATTCCTCATGTGAATAGCTATCATGCTGTAGAAAATCACCAACTTAGTGTGTTCATAAACTTAACGCTGGGTTAAATTTTGTTTTCCTTCTCATTTCAGGGAGCGCATTGATATTTCATACATGCATTCATCTTAATATGCTATATCATGCTATATCAAATCCACCTTCCACCACTGACCTCAATGTCAAGGTCCACCGCACACCCCTTATCCCAAGGTCAAGTTATATAATATTCATGTTTTTTATACAACTGTGACAAGTTTGAATGAAGGCTGCCAACAGGCGAGCTTCGTTGTCTTCTGACAACTCTTGTTTGCATAGGCATAGCTTTTCCGTCGGCGGCGGCGTCAACATTTCACGTTAATTTTTTTGTGTTTAGCTCAGTTTCCAGAAACCTATAACTCCTACGACCTCCATACTTGGTATACATCAACACTGTGGTGTAACCATCTCACACAGAGGGAACCCATGTGACCTTCACCTACTTTTCATGGTTCATTGACCTACTTTTCACATGCATTCAACGTTAAGTTTTTGCGTTTAGCTCTGTTTCTAAAACTTAATATTCCATACATGCATTTGTAACAACATCTCGCATCATTCTACAGAAATCCCATTGTGCCCGCTAACCCCAAAGGTCAAGGTCACTGACTTAGAAATTTCCGTGTTTGGAAAAGTTAACGCTCGGTTTAATGTATTACAACTTCTGTTTCCCTTGATGGAATGCTTCGGTATACATCAACACTGTGGTGTAACCATCTCACACAGAGGGAGCCCATGTGACCTTGACCTAGTTTTCATGGTTCATTGACCTACTTTTCACATGCATTCAACGTTAAGTTTTTGCGTTTAGCTCTGTTTCTAAAACTTAACGCTCAGGTTAATTCATTGTAACTTCTGTTTCCCTCAATGGAATTCTTTAATATTCCATACATGCATTTGTAACAACATCCCGCATCATTCTACAGAAAGCCCATGGTGCCCGCTAACCCCAAAGGTCAAGGTTGCTGACTTGAAATTTCTGTGTTTGGAAAAGTTAACGCTCAGTTTATGCTTTAATATTCCATACATGCATTTGTAATAACATCCCGTATCATTCTACAGAAAGCCCATGTTGCCCGCTAACCCCAAAGGTCAAGGTCACTGACTTAGAAATTTTCGTGTTTGGAAAAATTAATGCTCGATTTATGCTTTAATATTCCATACATGCATTTGTAACAGCATCCCGCATCATTCTACAGAAAGCCCATAGTGCCCACTAACCCCAAAGGTCAAGGTCACTGACTTAGAAATTTCCGTGTTTGGAAAAGTTAACGCTCAGTTTATGCTTTGATATTCCATACATGCATTTGTAACAACATCCCGCATCATTCTACAGGGTATGACGCGTATACCATGATTGCATATAGATAGTCCGCCTGAGCTCAGTGAGCTTGGTATATAAGGCCAAGCGGTACCTTTTTGTCAGGCAGTTGCTCAACCTGTTTTAGAAAATAAGAAATAAAAATTAATCAAGTTAATAATTGTAAACCATTTAAAAAACAGAGGAGAGGATACGGAATGGCTATAAGGGGAGGAGGTCATTAATCTAGATTTTTAACTCGAAAAAATCCTTTACATAGTACACACATACATGCCGTAAAATTGGAAAATATTGAGTATTCCTATATTCCTATATATTTGGAACCGAAAGTGAATGGACAGCAATAACAATTTTGTGGTACCTTTATCATGTTGCAGAAAGCAACAAACAGACCACAAATATAGCATTTTTTTCTTACTTTCCATGAGAACACATCTTGGAGACAATTCTAATGAAATGCCAAGACATGTTTTCATTTCGAAGCAAACTATTCAATAATTGCTGTCTGTTGATGTGTAAACAGTCGTGTGATTTTATTTTACCCAATTAAAATTTTGAAATACCCAATTACTTCCGAAATGATGGAGTGAAAATACTAAATTACTAATTCCTTATCTGGAGCTCTGAATTACACTTCATTACAAAATAATTATGACGGAGTAGTCTTTCCAAATGTGCGTTTGAATTGGGTATTTCAAAATTGAATTGTGTAAAATCATATCACACTACTGCTTACACATCAATAGACAGCTATTATTGAATAGTTTGCTTCAAAAAGAAAACATGTCTTGGCATTTCATTAGGATTGTCTCCTTGGAGACAATTCTAATGAAATACCAAGATGTGTTTACATGGAAAATAAGAAAGATATGCTGTATTTGTGGTATGTTTAATGTTTTCTGCAGCATGATAAAGGTACCATAAATGTTTTATTGCTTTTTGATACTCGCTACTTCTGATTTCAATTGTGTTTTTCACAATTTTAATTGGGTATTTAAGCAAATACGCAGCTCAGACTGGGACCATCTACTACCCACACAGGGGCTGACCAATCACTCGTCTGTATGTGACCTTTCTGTTGAATAGATTCATTTAATCAATATTTCAGCCTGTGCCGCGGGTGGGTGTGGCTATCGGAGACCAGATACTGGACCTGAAGTGCGTGAAACATCTGTTTGATGGGCCGGTGATGAAAGATAAACAACATGTCTTTGAAGAGGTAGGAAACCGATACCTGATATAATATCGGCTAAATAAATGTCTTTTACTAAATCATCTGTCTATTACATACCGGTATTCTGTATCATTTTCCGTATCCTTACATTTTCCGTATCTTTTACATTTTCTGTATCCTTAGTTCATCTGTCATTTACATTTTCCGTATCCTGAGGCCATCCATAATTATATCTCCGTTTCCTGTAACCCGACCGACCCGCTAAAAACGGTGCGACCCGATTTTTTTTATTGCAATTTCGTTTACAATTTTTAAAAAATATTTTACCATTTTTTTTTTAATTTATTTATTTATTATTATTTTTTTCAATTTAGTGCTACAGTGGGTTAAGAGGGTTAATATAATCTCTGGCCCTAAATGGCATACATGTTCATACAACAACACATACAGCAATTGACATACTTTTATTGCAAGACTTGCAATATTGAATTTAAAAATTATTAATATTAAAAAGGTACAATATTTTAACACTTGCAATGCAAGTGTTAAAATATTGTACCTTTTTAATATTAATAATTTTTAAATTCAATATGTTATGTGACAGAAAAAAAAGAGAAATTGCCTACCGACCGACCCACTTCTAAAATTCTGGGTCGGGTTACAGGAAACAAATAATTGTTTAAGGACGGCCTTATGCATAACCTTTTATGGGTTTGATTGGTGGTAGTAAATTGGGCTTCAATGTTATAGGAGGTTGTGGTTTCATTTGTTGCTGTATTGGAGTGGGTGGCAGGTCGGAGCATGCGATGGGTAATTTAACGATCAGGGTTCATCCTTACTGGAATTCCAATTGGAGACCAGGTTTGGCCCTCAAATACGTCTTTGGCATTTTGTATGTGACAGTTGAATCTGGTTATACCCCTTATGTGAGTATTACGGTATTCGTAATCCTATTTTACGGGAAGGGGCCAAGTGACTTGGTGTGATATGGACCTGGCACCAGGTCAGGTTATTCTAATTTCAGGGCTGAATATATTTGTTCTCGATGTAAATATTCAGTTTTGATTTTCGGATTTTCCCTCCAATGCAACAGGTTAAAACGGGATTGAACCTGTTTGCCCGGCCTTACATGACCGTAGCTGTTGATAGGCCGATAAACACCAATTAACAAACAAACAAATTGTTGCTGTATTTCTTTATATTACATTGTTTTTAGGCGGATGTAACACCCCAATAATCAATCAAGCTACGCCCTAGTCATGCCAGTATACTTTCATAGTATTTCCATACATTGGTCTTTTAGATGGGACTTGGAACCGATGTCCACAGGTTGAGGTAATGGACCGAGGTCTATAAATACATTAAATATGCCTAAAAGCATCAATAAACGAAAACAAAATAAGCTAAACAATTTGTTTTTGCTCCCTCAATATAGACTCCATATGGAGCACTCCATATGGAGGGAGTTTTTTTATGCTTTTAGGCATATTTAATGTATTTATAGACCTCGGTCCGTTACTTCAACCTGTGCCGATGTCCTGTCCCTATATGATTTTGGCTGTTGCTGAGAAATTAAACTCAAGGTTCACATTTGCATACCTAATATTTCACCGTGTATGTTGCAGCCAGCGTTAAATGCCTTTATGGGGCTGGGGAGAGCAGCGTGGACCGAGACACGGGACTACCTGAAGAAGATATTGTCGAAAGATGATCCAATTCTTCGAGACAACGCAGATCTACAGGCCAAGTAAGTTGATCGGTCAGCAAATGTACATTTTGGTGTTTTGGTGTTTGCGACCTGTACAGCTGAATATCAGGGGTCCTTTTCACTAAACTTCGTACGACTGAAATGTTTGTAAGTGCAAAATTATGATAGTCTGTAAATTTCACATTAACAATGTGTTCTTGTAAACAATTATTGGATTTACATTTGTTGAGCATAGGCTGCATATGCAGCCTATGCTCAACAAATGTAAATCCATCAATTGAAATTTCCAAACGATCCTAAATTTGCACTTAAACATTTTAGTCGTACAAAGTTTAATGAAATGGGCCCCAGACTGCACCGTCCTAATCTGTTCACGATTCACTCGCTGAATCAGCAATGAGATTTTCTTTTGTTTGAATATGAAAGAGGATCAAAGTTTACTAAATTTACGGTGTTTTCCGTAAATGATGTCCTTAGTTGGTGAAATCTTCAGAGCAGCTGCGGAATAGATTTCCGCATTTGCTATGAAAATTTCACCAGGTTTTGACATCAGTTACAGATAATATCACAGTTTCTGTAAATTCATGAAAAATGCCATGACTTGTCACAATGAGTGGTATGAATTTTACATTTTTTAAACACTGCATTTTAGTCACGCCTGCTTTAACAGAAGGCGCGACTATAGTCGCCACTTTTTCCGTCATCGTCCGCGTCTTGCCACCATTAACATGACCTTGGCCTTTTTTACCTTCACATTTTTCTGGAAACACTCAGTCAATATTTTGCGTCAAAAAGTTTGTACAAGCTTCTTTATCATGGTATGACTTTAATATTACTTTACGGATTGCTTCAATATTTGGACACTTGATATATGTGAGCATTTGGAACACACTCATGCCCCATTAACATGACCTTGACCTTTTTTATCTTCACATGTTTGCGGAAAGACTTAGCCATTTTTTGCGTCAAAAAGTTTGTACAAGTTTCTTCATCGTATAACATTAATGTTACTTGATGGATTGCTTCAATGTTTGGACACTTGATACATGTAAACATTTGGATGCCATTAACATGACCTTAACCTTTTTTTCCTTCACATTTTTGCGGAAACACTTGGCCAATTTTTTGCGTCAAAGGTTTGTACAAGTTTCTTCATCATGATATAACTTTAATATTACTGGATAGATTGCTTCAATCTTTGGACACTTGATACATGTGAGCATTTGGAACACACGGCCAAATGCCTCGGCAGGCGCGACACCGCTTCCTTGGCAGAATTCTTTTGTTTTATTTGTACCTTATTTAAAACTGTAAGACTATTCTGTTGGGGGTAATGTTTGTGTTTCCATGGAATAGTTGAATACATAGTGGTGACGTTCTGATCATAACGGGATCTGTTACGGCGCATGGTCGTTATTAGCTGCAGTCACATCTACTTGTTTCCATTCATCAGAGTTGTCTCAACTTTCTAACGTAAATGTCGACAATATCAGCTGTCATGAAGACAGTTGATATTGTCATTATTTCCGTTAGAAAAATCAGATTTGTGTCAACTTTCTAACGGAAATCACAACAATATCAGCTGTCATGACGACAGCTGATATTGTCGTTATTCCGTTAGAAAAATCACATTTGTCTCAACTTTCTAACGGAAATCACAACAATATCAGCTGTCACGACGACAGCTGATATTATTGTGATTTCCGTTAGAAAATTGAGACAAATCTGATGAATGGAAATAAGTTTTTTTTTCTCGTCGTATGGGAGACAACTCACATAACTTATTGCTGTGGTATCAAACTTCTGTGATAACCATGTGATAATCTTCACTTATTGTTTACCCTAGTTTCTCGACCAATGAAAGAACAGTATTTCGTCTCAATTAATCGCATATTGTGACGCTTTCGCCAATGTCTATTGAATTAATCATTAAATGTTCAACGCTATATTTAGAACTGATTTTACGCCTTGTCATCAGTTCATCGGACCAAAGCATAATTCCGCCCACACACGCAGTCACTTGGTGTCGCATACTGCCAATCACATACTAGTATAACGATTCAAAATCACGTTTAGAGGCGGAGCTTCGCGACTGGGCTGGGTAAACAATAAGTATTTAAGTTATAGTTCACATATTGAATTTTTAATAAACTAATTTCTTTCTCTCTAGCGCTCGCACAAAATTAATTCATTAAAAATTCAATATGTGAACTATTTGATATAAAATCTATTTTATTTCAGAGCCCTCGTCAGTCAGAAAGCGGCAACGATGCATATGCCAGCTAAAATTGGTGAGTAAACTGTACGTTGCATGTGGTAGGCAGAATGCAGACCTAGCACGATTTTAGCCCCTATGCCATAAAACATGGTTTGCCTTTGTGACGCTTGCAAGGTGTATGATCACGTGGTACTAACAACAACAAGTACTGAAACTTCCAGAATCCATCTGATTCAAAGTACGTGTTCTTTTATATTGTCCTTATTACGTAACGTATTTTGATGAAATATGGCGCATCAAACGCGTCTTGTTAAGCTGCATTTGGTGGTCTTTGTATTTTCGCCCAAACTTCTGTCGTTTTTGCGAAGAATCGATTTCCGTGTCTACTGACACGGAAATCGATTCTTCGCAGAAACGACATGACATATGTCTGTGCCGAACTCCCTGGAACACCAAATGCAGCTCATGAAGACGCGTTTGCTGCGCCATATTTCATATTGCATATTAAGGAAAATATCAAATAATACTTACTTTGGAGTGGGCGACGTTGTTGTTGTAACCACGTGATCATGCACCTTGGCTTGTATATGACACTGCTTGCTGACCAGAGGTCAAACTACATTAAAGGGGCATGAAAAAAATACTATAAAAATATAAACATGTTTTCACCATGCCCTGTGTAAAGTGGTTTAATTGAAGATATATGACGATACTAGGACCACTGGGTTGTTTCAAGTTTCACAGATATCGCTACATATAAGTATCAGGTTTTCTATATTGTTGAATGCAACTAGATAGGAAATCCGATATTTATGTACCTGTACGGGTGGAACTAGAAACAACCCATGGTCCTAGTATCGCCATATATCTTCAATTAAACCTCTTTACACAGGGCATGATGAAAACATGTTTTCATTCTTTATAGTATTTTTTTAAAAAATCCTGATATGCCCCTTTAACTTTCATCATGTTTTGAATGAGTCTTGAAACTGAGGCCTGTATGACTGTGTTGTTGCGGGGACATTAACTCTGCATGCTAGCGGCGAAAATATCCGCCAAACGAATTAGGAGTATGTTTAATTTCTCTCTGTAAATATGTCTCGAAATTTCATTTCTAATGAAATTCCAAGACATATTCATGACATTTATAAGGAGAAATAAAAGAAAATATAATGAATTGTCATCTGCTATTTTTGAACTATTTATAGCCCAAAAATTTCCCAGCATGCAAAGAGTTAAACCCTTTCGCTTTCCTTTGTTGCAGGTGATTATACAGACTTTTATTCGTCCAAAAACCACGCGTTTAATGTCGGAGTGATGTTTAGGGGGAAGGAGAACGCGTTGATGCCAAACTGGTACGTAAAACATCACTTTTATCCTTTACACGTCTGTGCATTGACTGAATACACGCCAACCAAAAATAAATTGTTTTACAGTCGAACCTCCTCGAACGGCCACCTCTCTACAACAACACCCTCTCTATAACAGCCGCTATTTTATATCCCAAATTGATGATTTCCTCTGTATCTAACTCTTCGACTGCTGAGTACGAACACTGTCGTCTGCTGTTGTTTTTGCCTTTTTAGCCAGGTTTTTTTAAAAAAAATCCAGGCTATTGGATTGGCGAAAGCCGGGCGGGCGGGCGGTGGGCGGGCGGCGTCCACAATCAATGTTAAGTTTTCGTGTTTGAGTCCATTTCTTTGTTACTGTACCACCTAGGACCACCAAACTTTCACAGCTTCATAATCAAGGGGTGCCCACCACATATCACTATCCAACATGTTACTTTTTTTTTAACTTCACCCATTTTTTCCGCGTAGTCGACTTAGCCATTTTCAATGTTAAGTTTTCGCGTTTACAATGTTAAGTTTTCGTGTTTAAGTCCATTTATTTGGTACTGTACCACCTAGAACCACCAAACTTTCACAGCTTCATAATCAAGGGGTACCCACCACATATCACTATCCAACATGTTACTTTTTTTTTTAACTTCACCCATTTTTTCCGCGCAGTCGACTTAGCCATTTTCAATGTTAAGTTTTCGCGTTTACAATGTTAAGTTTTCGTGTTTAAGTCCATTTCTTTGGTACTGTACCACCTAGGACCACCAAACTTTCACAGCTTCATAACCAAGAGGTGCCTACCACATACAACTATCCAACATGTGACCATTTTTTTACCTTCACCTATTATTTCTACGTAATTGACTTAGCCATTTTCAACGTTAACTTTTTAACGTACGTCTGGTTAAAGTTTTTTGGTTAAAAGTTTGTCCTTATATTATATCTCTGCAAGTTTTTTGGTTAAAACTTTTTCGTTATACTATATCTCTACAACTGCTTCGCCCATTACCTTGAAACTTCACATGGGTGTTTATCATCATCCATATTTTCATTCTAACCCCCAACCGTGCGGCCCCTGTGCCCAATGTCAAGGTCAAATTACTTTGAATTTTTTTATTAAAGTTTTTTCGTGTACTATATCTCTGCAACTGCTTCACCCAATACCTTGATACTTCACATGGGTGTTTATCATCATTTGTGCACCTGCTTGCGGAAAGCGCGATCCTGTGCCCAATGTCAAGGTCAAATTACTTTGAATTTTTTTGTTAAAGTTTTTTCGTGTACTATCTCTGCAACTGCTTCACCCAATACCTTGATACTTCACATGGGTGTTTATCATCATTGTCGCACCTGCTTGCGGAAAACGCGATCTGTGCCCAATGTCAAGGTCAAGTCAAATTACTTCGAATTTTTTTGTTAAAGTATTTTCGTGTACTATATCTCTGCAACTGCTTCACCCAATACCTTGATACTTCACATGGGTGTTTATCATCATTGTTGCACCTGCTTGCGGAAAGCGCGATCCTGTGCCCAATGTCAAGGTCAAATTACTTTGAATTTTTTTGTTAAAGTTTTTTCGTGTACTATATCTCTGCAACTGCTTCACCCAATACCTTGATACTTCACATGGGTGTTTATCATCATTGTCGCACCTGCTTGCGGAAAGCGCGATATCGTCGGCATTTTGGCATACGTCCGTCCGTTCGTCCGTGTGTCCGGTTAAAGTTTTTTGGTTAAAGTTTTTCCGTCTACTATATCTATTTTTTTAGTGTCCATGCCTCGCCCCAAGGCGCGACATGCAGGCCACGGCCATCTAGTCTACAAAAAGTGGGTATAATTATGTTATCCAAGTGTCTATGCTTGGAAAAAACCTGGCCTTCGTGGCTTTGCCTCGTTTCTTGTTTCTCAATAAAACATGTTTTGCAGCATTTTAGAATCATTTCCATTGGAAATGATTCTAAAATGTTGCCAAAGCATGTTTTGATGAGAATTATCGAAGAAAATAAATAAACAGTGGATGACAAAATTTAATTCAGCATTAACCTCCCTACAACAGCCACCTCTCTACAACAGCCAGTTTTGCATCTTCCCATGGGTGGCTGTTGTAGAGAGGTTGCACTGTATTATATGACTGAGAAGTCCAGCCAATGAGATTGCCGAATAGAGGGTCACATTATTGCGTACATGTATGATATTCACCTGAATATCAGTCTCGTATTCTTCTCGCCCGAGAGTGATATTCTAAATGTGATATTGACCTGGATGCGCGAATCACTGATCATGCAACAGAAACATGACACGGTTCAACGACGAGCCAATTGAACTACGCAAATAGTATCATCCAATCAGCAACAAGCTTACAAATATACTTGGCAGCTGACAGCAAAACAACAACAATGGATGCAAACTGAAGAAAACTTGTACATAAATGTCAGTCGGGTTTCAGCAAAACCATAAGTCATATAATAAAATAATTATTGTCTTTTGAGTCGATGTACGCGAGATTTACGGACCTCGAAAATCATATTCATCTTGTGTACATTTCTTCATTTCATATAAAACTAACCACTGCATATATTTGATGATTAAAAGTATGCAGAATTATTATACTGAATTTATTACATTATCACAGCCAAAATGGCTGTGATAATGTAAAAAATTCAGTATAATAAAAATTAATAAATTGATCCTTAAATTGAAAATTTCTCCCTCAAAGTTTACTTTGCTAGCTACAATGTTGGTGAAATCGGCTATTGGAGCTCTGTATATTGTATTCTGTTCCAACCCTTGTTTCAGGACCTACATTCCGGTGGGTTATCACGGTCGAGCGTCGTCCGTTGTTGTCTCTGGTACTCCGATCAGGCGCCCGAACGGACAGACGCGTCCCGACGACAGTAAGTCATATCCATATCTGATATAATAACCCAGTTGCACCGAATTTGGTTAATGATATCAATCAAATCAAATAGATAATTAGGGCACAGGTTCAAGTAACGGACCAAGTCTATAAATACATTAAATATGCCTAAAAGCATCAATAAATGAAAACAAAATAAGCTAACATTTTTTTTTTACTCCCTCCATAGAGACTTAATATTCTCTATGGAGGGAGTAACACATTTTTTGAGCTTATTTCTTTTTCATTTATTGATGCTTTTAGGCATATTTAATGTATTTATAGATAGAGGTGCAACGATACGGTCAAACCCGTATTGCGATATATTGCGATACAACAAACCCATATTGCAATACGTATTGCGATATTATACCATGTATGAACAAATAATAATAAAAACAAACAGGAGATAAAGAACAGTCTTTATTGTTTATTATTGTCATTAGAACACATCAAAACACTGTGTGGGTCAGGACTTTGCCCAGAAACGGTTGACATTAATGTTATTTCTGGACGAGAGGAAATTATGGAGAAGTGATCAAAATCATATTTTCCCTGATTTTTTCTCTTACTTATAATTATCGCGTAACTGTATGCATTAACTCTATGTTTTCAAAAGCATACATATCTATTAGAGGGGTAGAGGCATCAACATGCTGAGCCACCTCGTCAAGACGGTTTAAGCAAGCGTTAACAGCGTATACTTTCATTGAGAAATAAAAAGACACATTGGGCATGGGGGGTGGGGGGGGGAGTGATCTTTATTTCATCTCAAAAATATATGTTGTTACCACCCATCGTTTATGAACTTGGATGTGCATAAATTCTGTATATTTACTTAATACCAAACTGAATTATCATAAAAATTGGGTTATGTTAACATCGATTGGAAAAAGTTGCAAAAGGACGAAACTACGTAGGTACGAAATCGCCGAAATTGTCCGTGATATTTACAGACTTTTTCATGTTTTCTGACAATAGAGTTAGTCATATTTGGTTGAAATAAACAGTTAGTAATGTAATAAACAATACTTGTTTTCGGCATAAAAGGATTGCATTAGAATATATCGATTTCGTATTTTATTCTTTCACACTTTTCGGCGAAAAAGAAAGTTGCAATTATGGGCGGAGCATCCGCTGTGTAGGCCATGACTCGGTTCGTCAGGTGGCGCTTTCAGTGGGTATACCCACAATCGTAGCTAACGATTGGATGCTCTTTTTATTTCGGAAATGGTATCCCACAAAGCGTCATAAGCTGACAAAAATGTGTGTAGACAACTACGAAATTTGTTGGCCACCGGGTGACCCAGTTTATAATTTTTACTAGCCCGACCCAGAAACGACTCGCATCCGGCGTCCGTTAAAACACGTGTTTGCATGTGTTTGTTTGTCTGGTTGAGAGTATTCGGAGGGAGTTAACTCTAACTCTACCTCGTTCATGATCAATTGTTGATAGATCTATTGCCGACGTCTTTCGCAACAGTAACCTGTCAATCATGCCACTAACGGCTGCCTTTACTTACCAGCGATTGGCTGTACTGTATAAATAACTTCGCCACGAGAATAACACGTGTTTTGAACTGACAATTATAGTAGCCAGAAGCAATGTTTGGCTAGGGGATTATTGAAACTATCGACCCGTGACTTTTATTGTCACAGCGGGTAGGCATGATTTTAGTGATTCGTATAATGATGTGATGAAAATTTGGTCAAACAATCGGGTGTCGTTCACTGGGTGGGAAATGAACCCAGGTAACAGTACGGTTTACAAACTTTACACACGGAATTTGCTGTAAAACTTCCAGATGTGTTGGACGTCCGATATTACTCACTACGTGTATTAGTCATCTAATTGTGGCGTGTTTATTACAAATATTAACTTCTGTCTATTAAAAATTATGTTTTGAATGATTTTGAATAATTTTACACATTATTTTAACACAAGATGGCGACCGAGAATATGGTGTAAATATCGCTACTCGAAAACTGTACCGCGATACGTATCGGCAGGATGATATATCGCAATATACCGGTATACCGGTATATCGTTGCACCACTATTTATAGACCTCGGTCCGTTACTTTAACCTGTGACTTAGAGTTGCATAATTTGTCATTTTCTCTACATTTAACATATGTGAGATAATAGACCCGACTGATGACCGATATATGGCTGAGCCTGGAGGAATTGGGTTTATAGGTTTTTGCGACCATTGTAGATCCAGATCAGCCTGTGCATGCGCACAGTCTGATCAGGAGCTACACTGTTCTGAACTTCGTCATTCCATCAAAGAAGCACCCATAATGCTTGTAACAAACAATATAGATCAGGCTACACAAATTTGCTATTTCATATTTTGATCAGGAGATACATATATCACAATACTCATCAGCCTAATTTCTCCAGTCACAGCCACTTATAACTCCAGTCTATTGACGAACCATCTCGGATGGACCGTGCCCTAGGGCATATGACATTTGACTTCAATACTGGAGGTTGTAAGCTCATTCCTCACCCTAGTCGTGTAAAATACTTACATTTTCGTAATACCGTCCGTCCATACATCCGTCTGTCATTCCGTCCGTCCGCGTTTTTTGTTTTTAAATATTTGTGCTAAAGTTTTTATTTGTTGGTCCAGGCGGTGGCCAGGGGTATACATGAGATAGCCCCTGCTCACTTTCCATCCCACTGGTCTGTCAGATGAGACTTTAAACTGTGGCTCTATAGCTGTTACTGGGTCGTTAAACAATTTACTTTCACTTGTCTGTCTAACCAATTGTATTATCGTTAATCAGCCAAGCCTCCCATCGTCAGTCCCTGTAAGCTGTTTGACTTCGAGTTGGAGACGGCATTCTTCACGGGGCCTGGTACGAGCCTCGGCGAACCTATACCCATAGACAAGACCGATGAGCATATATTTGGGATGGTGCTCATGAACGATTGGAGTGGTACGTGATCACACATGGGCGGGCGTTAACTTTTGCAAGTTTCTAACTGAGTTAGAAACTTATAAGTTGTGGTGTGTCAACAATGTCAACAGGTGTAGAACTGCGTGACATCGCCAGGGTCATCAAGCTCATTGTCGGACATTTGAAACTCATCATTAGAGTCGGAATCGTGCATCAGACGGTCTAAAACTTCGCCTACAGACAGCCTGGCACTCCTTTTTCTCGACGGCATTGTGATTACAAACTGTCACAATGATTACGTAGGAAAACAATGATAAAACACGGGTTTTTGTTTAAACAAAGCGCTATTTTCTTCAGATTGTTGCCGTAAAGCAATCTGAAATCGAAAACGAGAATTCCAGACTTGACCAGAATGTCGCAAAATTATGTCGTAAAGGAGAGGGTGTCCTCGTCGCATATATTCGCCCGTGGCGCTCTGCCAGGCAGTCGCAAATATTCGCCCGTGGCGCCGAAAGAGTTGAGCAGTGAATCACTCAACCAATTAACTAATTATTCAACCACCCAATATGCCAACCAACCAACCATTCAACCAAGCAGTCGGCTAATGTATAAGCAGTGAATCACTCGACCAATTAACTAACCAGTCAACCAACCAAACTAACCTCCCAATCCAACAGCGCGAGACATCCAGAAGTGGGAGTACGTGCCCCTTGGGTCCATTCCTAGCGAAGAATCTCGGCACGACGGTCTCCCCGTGGGTGGTGACGATGGACGCCCTGGGGGCCTTCAAGCTGCCCAATGTCGCCCAGGACCCCGCGCCCTTCCCCTACCTCACCCATGAAGACCCGTACACCTTTGATATTCAACTGGAGGTCGCGATCAAATGTAAGTATGATGAGAAAGGTGAACGGTGTAGGCCCAGATCAGACTGTGTGGATGCACATGTTGATCTGGGGCTACACTGGTCGCATCCGTTCATCATGATAGACTCTCCAGGGCCTGTCCCCCCTTCCCCTACCTAACCCATGGAGACCCGTACAACTTTGACATTCAACTGGAGGTCGCCATTAAATGTAAGTAAATGGTCGCATCCTTTCATCATGATAGACTCTTCCCCTACCTAACCCATGGAGACCCGTACAACTTTGACATTCAACTGGAGGTTGGCATTAAATGGAAGTATGATGATGGAAATGGTGCTGATGCACAGGCTGATCTGGAACTATGCTGGTCGCCATCAAATGTAAGTGTAAGACCCCGCTTTAGTTGGATGCGAAGGTATGGCGTTAGATGTTGATACCAGTAGCCGATTTCACCAACATTGCAAAGTATACTTTTCTAGCAAAGTATACTTTCAGGGAGTAATCATTTATTTTTCCCAAAATGCATTATTTCATATAGAACTAACGACTGCATAATTTAATGATTAAACGTATGCAGAATTATTATACTGAATTTATTACATTATCACAGCCAAATTGGCTGTGATAATGTAATAAATTCAGGTTATAATAAATTTATCCTAAAATTGAAAATTTCTCCCTCAAAGTATACTTTGCTAGAAAAGTATACTTTGCAATGTTGGTGAAATAGGCTACAGAGGTAGCCGGTTCAATCCTCGTCATCTTTAACTACAATAATTTGCCTCCGATATGTTATCTACGGCTACAATTTTACCCATTCAAAAAATGTGAACAACCGAAGTGCATACCCAAACCTGTTGTATGTAGGCCAAACTTAGTATTAAACTGTATATTGTGTACATTTAAACAAATAATCTTTGATGTAGAAGTAGTAAATTGCCAAAATAATAGAACGGGAAATAATTTTTTTTTCCATGGAAGCCATCTTTTCTGTTGTTGTTGTTCAACATTCAACATAACGAAATGAAGCTTTCAAATTTACAAGATATACATGTAAATGTCAGATAAACACATTGACACGGTAAAATAACCAATTTCTGCATGTGTACATGTATGTACTTTAATAATAATTTTTTTATACAGTTTTGACAGTTTTATATCGCTGACATATCAAACACGCCGGATAACCAGTTGCAAAAATCACTCTTCCATGTGTTACATTAAAGAGATGGGGTTTAATTGCTACCCTCGCGAGAGATCTGGAGCGGGGTACCAATTTTGTGGACTTCAATTATACTGGATGTTGTGGGTTCAATCCCCACCCTGGCATAGCCGTGTAAAAATACTTTAACTATATTTCCATCCCACTGGTCTTTCAATGAGACCAGTAGCTTATTTCACCAAAATTTCAAAGTATACTTATCTTGCTAAGTACACTTTGAGGGAGAAATTTTCAATTTAAGGATAAGTTTATTAAATTTATTATACTGAATTCATTATATTATCACAGCCATTTTGGCTGTGATAATGTAATAAATTCAGTATAATAATTCTGCATACTTTTAATCATAAAATATATGCAGTCGTTAGTTCTATATGAAATAATGCATTTTGGGTAAAATAAATGATTACTCCCTCAAAGTATACTTTATACTTTTTTTTGTTGCGCTCATATAGACGCGAACTATTTTTTCCCTGATTTTTCCTCCCAAAATATAGATGCGCGTTGTACACCAGTGCGCGCAATACACAGCTAAATACGGTAGCTAGATAAGTATGCTTTCCAATTTTGGTGAAATCGGCTACTGAACTCGAGGTCCCATCTCTACATGACCTCGGCTGTTGCTGGGATGGTATTCACTATTCCACATGGGGCTACTATTTGTTTATTTTTTCACAAGCTTTTGGGTGTAACCTCTCATTATGCCACGGCATATGATGTAAGTCGAGGGTATATAGCTTTCGTCATTCCGCCTGTTCGTCCGTCCGTTCATCCGTCCGTAAGATTTGCGTTAAAGTTTTTATTTGTCGGTCCATGCGGCGGCCGGGGGTATCCGTGAGCCTCTGCTCACTTGCTCTAGTTTGAACTATCTCTTGTGTTATTAGGTGACGACCTGGCAGAGCCAAAAACTATCACTAGGAGCAACTTCAAGGTATTAAACTATTAATAACCCTAAATATTTGGTCTCCATTTATTCTGGAAAACACACATTAACCCTTACACTGCTATCTTAATTTTTTGTGATCTGCTGTTTATTTTCTATTTTCCATTTTTATCATCAAAAACATGCTTTGACAGCAATCATTTCAAATAAGGCAAGGTATAAAAGCAACAACAGGCGACAATTGTTGTATGTAGCAGTCTAAGGGTTGATATATGGTTTCGCATAACAAAAAAGTCTCAATATTTACAGTTAGTATGGTTGTACTTGTTTAACATAATAACAATGTATTTCGATACAATTTGTTTTGGGCAGTTGGTTGGTCGGGCGAATGCGACGGCGTAAATTAACGGTAGGGGTTCCTCCTTATAGAAATCACGATTTGCCTGCTTTGGCCCTCAGGTACGTCTTTATCTTTGGCTCTTTTGTTACCTGGGAGTTGAATTGGGTTATTGCCCATTATAAAAGTAGTAAGATTATTACTGATCGTACTGCTTTTGGAAGGGGGCCAAGTGATTCTGGTGTGGCAAGGACCTGGCTGGCATCAGATTAGGATTATTCTGATTTCAGGGCTGAATATATAGATTTTTTATTGTAAATATTCAGTTCTGATTTTGGGATTTTCCCCCCATTTGTACAGGTAATATGTGGGATTTAGTACTAAACCCATTGACCCGCCCTAAAATACCTTAGCTGTTGATAGGCTCTTAAACCCCAACAAACAAACAAACAAACCATTTGTTTCGGGAAACCCCTATAAGTGTCTAAATATTTAGAGTCATTTCTGTATTAATCGATACGATTTTTAAGAAATTATATGTTGGCTATGGAATGATCTGACAGTTTTCATCTACAGTAAATAGACGGGCAGGAAAACGTGGAACAGACAGTAGTTATGAAAGTCATGAATGAACGTGGAAAATCATGCATGTGAATTGGTTTGTACATTGTTTAGAAACCATCTTAAGACCCGCTAAAAACACCTGTGCATTAACTATTTGCATGCTGGGAATATGGGCTATAAATAGTTCAAGATTAGCAGACGGCATTTCATCATATTTTCCTTTATTTCTCATGAATATGTCTTGGAATTTCATTAGAATTGCGTCCGGAGTTACAGAGAGAAATAAGAAACATACTCGTAATGAGTTGGATGTTATTTTCACCGCTAGATTGCAAAGAGTTAACCTGACAAGTGCATACTGGGTATTACGAGACTAGCATTACACCATCTCCTCCATATATACGTCTGGTTTCAGCATATGTATTGGACGATGAAGCGGCAACTAGCCCCGATATTACACGACCGCCTGCGCTAATCTTGAAAACACAATATTGAAAAATTCTTGAATGTTGTGCTTTCAATCAAGCAGCTTGATTGACTGAGCCTGAGCTGTGCTACAGCTCAGGCTCAGACAATCAAACTGCTTGATTGCGAGTTAGTATTGCCAATATATGTTCAGAAACATTGATAATGTGGGCATGATTAACGCAGGCGTTTGTGTACAAACATTGATAATGTGGGCATGATTAACACAGGCGTTTGTGTACAAACATTGATAATGTGGGCATGATTAACGCAGGCGTTTGTGTACAAGATTTCGTATTGATATCCTCGATATTAATTCCCTGATTTCGTATTCTTGTCCTCTATATATGTGGCTGTGACTGGAGAAATGGGGCTTTCATGTTTTGCGACCAGTGTAGATCCAGATCCGCCTGTGCATCCGCACAGTCTGATCTGGATCTGCACTGTTCGCCATTTTATCAATGAAACACCTGTCGTGCTTGTAACAAGCAATATTGATCGTTATCAGGCTACAGAAGTGTGCTATTTCATCATGAGTTACACTGGTCACAAATCCCATAAGCCCCATTTCATCAGTCACAGCCACATATGAGACACGCCATGCAATATTGTACCTAAGAACATGTGATTTTTCGTGAAATATTTTACGAAGTTTACGATATTTTCCATATATGACGTCGAAACACGACAAAAGTTTCATCGTAAATGCAGAATAGTATTCCACATTCGCTTTGGAACTTTTGTCATCTTTCCACGTCATTTACAGAAAATGTATTTTTTTGTAAATATATTTCATGAAAATTTGCACATGCTATTCGGTACAAAATCGCATGGCGTGTCTCAAATATTTAGGTGAGCCGCGTCCAGTGTGTATTCCATGCCACAGCGCATTTACTGTACAACACATCCTACTGAACTGTATTAACGTTGCCGATATTTGCAAACATTTCATTGTTACTTCACTTGTGGAGTTATTCCAGGTGGAGAACATTGAAGGTTTGCGTACATGTAGCTTTCTCCATGAAACCAACTTGTAGCGGAAAATCTAATTTTATCATTGTATACATGTTGCTCATTTATATTGTTTATCATAGTTTTATTTTTACCCTAATCATTTGATTGCCTACCACATCTAACAAACTATTTCACTATTATTTTCTTTTTCATTCAAATTGCTTGGCCCTAAATGATACTGTTTTGTGTTGATGAGCCATTAAGCACCATTTCATTCCTTGTTACAGCATATGTATTGGACGATGAAGCAGCAGCTGGCCCACCACACAGTGACTGGGTGCAACATAAACCCCGGGGATCTCATGGGCTCGGGCACAATCAGCGGCGAGGTAAGATGCTATATGGGACAAGCCATGCGATTTTGTACCGAAGAACATGTACCGATTTTTCATGAAATATATTTACAGAAAATGTGATAATTTCTGTAAATGACCTCGAAAGATGACGAAATTTTCACAGCAAATGCGGATAAATGACGTCGAAAGATGACAAGATTTTCATAGCAAATGCGGAATACTATTCCGCATTTGCTATGAAAATCTTGTCATCTTTCGACGTCATTTACGGAAAATATCGTAAATTTTGTAAATATTTTTCATGAGATATCGCCATAAGAGATGAAACATGTGAGTTTGTAGCCGAGACTATGTGTTTACAAATTTACAATATTTTCCGTAAATTACGATGAAAGTTATTCGGAGCAAATGCGGAATAGAATTGTCCGTCTGATGAGACTTGAAACCGAGGTCTGTATCTGTATGACCTTAGCTGTTGCTGGGACGTAAAACCTTTTATCACTGAAGACACGCCACTACGTTTTCGGAAAATCCTAAATATTTTCCTTCTATGCACTCGGAAGTATATGTCGCGACCACCATTTGAACCGTCTCGTTGAGACGGTTCAAATGAGTGGTGGCAACATATACTTTCATTGAGAAATAACAAAAATAAAAATAAAATATTTCATACATGTAAAGCCATTCACTCACTTTTCCGCAGTTGCTCTGAAAATATTCTCCACTTTCGACATAATTTACAGAAAATATCAAATTTTGTAAATTTTCATGAAAAATCGGACATCTTAGGTACAAGATCACATGGCTTGCTTCATGTGAGTTGCCATGTGTGAATGAAGCGAAGAATATTTACACCGTCCATAGATTCATAAGACCAGCGCCCATTCAACGTATTGCGTTTATATACCAGTACATTACATTAGCCCCATGTGGCGTTGCGAGACGTCATTAAAGTTTGTTGACATTCATCGTCACACTATTGACAGGCAACGTCGCTGTTCCATAAGTTGCGACAAAAGGACATAAAACAATAAGATTCCTAATTTTATTGCCGTATTGGTTATTTACATCTTTGAAACTATCCGAAAATGCAGTGTAAATATAAGTAATAAAGCCATGGGCAGTTGCGTTTACTGTAGTAAGAAAAACATTTGTCTGTACAAAGTTTGCGAGGAGTCGCTCTTACTCCACACACTTTAAACCAACCAAATGTTTTTCATCCCTGAAATAGGGATGGGCTGTGGCCTAGGAGTTAGAAAACCTGACTTCCAATCCGGAGGTTGTGGGTTCAAACCTCACCTTGGGCATCAGAAATACTTCATAGTATGTCCATCCCACTGGTCTGTCCGATGAGACTTTAAACTGTGGTCCCGTCTCTATATGACCTTAGCTGTTGCTGGGACGTTAAACCCATTCACTTTCACTTTTATTCATCACTGAAAATAGGGATGGGTTGTGGAATAGGGGTTCGAACACCCGACTTCCAATCCGGAGGTTGTGGGTTCAAACTTCGCATTGGGCAT
This sequence comes from Conchocele bisecta, assembly GCA_029237695.1. NCBI lineage: Eukaryota > Metazoa > Mollusca > Bivalvia > Lucinida > Thyasiridae > Conchocele > Conchocele bisecta. Next base: position 82,567,791 of record CM055275.1, read on the forward strand.
TTGGGGCGCGTTTCACTAAACTTTGTACGAGTGAGTGAATAGGGTTTAACGTCCGCTTTTCTGACATAGAGGTACAAGCCTCAGGGAGTCTACACGCAGACTAAAATGTCCGTAAGTGCAAAATTATGATAGTCTGTAAATTTCACATTAACACTATTTTCGTGTGAACAGTTATTGGATTTACATTTATTGAGCATAGGCTGCATATGCTCATTAAATGCAAATCCAACAATTGAAATTTTCAGACAATCCTAAATTTGCACTTACGAAAATTTTAGTCGTACGAAGTTTAGTGAAACGCGCCCCAGGAATACTTTTAATTATGACCTTACCTGTTTGTGGGACTAACCCATTCACTTTTCACGTTTTTTAATCCCCGAAATAATCTAAAAAATTCCAGACAGAGGATTCATACGGCAGTATGCTGGAGCTCTGCTGGAAGGGGACAAAGACCGTTGACCTTGGGTCCGGAGTCACACGGAAGTTTCTGCAGGACGGCGACGATGTTATCATGACGGGTTTCTGTCAGGGCGATGGCTATAAGGTCGGCTTTGGGGCGTGTTCCGGGAAGGTGCAACCAGCTCTGCCGTTGTAAATGTGTGGACGTTGTAAATGTGTGGACGGATGTGTGTCATTGTTAATGTATAGACTATTAGTATTAAGTATGTTACTAAATTAACCAGTTGGGATGTAATGATCGAATAGTTTTGCTGTAAGAATGGAGTATTTTGTAAATGAATAGACTACATGTATGTATTGCTAAATTCCCCAAAATTGAATATTGTGTTAATGCTCCATATAAATGTATGTAGTGACCACTCATTTGAACCGTCTCGTCGAGACGGTTCAGGTGAATGGGCACAACATATATTTTCAACATATATTTTCAATAGAAAATATTGAAAAAAATATTTCAGAATTTTATTTTGTTGAAATGGTAGATTTTGCAAGGAGCTACCTGCTCTATCATTGTAAATGTATAGATGGACAATGTTAATGTAGACTATTATGTATGTTGCTAAATTGACCCTAAAAATTAGATATTTTGTTTATTACTCTATAAAAGTATATACATGTATGTGACCACTCATTTGAACCGTCTCGGCGAGACGGTTCAAATGAATGGTCACAACATATATTTTTGATGGAAAATAAGAAAAAAACGGAAATGTTTTTTTCTTTAAGAATGGAATATTTTTGTCAAAGCCTCAGCATGGGCATTTATCATGATTCATATTGTCATTCTACACGCCACCCGTGCGGCCCCTTTGCCCAATGTGAAGGTCAATTTATTTAGAAATTTCAGTTAGAAGGGGGCATATAAATATGACCATATATAACTATGTATTATCATGACTACAGGTAGTAGACATTTAACCTTTTCACCCCTAAACATCTAAGATGGATTCTAACTTGTGAAATTCTCTTTATAATCTTCAGACTAGTCCATTTATGACTAGTCCATTTTACTCTAAAAAATATGAAAATTACTTGCGTCTCATCTGTATCTACACTGTTTGCCAATACCACTGTACAGTTCTGTGGTGTTGAAAGTTGAAAGGTTTAAAGGTACATGCCCACTCAGTAGGCACAACATGGAATAGGAATGAAATAAGTGTATAGTTGTGTCGCTATTCCACCAGTTCTAAACATTATGAGTGCCTGCTATACAGATATAATCATTTAGTAATATGTATTTTACTGATAGTGACTCGCTGTGGTATCCGGCTGTTTTCATATGCAAATGAGGCATGATACTTTTTAATTATTTGTACTAATGATCATTACACATCAAAAAATAAATACAGGGAATAACTAGTAACATTTTAAGGAAACACGGTTATCGCCCCTGATATCAATGTGGAAATTTATGTCTATAAATATAAAATGTATAATAATGTCAATCAATACATGGGATAGCGGGCGTAATTTCAGAACTGGTGGAATAGTGACACAATTATACTTATTTAATTCCTATAAAGAACATTTTGTGCCTACTGTAGGCATGTACCTTTAAAATACGAACAAACACTGCAGATCTTGATGATTACTAGCCGTCTGATCTGGATCTGCAGCATATTTAGCTGTTACTAACAAATTCACGAAACAATAAAATTACAATGAACGCGTTCATTGTAATTTTATTGTTTCGTGAATTTGTTATCTAGAAGGAACGACTATAACATGTGCCAATGACCAATAGTCTTGCCTACTGTCTGTTTCACATAACCCGTCCATTTGTTATAGCTATATAACCATTGCAATAATTCACTTTTAAGCAAGATTTAAGAATGAGCATTTTTATTTTGTCAAGTATTTACTTTATTGCGAAAAATCAATTTCCCGACGGGAGATTAACATGGGGGAAAATGAGCGGGAGAGCGAAGAGGAGGGTAGAACAACTAAATAAATTCGAAATTTACCCCAAAACCAGAGTACCGTAGTACAATAAAGTTGAAAATTTGCTTAGTTGAACTGCAAAAAGCAAAAGCTTTTTGCAGCTCAAATAAGTGAATTTTTTAATTTGTTTTATTTTTTTTATCATTTGTTCCCTATTTAATAAGGAAGAAAATCAATAATACATTTGTAAAAGTAAAATACGCATTGAATTTTAAATATGGGGGTACATTACTCTTTAGATACAAAACTGAATAAAGAGTCAGCCCGATTTAGCAATGGGAAACGGAGACCTATTGTATTATGGCCCGATTCTTAAATTTCTCTATAAAAAATAAATATTTTATATTGAAAAAATATTGTTTTTACAATGTTTATATAGCCATTAGAAATGTACAATGTTATATTGCCTAATTCTTGCTATCATATACATGTTCATGTTAATTGTGTGCTGTGTTTTAAAATTCTTTAACCACCATTTTGAGAAGGACGAACCGGGGAAAGGATGTGGATTTGTTAATTGACTGGTTTCTGCATGCAAAGAGTGTCTATGGCATAAGAAATCTCAGTGAAAATGGTGCGAAAAAAAAATCTACAATCAAAAAAATTACTAATTTGTTTCATCGCTTTCTACGCATATCTGACACACATTGTCTTCAACATTAGCTTTATACATTCCAAATTTACATAGATTTACAAATATATGAACCAAATAATATTATCAGTATTAACGTGTGAATCTCCTGTGATTAATTTGTGCGAGATTATTTGATTAAAAAACATATGTTTTTTGTATGTACATGTACTAGACGTGGCGATCACTTGAATACCTAATTGTGAGCGTCGGAAGTCCTACGCATTTCCTGTCCTTGCTGCTATATTTTAGGCCATGCCATTGTTTTTCTATGTTAAGCGTCCACATGGCTAGCCAAAACCTACTTACGTATCCGGTAAAAACAAACAAGGCTTCGAAAAAAAACATTTAAACCCAGAGATCCGGCCTTAAATGACCTTAGCTCTTGATAGGCCGTTAAACCCAAACAAACAAACAAACAAACTACCGTATATTAAATAATTATTTTCGGGAAAAATGAATGCTTGCTCCCTCAAAGTGCACTTTGCTAGATAAGTATGCTTTGCAATTTTGATGAAACTAGGCGACTGGTATCCTGTATATACGAAATTACCTACATCCAATGATACTGTATTTAATAGCAAATTCGCCACCACCTACATGCATTAACCCTTTCCCTGATAGAAACGACTTTTCACGCCACTGCAGAAGATGTCTTTAGAAAACATTGTGGGAAAAGGAGAAATTGCTTGTAACAAGCAATTTCTCCTTTTCCCACAATGTTTTCTACTCTATCAGATAATTTAACCATCATTTGACCCAGCATTTGATTCTTTTATTCAGATGTTTTCAATTTGGAAGAGTCGAAATATCGCAAAACAGGGAAAGGGTTAATGGGTGAAATTCTAAGATTTTGTACTTTATATACAACCCAGGGTAGATTATCCTGTGTGCTTTCCAACATTTATTATATTGCTCAATTATGCTTGTATATTGCTCAATATTTGTTGTTTTGTATTGGTCTGAGTGTCCGAGATTATTTATGATGTACAGTTTATACATTCCAGATAAGATTGTGATTTGTTATTGAAGGGGTCGGTGGAAGAAGGGGGCTAACTCCATGATGGAGTTAGCCCCCTTCTTCCACTGACCCCTTCAATTTTTAAAATAACCTCATGTAAAGTGTAGGGATGGATTGATTAGAACACCCGACTTCCAATCCGGAGGTTGTGGGTTCAAACCTCGCATTGGGCATCAAAAATACTTCATAGTATTTCCATCCCACTGGTCTTGTCGGATGAGACTTTAAACTGTGGTCACGTCTCCATATTAGCATGGCTGTTGTTGGGATGTTAAACCCCTTTCACTTTTCATGTAAAGTGTATGTATTCCAAGAAATGGGGCTTATGGCCTATGCTACACATATCAACCCGCTCATATGACCAAGGTCTGCACTATTAATCATTCGGTCAGTAGGGATGGGTTGTGGTCTAGGGGGTACAGCAATGTACTTCAATGTCCGAGTTCAATCCTCACCTTACGCATACAAAATAGTTTTATGCTGGGATGTTAAACCCATTCGCTTTTCAGCCAGTAAAATATCTTTTGTGACCAAAAAAACGAACAGAGAAGAGTTTAATTTATCCCGTCAACACAGTGCGTATGTGCCGTGAAACACGGTGCCGTGAAACATTTTTGATATCCAGTCAATACAATTTTTGCATTTTACAGCCATTTGTAGGTGTTGACAGGATGAATAGAATAGTAGGTTAGTGCCGTGAATGGGAAAAATAGGCGCGGCACGGAAACGGGATGTGCTCGGCAGAGCCTCGCCCATCCAGTTTCCTGAGCCGTGCCAGATATTTTTTCCCATTCACGGCACTAACCTACTATTCTCTATCTATTTTCCTTATTTCTGAACCAAAGTATATGTTGTGACCACTCATTTGAACCGTCTCGGTGAGTGGTCACAACATATACTTCTGATGAGAAAGAAAGAAATTCTTCAGCCTTGCCGGATATTTTTTCCCATTCACGGCACTAACCTACTATTCTCTATGTCCCAGCAGCAGCTTGGGTCGTATACAAATGGCTGGGTTTCTATAGTCTCATCCGAAAGAGCCGTGGGTCGATTGACCACAAAAAACATCGATATTGAAGAACAATGCTCTACACACTAGACTAACACACCAACCCCTGTCTCTGAGCTAGTCACAGGAGTTTCGTTATAAAAATGCCAAGTTCTTAACCAAAATCACCAGCGTAGAAGCACTAGACCAACATGCTAACAGTTAGAAAAATGCCAATTTCTTGCCGAAATCCTAGTGTACAATTTTATACTCGTCTCTCAGCAGTTTAGTTCATTCACAACAAAACCAGGTGTGTTTCATTTCTGACGAGTGTATATTGCGATCATAATATGTAATAATCGTCTACGTTGTTAAACACCATTAAATCAAATCAATCACACATAGTCTCGTCAGTATATTACCTTGTTGTTGAATAAATTAAAATACCAATCAGTCGACTATAAATCAAATGTCCCGAGTCAGTTGCTCAGTATACAGTTTATATTACATGTATTTACTATTACGTATTTGTGTGCTGTTTTTGATAACCTCGTTACTTACTTGTGTTTATTTTCTATACTTACATGAAATAATAAACTGTTTTCAACAAAGGCCGATCAAATCGTTGGTATTTGTGTTATTTATGCACCCAAGGTGATGGGAGGGTATGCATACGAGTCTATCGTTAAAGGGGGAATATTAGGATTTGTATGCCCCCGGTCTCGGTAGAGCCTGAGGCATATAGTGTTTGGACTTTGTTTCTGGGTGTCCGTCCGTCAACGTGTCTGGCACATTATTAAAGAAGTTCGCCAGAGTTTCTCAATTATGTCATAACTTCTATAAGGGGTATATGTTTGTTTGTTTGTTGGGGTTTAACGACCTATCAACAGCTAAGGTCATTTAAGGCCGGGTCAATGGGTTTAGTACTAAATCCCATATATTACCTGTACAAGTACACGTACATGTTCAAGTACATGTACAAAAGGGGGGAAAATCCCAAAATCAGAACTGAATATTTACAATAACACAAGAATTCCGCCACGGAAGCTGTATCGCGCCTGCCAAGGCATTGGACCATGTTGTGAAAAAACAATAACTTTAACGCATTTGCCTTACAAAAAAAACCGGACAACGACGCCGGAAAAAGCGCAGACTATAGTCGCGCCTCTGCTAAAGCAGGCGCGACAAAAACTATATTCAGCCCCAAAATCAGAATATTCCTGATCTGATGCCAGGTCCTCGCCACACCAAAATCACTTGACCCCTCCCAAAAGCAGTAGGATCAGTAATAATCTTACTACTTGTATAATGGGCAATAATCCAACTTAACTCCCAGGTACATGTAACAAAAGAGCCAAAGATAAAAACGTAACCGAGGGCCAAACTAGGCAAATCGTGATTCCTAAAAGGAGGAACCCCTATTGCATTCGCCCGACCACCACCCACATAAGGGGTATAACCAGATCCAACTCTCTCACACAAAATGCCAAAGACGTATGTGAGAGCCAAACCAGGTCTCTAGTCGCAATTCCAGTAAGGATCAACCCCGATTTGTTGAATTACCCATGATCGCATTCTCCCACCTGCCACCCACCCCACTGTATAAGACAGAAACCGATAGCTTACTCGTATTAGACAAGATTTTATTCAACAAATACATGTTCTGTAGATCTGTACCATAGCGTTTGTCTTGGTTGAAGAACTGGCGGCCGTTTCACAAACTTTGTACGATTAAAATGTTCGTAAGTGCAAATTTACTATCGTCCGGAAAGTTCAATTGATGGATTTACATTTATTGAGCATAGGCTGCGTATGCAGCCTATGCTCAATAAACGTAAATCCAATAATTGTTTACAAGAAAACATTGTGAATGTGAAATTTACAGACTATCATGATTTTCCACTTACGAACATTTTAGTCGTACGAAGTTTAGTGAAATGCCCCCGTTTACCGACACGCGGATCTGATCTCGGAATTTTTGAACATGCCCACTGTGTAGGCACAAAATGTTCTTGATAGGAATTAAACAAGTGTATAATTGTGTCACTTTTCCACCAGTTCTAAAAATTACAAGTGCCCGCTATACACATATAATCATTTGGTAATATTTATTATACTGATAGTAGCTCACGGTGGCATCAGGCTATTTTCATATGCAAATGAGGCATGATTTGTTTAATGATTTATACTACTAAAATGCGTCGCCTGAAAAAATAATATTTTCAAAAGATTATAAAGTATGATCATTGCACACCGAAAAATAAATACAGAGATTAAATAGTATTTAGTTATTGCCCCTGATATCGGTGTGAAAATTTACGTCCGATATAAAATGTATAATAATGCCAATCAATACGTGGGGTAATGGTGAATGAATGTTTATTTCGCCAGAAAATGTCTAAAGACTATCTAAAGAATATACAAAACTATCTGTCTCCCTAATAAGAGACAGATATTTTTGTATATTCTTTAGAGAGCCATTATTATACACCTACGAAGTGGGCATGTACCTTTAATTCTCAATACCGTGAAATGTGGTCTGGTCCATGTACTTGCATTTGGATCACGACTTTTGTTGCAAGAATAACTATATTTTACCAAGGGCACAACATAATAGAGAATATGAAATGAGACATCTTGGCAAAACCAGCCATACACTCGCCAGTATGTGAAATGGCTATACAATACACCCCCCTCCCCAAAATTAAAATCTAAATATCAGAAGAAATATATAAAAAAAAGAGCTTCCAGTCTACCTTGTGTGCATAAGAAAATGTGTTTGGTGATCAATACAGATTTGATGTATGAAGCTGTGCTTATGCAATAAATAGAATAAATATTATAGGAATGAATGGCATTTTTGTGGAATTTATCGGGGATATAAACTTGGAAAAGTCACGGGAATACTGGACGAGGCCGGAATACAGATTTGATGTATGAAGCTGTGCTTATGCAATGAATAGAATAAATATTATAGGAATGAATGGCCTTTTTGTGGAATTTATCTGGGTATAAACTTGGAAAAGTCGCGGGAATACTGGACGAAGGCCGGAAGGCCTCGTCCAGTATTCCCGTGACTTTTCCAAGTTTATATCCCCGATAAATTCCACAAAAATGCCATTCATTCCTTATAATTCCAGCATTTTAAATAAATTAATCAAGAAAATGTGTTTATTTTCCGTTTTCTTAAGAATTATTTTAACTGCGCCTCACGGTTACGGAAAGTAGTTTGGCATGGGAATTTATTGGGATATAAATTTTGGACAGAGACTTGCTATGGACCAATCAAATGTTAGGGAATTGTGTAAATATTTTTGTGCGGAATTATCATCTGTTGATTTAATAGGATACGTTAATATATAAATGACTTCTTAAGAAACATGGCATAGCTACACTTCTGATGAAATAAGTAAACATATAATAGAGATTATATTAAACCAACACAAATGTTAGATTCTAACTATCGCATAAGCACAGCATCATCTACGGAAGCTGTACACAGATCCGTCATGTGATATCCTCTAAGTAACCAGTAACAAAGTTCCCAGTCCTACTCCTACTAAGTTCCAGCATTAGGTATTTCAATATCTTGCAAAGTTGAAACAACAGTGTGTGCTGAACAGGATGAGTTGTATGGAGATGCCGTCTTCATGAGAATGGATCTGTACAATGGACGAGCTCGTCTATCACGTTCATTCATCATTCATAACCCCTGAAACAGAAAAGTATACTTTGCAATGTTGGTGAAATCGGCTACAGAATAGGCATGACCATGTGAGATTTCCTCGTCTCACCCTACATACATGTACATGTGCTCGTCTCACATCTAGCAAAGATACAATTTCTAATAAGGCAACATTACGGCTAACGAGTTTTACAATTACCCATAAAATAATGAATGTGGTGAATGTCTATAGCTTTCAATGGTTGCTGATGTGTTTATTATTACGTCATAGCGTCATGACATCGTTGTAAGTTTGCAATTTGCGACATACCAGTAGCCCGTTTCACCAACATTGCAAAGTATACTTTTCCAGCAAAGTATACTTTGAGGGAGAAATTTTCAATTTTAGGATAAATTTATTAATTTTTATTATACTGAATTTATTACATTATCACAGCCAATTTGGCTGTGATAATGTAATAAATTCAGTACATGTATAATAATTATGCATACTTTTAATCATGAAATATATGCATTTGTTAGTTCTATATGAAATAATGCATTTCAGGAAAAATAAATGATTACTCCCTCGAAGTATACTTTGCTAGAAAAGTATACTTTGCAATGTTGGTGAAATAGGCTACAGGGCTGAATGGTGACGACATTGAACATTAATTAGATAATAATTTCTAAACAATCCACTGAACTAGCATTACAGTCCAATTTGTTGTTATGACGAACACATTGGAAGTATCAAAAGTCCCTTAAAGTCTGCGAATAAAAAGTTGAGTTTATTATGGGTCAGATAAATATTTTAAGATTTGCAAACATGGTCTATATAGGGCTGAGAAAAAGTATCATATGCACTGGTGTGGGATTAAGAGTATTCCATATATACTCCGGTGTGTAACAAGGATATTCCACCCGAGTGGTCAGAATATGTTGTCAGAAACGAGGCTTTGCCGAGTTTCTGACGACATATTCTGACCACGAGGGTGGAATATCCTTATTCTCGCATACCCAGAGTCCATTTCAATGTTATTTCCGAAGCCACGCCCATGTGGGATTTTTCTGTCTCACACGGCTGACCTGTCACACACTGCCGGAACTACTTTTTGTGTATTGGCTTCCAAACGTCGTCTGCATTGTTTACAAACACACGCTCTCTACACAGTACTGTCAGTAGACAACAATGTCAACAACGTCGCTCAGGATTTGTTATGTAGGCTATTATTTAGTTCATGTTTTATCCAGTTTTATCAAATTTGCGTAAATTTGTCGGACGAGTTGTGTCAGGGGCGTCTGTAAATCAGTTGGCCGAATACTGAATACATGATTATTATTTAAAAAAACACATGTAATTGACAGCAAAATATTTACTTTGTATGTTGTTGATTCTTCCCCAAACATATATATAGTGACATTTGATAGTGATTGGAATATTTGTTTAATAATCCAGTGAGCAAGAATTTCTTGAAAACGGCAACGTGTTGAAATGACAAATGTCCGTCGGAGTGAAAATTTTGGCGGACTGATATTTGCGTAATTGAAGACAGCGTCTCGGAATTGCAATAAATACGCAAAATAAAAACATAAAATGGTTCTGTAAACATTATTGTACAAATTTGAATTGAGGATAAATGGTCTATTTTCAATATTTATAGGAGTTTGTCTCGTACTACGTCCTATTTATTTTGTGTATGTAGTAATTGGGTTTACACATGCTGTCATGGGCGTCTTCAGACCATATTTTTATTGGGTCGTTATGTGTTAAATGTTTCCATCCAATGTAGGAGACTCTAATTTGTTGTTGATACGGGTAATGCGATTGAGTGGTTGTATTGGAGATAGCATATAAAGAAAAATAAGTTAGTATTATACTATGGTGGTTCGTTGATAGCGTACTATGGCTAAACATGATTCTGGACTTAGTAGGTATGCGAGAACAAGTATTCCAGATATAGTAGTCACACACCGGAGTATTATACTCCGGTGTGTGACTAAGGATATTCCACCCTCGTGGTCAGAATATGTCGTCAGAAACTCGGCAAAGCCTCGTTTCTGATGACATATTCTGACCACTCGGGTGGAATATCCTTGTCACACACCGGAGTATATATGGAATACTCTTAGTCACACACCGGAGTATATCTGGAATACTTATTCTCGCATACCTACTAAGTCCAGAATCATGTTTAGCCATAATACGCCATCAACGAACCACCATAGTATAACAATAACTTTTTTTCTTTATATGCTATCTCTAATACAACCACTCAATCGCATTACCCGTATCAAGAAATGGGTGTAAACAAAGTTTACACCAACAAATTAGAGTCTCCTACATTGGATCGAAACATTTAACACATAACGGCCCAATAAAAATACGGTCTGAAGACGCCCATGACATCATGTGTAAACCCAATTACTACATACACAAAATAAATAGGACGTAGTACGAGACAAACTCATATAAATATTGAAAATAGACCATATATCCTCAATTCAAATTTGTACAATAATGTTTACAGAATCATTTTATGTTTTTATTTTGAGTATTTATTGCAATTCCGAGACGCTGTCTTCAATTACGCAAATATCAGTCCGCCGAAAGTTTCACTCCGACGGACATTTGTCATTTCAACACGTTGCCATTTTCAAGAAATTCTTGATCACTGGATTATTAAACAAATATTCCAATCACTATCAACTGTCACTACACATATGTTTGGGGAAGAATCAACAACATACGAGGTAAATAGTTTGCTGTCAATTACATGTGTTGTTTTTAATAATAATGGTCGGCCAACTGATTTACAGACGCCCCTTACACAACTCGTCCCACAAATTTACGCAAATTTGATAAAACTGGATAAAACCTGAAATAAATAATAGCCTACATAACAAATTCAGAGCGACGTTGTTGACATTGTTGTCTACTGACAGTACTGTGTAGAGAGCGTGTGTTTGTAAACAATGCAGCCGACGTTTGGAAGCCAATACACAAAAAGTAGTTCCGGCAGTGTGTGACAGGTCGGCCGTTTGAGATAGCCGTGTGAGACAGAAAAATCACACATGGGCGTGGCTTCGGAAATAACATTGACATGGACTCTGGGTATGCGAGAAAATGATATTCCACCCTCGTGATCAAAGCCTCGTTTCTGACAACATATTCTGACACCCGGGTGCAATATCCTTGTCCGACACCAGTGCATATGATGGATACTCTTAGTCTCACTTCATGCAAGCGAGAAATACAGATCTCTTGAAAGATTACTTACTTGATGAGATGTGCGATCTCCCAGTTGGGTTCGGATACAACCGGTGACTTGATTTCTACTCCGTCCTTCGTTATAATGGCGATTTCATACTGGAAATATACAAGTGTCTTTGTTGAGCCGTATAGAGGATGATTTATACAATATTTATTGAATGAGTTTTACTTTCTTGATTACATAAAACATAAGTTTAATAAATATATTAATTCAACACAAATAAATATTATATTGTGTAAGCATTGCATCATATATGGAAGGTACTAAATGCCCAATGTTTTTTTCTCCAGTCGTTTCATTTACATATTTATGACGACCAATTCGAAATTTAACAAGAAACGAGGCAAAGCCACGAAGGCCAGGTTTTTTCCAAGCATAGACACTTGGATAACATAATCATACCCACTTTTTGTAGACTAGATGGCCGTGGCCTGCATGTCGCGCCTTGGGGCGAGGCATGGACACTAAAAAATTAGATATAGTAGATGGAAAAACTTTAACAAAAAAACTTTAACCGGACACGGACGGAAGGACGGACGTATGCCAAAATGCGCTTTCCGCAAGCGGGTGCGACAATGATGATAAACACCCATGTGAAGTATCAAGGTAATGGGTGAAGCAGTTGCAGAGATATAGTACACTAAAAAACTTTAACAAAAAAATTCAAAGTAATTTGACCTTGACATTGTGCACAGGGGCCGCACGGTTGGGGGTTAGAATGAAAATATGGATGATGATAAACACCCATGTGAAGTTTCAAGGTAATGGGCGAAGCAGTTGCAGAGATATAGTATAACAAAAAAGTTTTAACCAAAAAACTTTAACCAGACGTACATTAAAAAGTTAACGTTGAAAATGGCTAAGTCAATTACGTAGAAATAATAGGTGAAGGTAAAAAAATGGTCACATATTGGATAGTTGTATGTGGTAGGCACCCCTTGGTTATGAAGCTGTGAAAGTTTTGTGGTCCTAGGTGGTACAGTACCAAAGAAATGGACTTAAACACGAAAACTTAACATTGTAAACACGAAAACTTAACATTGAAAATGGCTAAGTCGACTGCGCGGAAAAAATGGGTCAAGTTAAAAAAAAAGTAACATGTTGGATAGTGATATGTGGTGGGCACCCCTTGATTATGAAGCTGTGAAAGTTTGGTGGTCCTAGGTGGTACAGTATCAAAGAAATGGACTTAAACACGAAAACTTAACACCGTAAACGCGAAAACTTAACATTGAAAATGGCTAAGTCGACTACGCGGAAAAAATGGGTCAAGATAATTGATTATGAAGCTGTGAAAGTTTGATGGTCCTAGGTGGTACAGTAACAAAGAAATGGACTCAAACACGAAAACCTAACATTGATTGTGGACGCCGCCCGCCCGCCCGCCCGGCTTTTGCCAATCCAATAGACTGGATTTTTTTTCAAAAAACCTGGCTAAAAATGTTCTTCATAATTTTTGTGAATATTCTGTATTTCTCGTTTTTTATGAAAAAGAAATAGTTTTCTTCACAAAACAATAACATATAGGAAAACAGTGATGACATGGAATCCTACCTTGTTCAGTGACCTGGCATCGCGGTAGTACAGCACACGCATACACTTGTCTATTAACTCGACAGCCTCGGTCATCGTCATGTCGGGATTCTTCTCCGCCGCGTCTCTCATCAGGGGCTGCGTGAAAATTGAAAGGGTTGTAGCAGTATAGCTTGCTGTATGTATAAGTTATTGTTCACATATTGGATTTTTAAGGAATTAAATGCGAAGGAGCGCCAGCGACTGTAGCATTTAGTTCCTGAAAAATCCAATATGTGAACAACAACATACTTATAGTTAAGCCAAGAAATTAAATGCGAGGGTGCGTGTAGAAGACGTCTGTAGTTTCAGATCAATTGATTGAATGGTTTCAGAGGAGTTGTGTACACAAACTATGTACCCTATAAAAGAATCGAATACAAAAAAGTAGAAAAAATGGCTAAATTAAAAAGGTGATATTTTTGTTAACAAATATTTATTCGGCATAAAAACACCAAGGTGCACATCTTCAATATGTGTAGAAGATGTGTGTATAGTTTCAGATCGATTGACTGAACGGTTTCAGAGGAGTTGTGTACACAAACTATGTACCCTATATAGAATTGAATACAAAAACAAGAGCTGTAGGAGAACAGCATAGCTCGACTACGAGGGTTGTCGATGTACACATAGCTTGACAAAGAAGGTGGCTGCGGCCTGCATAAAAACCTTAACCAAGGTTGACTAAAAACATTAACCAAGGGAAACTAGAAATGTGGCCTGTCGGCACACGAATACCCCCACTGGCAGCCAAAGAAAACGAGGCATTTTTGATTATAAGCCATTTAGCCGAGCGTTAAGGTTTCAAACGCATCAAGTCTGTGACGTTGACCCTGGGCATAGTGTGATAATCCATGCATCGGTGTAGAAGATATAGAGCGGAAGGGAATTTCAATAGGTTTGACCTTTGACCTTCAACTATGACCTTGACCTTGGACGTAGGTGTGTGGTTATTGATCGAGACACACCTTCTCATCCTGAGAAACATTTGTGCCAAGGCATTTGATAATCCATGCATCGGTGTAGAAGATATAGAGCGGAAGGGAATTTCAATAGGTTTGACCTTTGACCTTCAACTGTGACCTTGACCTTGGACGTAGGTGCGTGGTTATTGATTGCGATACACCTTCTCATCATGAGAAATATTTGTGCCAAGCCATTTGATAATCCATGCATCGGTGTAGAAGATATAGAGCGGAAGGGAACTTTCAATAGGTTTGACCTTTGACCTTCAACTATGACCTTGACCTTGGACGTAGGTGTGTGGTTTATTGATCGAGACACACCTTCTCATCCTGAGAAAACATTTGTGCCAAGGCATTTATAATCCATGCATCGGTGTAGAAGATATAGAGCGGAAGGGAATTTCAATAGGTTTGACCTTTGACCTTCAACTGTGACCTTGACTTGGACGTAGGTGCGTGGTTATTGATTGCGATACACCTTCTCATCATGAGAAATATTTGTGCCAAGCCATTTGATAATCCATGCATCGGTGTAGAAGATATAGAGCGGAAGGGAATTTCAATAGGTTTGACCTTTGACCTTCAACTGTGACCTTGACCTTGGACGTAGGTGCGTGGTTATTGATTGCGACACACGTTCTCATCATGAGAAACATTTGTGCCAAGCCATTTGATAATCCATGCATCGATGTAGAAGATATAGAGCGGAAGGGAATTTCAATAGGTTTGACCTTTGACCTTCAACTGTGACCTTGGACGTAGGTGCGTGGTTAGCAATTTGATAATCCATGCATCAGTGTAGAAGATATAGAGCGGAAGGGAATTTCAATAGGTTTGACCTTTGACCTTCAACTGTGACCTTGGACGTAGGTGCGTGGTTATTGATCGCGACACACCTTCTCATCATGAGAAACATTTGTGCCAAGCCATTTGATAATCCATGCATCGGTGTAGAAGACATAGAGCGGAAGGGAATTTCAATAGGTTTGACCTTCAACAACGACCTTGACCTTGGACGTAGGTGCGTGGTTATTGATCGCGACACACCTTCTCATCGTGAGAAACATTTGTGCTAAGCCATTTGGGAATTTCAATATTTTTGACCTTTGACCTTCAACTGTGACCTTGGACGTAGGTGCGTGGTTATTGATCGCGACACACCTTCTCATCCTGAGAAACATTTGTGCCAAGGCATTTGATAATCCATGCATCGGTATAGAAGATATAGAGCGGAAAGGAATTTCAATAGGTTTGACCTTTGACCTTCAACTGTGACCTTGGACGTAGGTGCGTGGTTATTGATTGCGACACACCTTCTCATCATGAGAAACATTTGTGCCAAGCCATTTGATAATCCATGCATCGGTGTAGAAGATATAGAGCGGAAGGGAATTTCAATAGGTTTGACCTTTGACCTTAACTGTGACCTTGGATGTAGGTGCGTGGTTAGCAATTTGATAATCCATGCATCGGTGTAGAAGATATAGAGCGGACGGGAATTTCAATAGGTTTGACATTTGACCTTTGACCTTCAACTGTGACCTTGAGCTTGGATGTAGGTGCGTGGTTATTGATCGCGACACACCTTCTCATCATGTGAAACATTTGTGCCAAGCCATTTGATAATCCATGCATCGGTGTAGAAGATATAGAGCGGAAGGGAATTTCAATAGGTTTGACCTTTCACCTTCAACAGTGACCTTGACCTTGGACGTAGGTGCGTGGTTTTCCAAGTATGGTTGCTGTAGGCCCAGGAGTATTCCATATACAAGCTTGAGTAAAAACCGTAACCAAGGGGAGATAACTAAGTAATCCAAGGATAAAAGTAGGTCAAGGTCAAATATAGGTCAGGGATTATTGATGTACATCACTAGGAGATGAAGTTGTCCAAGTATGGTTGATGTAGGCCCAGAAGTATTCCATATACAAGCTTGACTATAAACATTAACCAGGTAATTCAAGGTTAGATGTAGGTGAAGGTAAAATAAAGGTCAGGGGTTATTGATGTACATCCCTATGAGAAAAAGTTATCCAAGTATGGTGTCTGTATGCACAATAGTATTCCATCTACAAGCTTGACTAAAAACCTTAACCAAGGGGAATTAAGTAAGTAATTTAATGTTAAATGTAGGTCAAGGTCAAATATAGGTCAGGGGTTGTTGATGTACATCACTAGGAGATGAAGTTGTCCAAGTATGGTTGGTGTAGGGCCAGGAGTATTCCATCTACAAGCTTGACTAAAAACCTTAACCAAAGAGAATTAAGTAAGTAATTCAAGAGGAAATGTAGGTCAAGGTCAAATATAGATCAGGGGTTATTGATGTACATCACTATGAGAAAAGGTTGTCCAATTATGGTGTCTGTATGCACAATAGTATTCCATGTACAAGCTTGAGTAAAAAGCTGAACCAAGGTCGAGTAAAAACGTTAACCAAGGGGAATTAAGTAATTCAAGAGGAAATGTAGGTCAAGGTCAAAAATAGATCAGGGGTTGTTGATGTACATCACTAGGAGATGAAGTTGTCCAAGTATGGTGGGTGTAGGGCCAGTAGTATTCCATATAGAAGGTTGACTAAAAACCTTAACCAAAAGGAATTAAGTAAGTAATTGAAGAGGAAATGTAGGTCAAGGTCAAATATAGATCAGGGGTTATTGATGTACATACCTATGAGAAAAGGTTGCCGAAGTATGGTGTCTGGATGCACAATAGTATTCAATGTACAAGCTTGAAAAAAAACCTTAACCAAGGTTGACTAAAAACCTTAACCAAGGGGAATTAAGTAAATAATTCAAGAGGAAATGTAGGTCAAGGTCAAATATAGATCAGGGGTTATTGATGTGCATCACTAGGAGATGAAGTTGTCCAAGTATGGTTGGTGTAGGGCCAGTAGTATTGCATATACAAACTTGACTAAAAACCTTAACCAAGGTTGACTAAAAACCTTAACCAAGGGGAATTAAGCAAGTAATTCAAGAGGAAATGTAGGTCAAGGTCAAATATAGATCAGGGGTTATTGATGTACATCACTAGGAGATGAAGTTGTCCAAGTATAGTGGGTGTAGGGCCAGTAGTATTCCATATAGAAGCTTGACTAAAAACCTTAACCAAGGCGTGACGGTGACGCCGACGCCGGGGTGACAACATAAGCTCTACTTATTCTTCGAATAGTCGAGATAAAAAATGGCTAAATTAAAAAGGTGATATTGTTAAAAAATATTTTTTCGGCATAAACACAGCAAGGTGCACATCTTCAATATGTGTAGAAGACGTGTGTAAAGTTTCAGATTGATTGACTGAACGGTTTCAGAGGAGTTGTGTACACAAACTATGCAGTTTTTCTGTCCGCAGCCCACCGCCCCGCGGTAAACGGTCGTATAAAAATCCAACATGTGAACAATAACATACTTATAGTTCAGCCAAATACACAATGCAATGTCCCATCTGGGTATTGATTTTCCATTTCTGTAAACAGTTCATCATTAAATCTGGTAATATATAAATCATTGTGGTTAACCCTTTCAACACCACAGACCTCTATAGAGACAATGTTTGCAAACAGTGCAGATCCAGATGAGCCGGCTCGTAACGAGCCGTCTCATCAGGATCTCCACTGTTTGTTAATAATTTTAAACGTCGTACAGATTACCCTTTTAGAAGAATGGGATAATTTGAATGAACAAAATTAATGAAATAGCGTGAAACATTGGCATGGAACATCCTATTAAGTTACTTGGTGTTGAAAGGGTTAAACGTTGCAATATGGGAAATAAGTGGAGCACAATTCTGCCCAGAGATTGGCTTAGAAAATCGTACAAACTATAAAGAGTGCTAGCGAGTGTATATACCATGCCCCGTTTTAATCCTGGGAAAAACACTACAATACCTGTGCTATATATGCTCCATATCCGCTGGCAACACTGGGCGACTGGTAAGCAGTTCCAATCTTGTCTACATAACCCAGGAATCTGTAACACGAGAGTAACTTCTTTTAATTTATTTTAGTCACTTTAGATGTATGGCACCATTTCCAACAAGAGTGTCGCCAGTTACAAAATGCGTCCGTCAACGGACTGATTGACAGAAAGCTGTTGGAGTAGTTGATTACACAAACTCTATACCCTATACCGGATTGTAAGCAAAAATGTAGAAAAAATGTTGAAAAGGTCAGATTTTTGTGGAAAAATATTTTTTTCTTTAAAAAATAACACCATGGTGCACATTTTCAATATGTGTAGACGACATGTGTAATGTTTCCAAATGACTGACAGAATGAAAATGGTTGAAAAATATATATTTTCATAAAAAAACAACAACAACAATCATGATGGTGCACATGCTCAAAATATGTAGAAGACCAGTATAAATATGTAAAAGACCTGTATAAATATGTAGAAGACCTGTATAAATATGTAGAAGACCTGTATAATTATTCAGATTGATTGACAGAAAGCTGTCCGAGGAGTTGTTTGCCCAAAATATATACCCTATACCAGATTCTATGCACAAGAGCATAAACTAGACAAATAATTATGGTTTTAAAACATGGATATGCCCCCTTGGCAAACTGGACTCTATTTCTCCACAAAGGTATATGTTGTTACCACTCATTTGAACCGTCTCGTCGAGACGATTCAAATCAGTGGTAAAAACATATACTTTTGAGGTGAAATAAACAAAATAGGGATTTTTCATACTACTATAATTGTATCCCGTCTTTAATGGTTTATGCATGATTTTCAATAGTGACCCTTGAACATTATATATTCCCTCCTGGAATTTGCAGCACATGGATCAAATTTGCTATACAAAACATACTACCGGTAAATTTGTATTTTACACTGAAATTTAGTCTTGATTGGCCATTTTGACGCTGGAATTTTATAGGCTATTGAAAACCCTGCATAAACACGGGCTCAGTACTCACGGTGTGTCATCATTCATGCCCGCGACTACGTATGTGTTCCAGAGTGGGTTCATGTTGCTGCGACGGTTATACAGGACTCGTGTCAACCAACAGTAGAGGCTCGCTGGGGTGTAACTGAACCCGTCGTTCAGACACTCCTCGTCAATTCTGAAATGGGAGAAAATTGAAGCTGACATTTACTCATCATCATCGATTCTCATCAGTGCTGAAATTTTTAACTGATTTTTTCTTGTAACTCATGAAGGGGTCCATGGAATAAAGGGGCTAACTCCCTCCATTTTTCCACCCATACACATATAACAGCAGATTATTGCTGAATGGTAGAGAAAACACAAGGTGTGCTTTGACAATGTCAATGTTGAAATGAAATTATCTGGTTAGCTGAATATAAGGGTCGACCATGACCTGCAGTGCCACGAGGGAACTATTTGAACCCCAAGACCAAGGCAAACGTTTACACACAACTGGACATGGTCGCGAACATTATTGTTACATTTCCGTCCGAAATATCGTGTAATTTGAGCATATATGCAGTTTTCTCTGTTGATACAGTCCAGTAGGGTGTGTTGCACGGTAAATGCGCTGTGGCATGGAAAGGGTACATGGACGAACACACAGTCCATATACGCTATATACATTCCTGTTCTACAGAGACGAGACCAGAGGCATAAAAAAGAAACACCAAATTAGAAAGCTCTATATACGTACACTCTCTGTTCTATGATCTCCTTGAGGCATTGATAATCTGCATAGTCCCCACTGGCGCCAATAACGGTACAGTCATTAACTTTTAGCACCCTGGAGAGATTGCGAAACCGTGCCATGCTCCCGTACGACCCAAGCATGTCCGCAGCAATCACAACACCATCTCGGAATTTGAGGCCAAGGACGGATGTACCAGTCACTGTCGGGTACCTGAAACAGAGTTGTCTCCCTTTCAACCCCAGACCTCATTTGTCTAGTGGTATTGGCGAACAGTGAAGATCCAGACGAGCCATCTCATCAGGATCTGCACTTTTTGCAAGTAATTTGCATATTTTTGAGAGCAAAGCACACTCTTTTCATAAATGGACTCGTCTGATAATCATTTTGTGATGATTGGATGCAAAATTAACATATCAAAATCCGTTCCAGTTACTTAAAGGGTGAAATGGTTAACAAAGAAAATAAATGTGAAATGGTTTAAAGTCCCTGAAACAGCTATGATTTCAAGTCTCATCCAATGGGATTTTTCACTGTTTTATCTTTTATCTTCAGTTTTATCTTTATCTTATTACTGTCTACATAGATAATTATAAGACATGAAGCGAAGCCAGTAAAACATGAAATGCCAGTAAATGAAGGACTCCTTGGTTGGTGGAGTAATACAAATGAATATCCCATTGTTTCCGGATTCTGATATATGCATAAATATGATAAAAATACTCTAGAACTAAATGAAAACTAGCGGTTGACAGAAACAAAAATAAACGTTTTCCATTTTTCTCTGTCGAATAATAACTATATCTATAAAGGTGATACGCTTCAGTTAATTGCTTCAAATAGTTGTACTGATCTGGATGATCTCAGTGGTAATTTCCTTCTTAGGTATTTTTCTCACAAGTCATTACCCCACCCACGTTGTAATAATGTAAAAATGCACAGTCACGTTTTGAATCGGCGTTTTGTCTACTGACAACATTAATACAGAGGGGCTAAATACAATTCTTACATCGTCCGCTTTACTGGCTGTTCAGGCGCACATGACTTTGAACCAGGGAAGCTGTAAAGAGACCCTGGTTGGGGTCCATTTCTCCAAAGTTCAGTCGGCAAGTGAGTTTCCATTTTTACCGGAAGTGGAATGCTGACTGGATCACTGAAACGCAAACTGAGCGTCTATTCGATTGGGTTACATTTCGGCCCCACAACAGTTCGGCTGTCGATACCTTGGTCTAATGAGTGCTCGGTCCTAAATAACATTATGGATTTGACATGTCACATGACGAGGAAAATGTGTACCAATCTCTGTGTTCGAATACGAGACGTCCAGGGCCGTATCTACACTGAGGCACGAGGAGGCACGAGGAGGCATTCACCATGTAAATTTATGTTAAAAACTTCCTCAACCCTGGAGAAGTATTTAACATGAATTTAAATTGCCACAAGCAAACTTAAACAAATAAAAAATAAAATACACTGATTAAATTTATTCATGAATAGGTTTAAACCTTGGACAAGTCCGCAATCACTTTTCCTATTAGTTCACCAGTAAACAGTTTTAATGGCATACAAAGTGTGTTTTTGTTTTTTAATGAACCACTCTCAAAACATACCCGCAAGCGGACGCTTAACATAGTACGAATTTGATATGGCCTTATCCTGCGAGGACAAATCTGTCACCACATATGGAGTTAGAAACTTCTGTCTAACCTTAATCCACAGAACGAGCCGGACTTTCATTGATGGAATAATTAAGACTGTACGGATGTGCACCGGCCCGGGAGTCGAACCCGGGACCTCTGGTTTACCGTATCATATCGCATTAAATAACCGGGTACAGATACATGCTTCCTCCCCACAGTGAGTAAACTTGACAAGTCTTTTCATGTGTATGATTATAGTTTGCCAGAATGCCTACTAAATGTACTTGTAATACACCACTAGGCCTGAGATTTGTACAAATAAATACGTACCTGTTCTATGTATAACGTATGTATGTATACATGTATGTAATCATGATAATGACGCCATTGTATATGTCACGGTACGTAACTCACTATGGGGAGAATATGTGTAGTCGTGCCCGGCTATAGCTCAGTCGGTTAGAGTGATATGGTACGGCAAACCAGTGGTCCACGGTTCGAGCCCCGGGCCGGAGCACATTTTTCTCGTCCTGTGACATTTGGCGCCCAACGTGGGGCCGTGACTGATAAATACTGCCCAAAATGTACCAACAATATGGATTTCAGAGACAAATTAAATATAGAATTCGGGGACGAATTCCAATTTGGCGGGGAGTATGCCATGGTACGTAACTCACTGTGGGGAGGAAGTGTGTATTCGTGCCCGGATGGCTCAGTCGGTTAGAGCGATGCATGGTACGGTAATCCAGAGGTCCCCTGTTCGAGCCTCGGGTCGGATATGCATGTTCCCCGCCCTGTGATATATACACACGTTTGTATATATGGCACGGGGCCATCACTACATTTATCATCGTTTCATCGCGCTTATACCTTGAAGATTAGTTTAAACACTATGTATTAACTTATACGTTATGTAAAGGAATAATACATGGTATGCATAATACATGGTATGATACAAACATCAAAGAGTGTGTTGATTAAAAAACAAGCATAAGAAAGCTATATGAATTATTCTCCACTATAAAGTACGGTGTCCTGTTAGGGCCACGTTACATTCTCGCGTTCTCGCTCTCTCGACTTATACATGATATCGCGAGATTGCGGCGATCGCGAGAACGCGAGGCGAGATTGCGAGAATGCGAGAACGCGAGGTGATATCGCGATATCGCCTCGCGTTTTCGCGTTCTCGCGATCTCGTGTATATATATACATAAGTCGAGAGAGAGCGAGAACGCAAGAATGTAACGTGACCCTAACAGGACACCGTACTTTATAGTGGAGAAGAATATACATAGCATTACTGTCAGGCACTTGAAGATTGATTCGCTTATATCATAAAGACACGACACCGGTATCATATGTCATCAGATAACCCAAATATCGCTACCAAATATGGAGAAATACACAAATACACGCATGTAATTATACATCTGACTGAACAGAATTTGGAGAACGAAAATGCAATTCACACAGAGAATGAAACAAGTAGACTGATGCATAGACACATGTGGCTGTGACTGGAGAAATGTGGCTTATGGGATTTGCGATCAGTGTAGTTCCTGATCAAGTAGCATACTCCTGTAGCCTGATAACGATCTGTGTTGCTTGTCAGAAGCATGATGGGTGTTTCATCGATGGAATAGTGAACAGTGCAGATCCTGATCAGACTGTGCGGATGAACAGGCTGATTGGGGTCTACACTGGTGGCAAAGCCCATAAGTCCCATTTCTCACAGTCACATATTCGACATTACACTCAGAATTTGCCTGGGTGTGTGAAAGAAATTCAAAAACATTTTCTTGCCACATTTGTGTTTATTTCACAATGCTTCAAATGGTAGTGACAAAACTTACTTTGGTGACTAATTTAAGAAGGCATTCATATTTTGCATCAGAAAAACAAATGCACATGTATAATGTTTTACATGATGCAAAATGTAAATGTAAATGCATTGATTTAACGGCGGCACTGGCTCGATGACCTTGCATGTCGGGACCGACTATTTTTAAGTCCCCTCATCCGATAGGACTAGGCTAGCACGTAGTTGTCTTGCCCAAGGACACGCCGAAACTGCCATTCGGAACAGGTCGAGGTGGGAAGCGAACCCGGAGTCTCCCGATCCGCAGTCCGACGCTCTACCTACTGAGCTAATCCGGCCACCTTATTTAGATAAAGCTAGTCATAGTGATTTTATACTAGTACGAAGCACGGTTGGCAAATATTTGCAATTTTATACGATTGCAAAACCTCAGTTTTCTCATCAGATAATTCCCTGCTACTTAGTATATCAACCCCAGTGTGTGCGACCGACATTTAAATGCCGTGATATATTATTAAGATCTATTGCATGATTACATTCCACGAATATCATGTTATGCTCTGATGGTCGGACACCATACTAAACGACATTAATCTGTGATATACATCAAAGTGCACACTTCTGTGATTAACAAACAATCTGATAATAATACGAGGTTTAGCCTGGTAAAACAGGGCTTATGGCAGTGGAGACCAGTGTAGCTCCTGCTCCATAAAACCAGTATGCAAATGATTTAGCTCATTACATGCTCCTGATCTGGTGCCAGGTGTAACAGGTGGAAGACGCATTAAACAATTCTCGAATCCCACCCCATCCAAATATACAGCACAATACCAGATGGGTGGGGCAATGTGATTTTTTTATTAAACATAATGTACGGTACCGGTACGAGACCACGTGGGTGTGGTAATGGGATTTTTTTAATGGGCATTTTTTTGTTTGCGTCACATGTCCGAGTCTTCCACCTGTCTTCCAGGTGGCCCTTCCAAAACTGACAAACATTCCCACTGGATCGGAATAGCACATTTCAATGAAAAAATGCCAATCTAACCAGAGTCAAATCACCAACTGTTCAACTTGTGCGCTGGATATATGAAAGTAGTTTTACTTGTTCAGTCATAATTTCAACCTGCAAGGGGCTCGGGTTATCCCTGGTATTAACAATTTCTGTAGCTGAAAACCTAATTCTAAATTACAGAAATTTAGTGTTATATACCAACTACAAAGTAAATATCGGTAGGGAAAAAGCATTTACATAATGTATAAGTTTCAGGTTTCGAATTTCGAACAGAAAACTGTCTACGTGATGTAAATTGGGCAAATTATTTATAAATTATAAACATGATACCAGGAAGATGTTGGAAGTATTATTCAGGTGTATTGCAGGCCATGATGTCAACAAATGGGTTTTCACCCTCGAATTGCACGCTAATGCCAGTTCAGTGGATCGTTTACAAATTATTATTAAATTAATCATGTTAATGTTCAATGTCATCACCATTCAACCCCCGCGTGACTGTAAGGATATTCTTGTCTCAGGGCACCTGGTGGGCGATACAAAATGAATACACGTTTCCAATTCCATTTTTGTATGAATAATATCGTCTAGTATTACAGAATCCGCATCCGGATAGCAACACATCTGATCGTGTACTATTTTTAGTTGAAATTAACATCAAAATAAGACACACTACACTTCTGTGTTATTTTGTTCACGACCGTGACTATTTGAAAAGCATGCTAACAAATATCTAAAGGAGTATGTAAACAAGTATAAACTGCTACATGAAACCCGATCTGGATTTCGAAAATTTCATTATTGTCACACTTTCTGGACTTTAAAGGTACATTCCCGCTCACTATGCACAACATGTCATTTATATCAGAGACAACATCAGAGACATTTTCTGGCAAAATAAATATTCATTCACCATTACCCCACGTATTGATTGACATTATCATACATTTATATCAGACGTAAATTTCCACAATGATATCAGAGGCGATAACAGTGTTTCTTTAACATGTTAACGGATATTGCTATTTATTCTCTGTATTTATTTTTTATGTGCAATGATCCTAATTTATAATCTGTCGAAAATATTATTTGTTTCAGGTGACGCATTTAATTAGTATAAATAATTTAAAAATAGCATGCCTCATTTGCATATGAAAATAGCCTATTACCACCGCGCGTCACTATCAATAAAATAGATATTATTAAATGATTATATCTGTATAGCGGGCACTCAGAAGTTTTAGAACTGGTGGAATAGTGACAAAGTTATACACTTATTTAATTCCTATAAAGAATAGTGTGTGCCTACTGAGTGGGTATGTGCCTTTAAGGTAGTAGGTCATAGATAGATACACTTGGCTTAACTTATAATTGCTTCATTAGAGTGATGTGATGTATGAATATAACATATATAAATATTGTCGTGTTACTGTATACTATATGGTACATTGAGTTGCCATCTCCGCCAACTTTATATGTACAAGCCATCGTACAGTTTCACCACTTCGTGCGTTTGACACATACAGAAAATACTATGACAGTAAACCAAATACAATTTGGTGCAATACATCATAGACAGATATGACAATGGCGTGATATACACATTATGCCAGCATACTATACAAACGACGAGATATCTGAGCATTTCTGCAATCAATCTGAAAATATATTTTGATGTTTAAACATTTCAATCTGATGCACAGCATATTGTTAATGTACAGTTTCGGGACGTGAGGGTAATAGTGTAATATTCCCCTCCAATATTGCCCACTGCATTGTGAATTGCCCGCTGCTGGGAATTGCCCGCTGTTGGGACCTATTTATCATGTTTATTCGGACTAACTGCTATAATTCTAACGGTTTACACCAGGAGTGTCAGATTTAAAAAATATGACATGGAACTGGCTGGATTGATCCGGAAGAGGCCAGCAGTCGAAGATTCTACACACTTTGTGCGCGCTCCGTTTGCTTTATTTCATCAAATTCGGTGGAATAATAATACATTGTGATACAAATATTAGGAGTCCATCTGAAATCAGCTGCTTCTGCTGTTCACATCGATTCCCCTCCGTGTAACAAATACTACCAGTTTCGTCGAATAACTAACGGCTAGTGTGTACTGATCTCAAGGGAACCGCTGCCAAACATGCCATCAATACAGTATATCATCATGATCAGATCATGATCCCGTGGCATTACCAATGAGATGGAAGTTTAAACCGTCAGTCGTGTCATCATCTGGGTCAGCACATTATATTATTGGCTCGAAGACCTTCCCGGGTATTTGAGCCCAGGATTTAAGAGGTCAATAGCCATTAGTCCGTTTGTTTCCGAATTTACCAATATATGGGATACATTCGAAATATGTGCATTAAATTAAGGATGCAATGGAGCGGTTAATGCAAGTGTGAGTGCCAGTCTTATTGTTAAGTGTTATCCTATACGATGATGATATTTGAACGTTGGTCAGGACAAAGCAGATCAAGCAGGGAATGATCCATATGAGGTTGTGCTATGCAATATATTATTTAATATGTGTTGTGGCCCAGCCACGGTCGTTTCGCGGTTTATCGTTATATACGAACTGCTATTGTTCGAATTCAGTTGCGGCGTTTATCTGTTGTTATTTGGTTGGATGACAATTTGTTACATTCATTCTGTAGACGATAGAAACGTAGAAGATAACACGGTGGTATGGAATTTGCTCAGAATTTGTGAGATGCAGTAAGTGACGTGTGAGTGCAAGTATCAGGCCTGCAGTTGTTTAGCCTTCTGGGTCAAATATAGTAGCTTATATTTCGTGAATTTGATATGGAAATGGTCACATACCATACCGCCGGTGATGATCCGAAATTTTAAAAGGATGATTCAAATAAGTGGCAGAGTTTTATATAGAACATAAAGCTTAGTCCGATGATTATGTCCGGCTCCTAAATTATGTGTATAAATACACGTACGCATGGCTGTGCTCAAAATCTACGCATAAACGTCAGAGTCGTGTTTTGCATTGTCTAACGTTTCTAGCGCAAACATACAATTATGTACATAATACAATGGTTGTCTGTATCATAATCATTAGTAAATATAATGCAGGTATCACGTGGGCGTAATAATAATCATACCCCACGCAACGAGTTGTGGGGTGGGGGTATACTGAAGTCAGGTTGTCCGTCCGTCCGGGCCAACGTCCAGGGGTTTAAGAGGTTAGGGGCGTGGCCTAACACAAAAGATTCCTTTGATTTATTCCGTAAGCTCCTAAACTATATTTTTGTTTAGGGGCTTTTTTCTTCAAACAATGGAAATACCCCATAAACCCGAAATGTTGGACGTCCGTCCGTCCGTCCGTCCGTCCGTCCGTGTCCGTCCGTCCGTCCGTGTCCGTGCGTGCGAGCGTGCGTGCGTGCGTGCGTGCGTGCGTGCGTCCGTCCGTCCGTCCGTCCGTCCGTCCGACGGACGTCCGTCCGTCCGTCCGTCCGTCAGAACGTCCGTCCGTCCGTCCGTCCGTCCGTCACTAAACTTAACTTCAGAGAAATATGTTATAATTTCTATTTCCAACATCTAAAATACTTAATATTTCACACATGCATTCCTGTAAGGTTCTACTACCATGCTGTGTCAAATCCACGACCGTCCAACCCCCGCTGATCCCAAGGTCAAGGTCAAATACTTGGTCTCTTTGCAAAACTTTACATCAGAGAAATATGTTATAACTTCTATTTCTTGCATCGAACATTCTTAATATTTCATGCATGCATTCCTATAAGGCTCTACTATCATGCTGTGACAAATTCCCGCTGATCTCGAGTCTCTTTACAAAACTTCACACCAGAGAAATCAGTTATGCCTTCTATTTCCTTTCTCGGATCTGCTTCACATTTCATACGTATTGCTCTAATGGATCTCTACCACCCTGTGACAGATTCACGTCCTTGCCGCCCCCGCTAAGCCCAGAGTCAAGGTCTCAAGCTCACACACTTGGATTTTCTTTTACATATTTAGGGGTACCTAGGCCCACGCAGGAGGTATTCTGTAATCCTCTCTTACTGACCAATCTAATTGATAATATTAATACTACATTTGAAAGCACACGGTCCATGCATATGTTCATGGTCATGGATTGGGATAGATAAGTTGGTATTTATCTGTTATCTTCAAATGCGACTGCTACAATAGAAAGAAGATAACAGTTATATTTCGTAATTTCAATTGCATTATCGGTCAGCAAATTTGACATCTCTTTTATTAGGGCTCACACTGAATGGAGCCATCATTTCATTGAAGATGGAACCAAATTTTAAGCCAGCTTCTGGCAAATCCCACTAGTAGTGATGTAATTCCTTTCACCGATTTACAGTTTAACTGTTACCACCGACTACCATTTTGCTGCAGATAAGACACATAGACACCCCCGCTGGAAACTGTCCAAAATCTGTATTACAAGATATTTCAGCATGTGACCACACTCGCGAGGGTATGCGCGGGAAATAGGAATGCTATATTTAGCAAAACTAGCTTTGTAACGCTAGTTTTTTTTTCCAAAACTGTTTCGCTCCCAGTTCATCCACCCAGGGCCTTTAACCATTACAATGCTGAATGAAATGTTGTCTGCACATTAGAATTATTTCCATTGAATTGTTGCCCGGTCGGATGAAGCTTCAAACCGAGATCTCGTCCCTACATGACCATATCTGTTGCGGGGACATATAACTCACTGACTTTCTTAGTTTCTGAAATGCTGCCATGGTTTATTGACAGAAAACAACATATATAACAACAGCAGACGACACTGTTGGTTCCCTCATTCTAAGGGTTAAACTATAACTTGTACACACTAGGTTCCATGCAATTGTCAAAGAGGCTGGATCTCAAGTACGCATCAGCTGTTTGAAGTGAATACGACTGCGGATATTTCCCTGTTTACCAGACGAAATTCAATTCGTAGACCACAACAGGAGGTGCCCTCTTGTTGATAAACCATGATAATTAACTTTGTAAAGAATCCATTTACCAGTAATTGATCACCACTTAAAACTTCACATGATTCTGTCAAAATCAAACAGGTGGACTGCTTATTGATTTTCTACAAGGGAAATATGCTTTCTAAGCGGCAAGCGTAACCCCAGTCTGGACTATCAATACCCAGAGACCGTGTCCTGGGAAAAGCAGACTTACAAGTGTAAATTTTGCTTTCTTTTTTACCGGCGCCATTACTTTCGCCAAATTTTGTTTTCTTGTGCCACATTCGCGAAGTAATTTGTAAAGTGTGACATTTTCAGAAGACATTGTAAAATGCGCAGTTTTTCATTCATTTTCTACACGGATCCCACACATTGTATTTCACAAGAAAGACTACAAAATACACATTTTATAACTTTAATATTATTTAGTTCATCGAACGCGTGATCTGAATTTTTTGATTAACTTTTGCAATTGTTAAAATAAAAGGCGCATTTACGACGTTGTGACAAAATGTGACACCTATTGTAGCATACCATGAAATATAAGCGACTGTGAATTAACCAAGCAAACCAGTGACACGTGTCTCTTTAACCCATACTACCCAGTGTATGATAACCATGATCAGATGATAAGTATAACGATTAAACATTGTTTGAGTAAATATTGTGTTGAACCGAACCATAATACTATCCTGTGTCCATAATGTCTGCGAACAGGTACCGCATTGCACCAGTTAATAGTACTGTACAGTGGAATCACATCAGTGTCGTAAATGTTCACCACTTCATTCTCATCACTGCTCATCATGCTCATCGGATATAGCACTCCCAATCGCACAAAAAATAGCCGACTACTTGTATGATTATGATATTTGACACCTTTTCAAAATGTCCGATCCATGTGTCGCTTTGGACTTCACTGGGAAACGAAAGTATACGTGTACAATACGACTATTTATAATGTAACTATATATGCAAATCATCAACATAAGTACCATTATATTGCGATCAGCAACCAACGTAATTATGCTCTAATATGAATGTATGTATCTGGTGCTCTGTTGGTGGCCCACGGCGTAAGGTTCTAATTTGTCCGTCGGAACCAGATTTCGCGGAGTGGGTGAGACATGAATTTATATTAGTATCAAGTGAAAAATTGGCTAGCATGACACATGCCGTAAGCATATTGATCACCAACCATGTACAAAGAGGAACCTATCCGACCCGGACGAGATACAAAACTTGGGTGTTTACTGTTTCACTGTAATTTATCTGTACCGCAAACCTTGCAGTGCGCAGTGAATTACAGTTGTAGCTCTCCAAACAGGACATCCGGGGACCTTCAAGAGTGTCGGGTTTAGAAATGTTCCACTATATGCCCAGTTTGTATGGTGCAAACTATTTTACACATTATGACATTATGTAGAAACAATTAGCACGGTTGTCCTGTAGAATTGCAACTGATTACCGTTGTATAACCTTTTAACCCTTACACTGCTGAATAAACGTTTTGGTCTGCTGCTGATTTTTTCTTTTCCATTTTTCCTATCAAAAAACATACTTTGACAGCACTTTAGAATTCTGTGAAACCATGTTTTTATCGAGAAAACGGCAAAACATAAAACAACAGCAGACAACAATTTTCGTTCCCAGCATTCTAAGGGTTAATGGATTTATGCTAACGTACACTGGAACATCAAGGTGCTGATACATGGTCCCCAGGTACTTGCTAATGGGGCACTCTGTGGTTTTTATAGCCTCCGTACCCACCCGTCCTGGCTGTGCTGACACTATCGGTCTTGTGAAAATGTAGGCGCTACATGTTCATGGTTGATTTCAACTGACCCCAACATGCCCAAATGCGTCTTTTAGCATGTTTATAAGATCCGACAACGAGTGTGGTTAGTTTTTGTCTGCCATCTGGGAAGCAAGTGGGCAGCTGATATAACGCACAAATAATATTTGCACATGCTTATGCTACATAGGAGATAAATTAGCATAAACAAGTGCAGTCTGATATGGGTCTACTCTGTTCGCAAAACTCACTTCTGTGCTATTCAGTAAGAAATAAACGCTGGACTACAACATAGTACCGGATCTCTATTAATATATTTGCAAAAGGAAACGACTAACTGCGATCCTTCATTAACTAGAAATTGTCGCTTGTGCACAAGCGCATGTCTATCGCCCTCGCCACATACATGCAGTCAAATGTGAAAGTGCAAGTGAATGGGTTTAATGTCCGAGCAACAGCTAAGGTCATATATAGACGGGTGAGCTGGGCATACTATGAAACTATTGTTGATGCCCTAGGCGAGGTTTGAACCCACAACCACCGGATTGGAAATCCGGTGTTCTAACCCTAGGCCACAACCCATCATTACATGCAGTCAAACAACAGTAAAGTGAGAGTTGTCGTTCTTGCACCAGACACCGTGAGTCATGGTTGATGCAAGTGTGAAATATGATGACAATGATTCAAAGAGTAATCAAGTTACAGGCCGGTACACAGGAATTAATTTAGGGGGGGGTGCGTTATACATTGTTTTTTTTGCACATTAACGGACAGACCTCGGCAGGTTAGCCATTTCACCCCTAAATAACTGGAATGGATTTTGATATGTTAACCCATTCCAATCATCACAAATTATTTTCAGACCAATCCATTTATGAACATGAGGTTTGTTGGTTCTCAAAATTATGAAAATTACGTATATTGCAAAAAGTGCAGATCCTGATGAGACGGCTCGTCACGAGCCGGCTCATCTGGATCTACACTTTTTGCCAATACCACAATACATGACTGTGGTGTTGAACGGGTTGAGGGGGTGCGTACGCACCCGTCGCACCCCCTCTGCGTACGGGCCTGAGTTGTATAGTACATGTAGTGATATTGTATGGGCCACTACCTCTGGTATCAAGTATTTACGTAATCACATTATGGCCCGTGTTATCTGTCTAGCTCAACACCTTTATATTTTTCACACTGGATCAATCCTTTTCATGCTGAATATTGTTTTCGGACTGACAATACTTACAAGTTTTCTTTTTCCTGAACAAAAGTATATGTTGTTATCAGTCATTTGAACCGACTCGCCAAGACGGTTCCAATGGGTGGTAACAACATATATGTTTACACTGTTCGCCATTCAGGGACAAACGTGTGTATATTGCGATGGCGCGTCATCGACTTTTCTCTAGTTATTGCTTGTTTAAGGTATGTGTTAATGTGCTGCAATGATGGTTGTGTTGTATTACATTTATATTTAATTATAAATTATTTTGCTAGAAGAATTCAACAAGAGCTGTAGGAGAACAGCATAGCTCGATTACGAGGGTTGTCGATGTGCACATAGCTTGACAAACAAGGTCGCCGCGGCCTGCATAAAAAACCTTAACCAACGTTGACTAAAAACCGTAACGAAGGGAAATTAATTAAGTAATTCAAGGTTAAATGTAGGTCAATGTCAGATATAGGTCAGGGGTTATTGATGTACATCACTAGGAGATGAAGTTTTCCAAGTATGGTTGTTGTAGGCCCAGGAATATTCCATATACAAGCTTGACTAAAAACCTTAACCAAGGGGAAATAAGAAAGTAATTCAAGGATAAAAGTAGGTCAAGGTAAAATATAGGTCGGGGATTATTGATGTACATCACTAGGAGATGAAGTTGTCCAAGTATGGTTGGTGTAGGGCCAAGAGTATTGCATCTACAAGCTTGACTAAAAACCTTAACCAAGGAGAATTAAGTAAGTAATTGAAGAGGAAATGTAGGTCAAGGTCAAATATAGATCAGGGGTTATTGATGTACATCGCTATGAGAAAAAGTTGTCCAAGTATGGTGTTAGTATGCACAATAGTATTCCATGTACAAGCTTGACTAAAAACCTTAACCAACGGGAATTAGCTAAGTAATTCAAAGTTAAATGTAGGTCAAGGTCAAATATAGGTCAGTGGTTGTTGATGTACATCACTAGGAGATGAAGTTGTCCAAGTATGGTGGGTGTAGGGCCAGGAATATTCCATATACAAGCTAGACTAAAAACCTTAAACAAGGGGAATTAACTAAGTAATTGAAGAGGAAATGTAGGTCAATGTCAAATATAGATCAGGGGTTATAGATATACATCCCTATGAGAAAAGGTTGTCCAAGTATGGTGTCTGTATGCACACTAGTATTCCATGTACAAGCTTGACTAAAAACCTTAACCAAGGTTGACTAAAAACCTTGACCAAAGGGAATTAAGTATGTAATTCAAGGTTAAATGTAGGTCAAGGTCAAATATAGGTCAGGGTTTTTTGATGTATATCACTAGGAGATGAAGTTGTCCAAGTATAGTGGGTGTAGGGCCAGGAGTATTCCATATACAAGCTTGACTAAACACCTTAACCAAGGGGAATTAACTAAGTAATTCACGGGGAAATGTAGGTCAAGGTCAAATATAGATCAGGGGTTATTGATGTACATCCCTATGAGAAAAGGTTGTCCAAGTATGGTGTCTGTATGCACACTAGTATTCCATGCACAAGCTTGACTAAAAACCTTAACCAAGGTTGAATAAAAACCTTAACCAAGGGGAATTAACTATGTAAGTCAAGGTTAAATGTAGGTCAAGGTCAAATATAGGTCAGGGGTTGTTGATGTATATCACTAGGAGCTGAAGTTTTTCAAGTATGGCGGGCTTAGGGCCAGGAGTATTCCATATACAAGCTTGACTAAAAGCCTTAACCAAGGGGAATTAGCTAAGTAATTCAAGAGGAAATGTAGGTCAAGGTCAAATATAGATCAGGGGTTATTGATGTACATCACTATGAGAAAAGGTTGTCCAAGTATGGTGTCTGTATGCACACTAGTATTCCATGCACAAGCTTGACTAAAAACCTTAACCAAGGTTGACTAAAAACCTTAACCAAGGGGAATTAACTATGTAATTCAAGGTTAATTGTAGGTCAAGGTCAAATATAGGTCAGGGGTTGTTGATGTATATCACTAGGAGATGAAGTTTTTCAAGTATGGTGGGTTTAGGGCCAGGAGTATTCCATATACAAGCTTGACTAAAAGCCTTAACCAAGGGGAATTAACTAAGTAATTCAAGAGGAAATGTAGGTCAAGGTCAAAGATAGATCAGGGGTTATTGATGTACATCCCTATGAGAAAAGGTTGTCCAAGTATGGTGTCTGTATGCACAATCGTATTCCATGTACAAGCTTGACTTAAAACCTTAACCAAGGTTGACTAAAAACCTTAACCAAGGGGAATTAAGTAAGTAATTCAAGAGGAAATGTAGGTCAAGGTCAAATATAGATCAGGGGTTATTGATGTACATCGCTATGAGAAAAGGTTGTCCAAGTATGGTGTCTGTATGCACAATAGTATTCCATGTACATGTTTGACTAAAAACCTTAACCAAGGTTGACTAAAAACCTTAACCAAGGGGAATTAACTAAGTAATTCAAGAGGAAATGTAGGTCAAGGTCAAATATAGATCAGGGGTTATTGATGTACATCACTAGGAGATGAAGTTGTGCAAGTATGGTGGGTGTAGGGCCAGTAGTATTCCATATAGAAGGTTGACTAAAAACCTTAACCAAGGCGTGACGGTGACGCCGACGCCGACGCCGTCGCCGATGCCGACGCCGACGCCGGGGTGACAACATAAGCTCTACTTATTCTTCGAATAGTCGAGCTAAAAACTATAAGTACATGTACATATTTGATTTTACATGCGACTTTCGCGTTACAAAGTGATATATGTTCATCATGTTCATAGGTTAAGTTAATATTGTATTTCATAAACATACATAAACATATTGGCATATGGGATTGATAGGCATACGATGTTTTTACCGCCAACTGAGCGGGATGGGATGCGGGGGGGGGGGGGGGGGGGGCGGGGGGGGGGGGGGGGGGGGGGGGGTGGGGGGGAATAGCGAGGGTCAACACCTGGGGAATTAGACAGCACCATAATCAGACCAACGGGAATTGGACAGCAAACACAATCCTAGGATGGATTGGCTTGTTAGGCTGGCTGACACAACATTCGGAGCTCGTGTGGAATTCATGTATTTTGCATACTCTATAATGTAAACTAATCTGCTCCGTGGAACTGACCTAATGTTAATTTAATGAATTCAATATATTCCAAAGCATGGACGGCGCCGCAAAATGAGATCTGCCAATACTGTCATGCTAGTCATGCTAACCACGCTAACGGTCTGCACAACAGGGAACAGTGAGTGTATGGCCCCCAAGTGGCTTGCAATTACATCTCCACTTGTGAGAGAGAGGGACACCTGAAAAGAAAATCTGAGAGGGGTCATTGGTTTTATCAGATTATCAGCATGATAATGATTATTATAGTTACAGGATAGCATGATGTTTACACTAATCAATTATATGGCCGTGTCAACTGTCTTACTCATGTGTGTATAATGTTTTCACACTGGATTAATGGGCTACATAAACAAATAATATCACAATGATGTCGTGCAGTTAATAACGAGCTTATCACAGGGAATACTGTTAATGATAAACAACTTTCCAGACCATTTGTTTCCGCTGGACACTGTATAAACAGTGATTGTAATCCACGTATACCAATATTAGTTTGCGTATGCGCGCAGTTTGTTATGAACATACGATGACTTCTTGAAATGTATTTGCATTTTGTTTGTTTAGAAGTATAGTAATGTTTAACCATTCTACTAGATAGTGTTCATGATGTTTGCCAAAATGCATGTAAACGTGCATGACAAATACAACGCGCAGTCTGAACAGGGTCTACACTGATTGCCATAATTATAATGATGATTTGGCAGTAATTATTCACGATTCTACAGACAAATATCTGTCAAAAGAAAATGAAGAACGCATGTTGATTATAAATGCATAATGCACACAAATGTGTCGAAATAGTAACATTTCTCTAAATGCCAGGGTTTGATTCATAGTTCCGGTCATCCGAGTACGAGAAAATTATTCTGGAGGAAAATGGGCAGTTGATCTGCTGCAAATATAAAAGACGGATACGCACAGGGTTTAATCATGGGAATAACAATGATAATCAAAGTGGTTATTAAATATTACAATAATGTAGCTAGCATGTATATAGCATGATATGGCAACTGTACATGATCATGATTATCATGATAATATACAACTGATGTATAGGAAATAAATGCCTCAAACGTGATGACATCTGACATATTTTAAGTTTATGTGACTTGGCGGGTGGTGAAACATTTTATCGGCATTTACATTATCTACAAAGGTCAATGTTGTGATCACTCGTTTGAACCACCTCACAGAGATGATCATAATGAGACACAACACGCATATTTGAGGAAACAATAAATAGAAACACAACTTGCACAATATGTAGATTATTTTCTGATAGATAATTATGTAGCTAATCATGGGGAATAATAGGAACTTTCATATAAATTACAAAATAATTTTAAATTATTAATTTACTACAAAATCAATTTTCAGCTAGTATCATGATCACGATGTTTGCCAGATTACCATCATGATGATTATATCATATATAGTCATAAGAATTACCATGTTGTTGGTGAAAACCAGTAGTGTTGACATCTCCGATCCAAATGACATGTTTTGAACTTTTGACTGCCATTTGAATCGTGATCAAACGCTGTCACGACAGAGATACACAGTACTGGCATAGGTTATTTGTATCCAAAAGTAACAGGACATTTGCTGAATGTCGACGTAACTTGAGGAAGTTATTTAAATTAGCTTGCACGGTTATCCTAGCCATGTAAGTAAATAGTGTATACATTTGTTTATGTAAAAATGGTATATGGAAAGTGCATGTATCACATCATGAATATAGTGATGGTCTACGCATATGTGAAACACAGACATCATGTATGTGGTTAGCATTTACATGAGTATGTACATCATGACAGTGACGACTTGTCTTATACACCCCTATGGCACCTTCTACACGTGCAGTGAGCAAGGTTTTAATTGCTTTCTTACATAATGTACATAGTGTATCAATGATCATGATTACACCTCTTCGATTTTGGTTACTCGACTGATGCTAGTCACCATGGTCGTATGGTTGCTTTTCGGATTATAACTTGAGGACGTGATTACACATAACTGGCATATGTTATTTTTGTCTCAAAATCAACACATACTGTGTTGAATGTCAACATTACTTGAGGAAGTTATATTCAAAATAACTAACAAGCGTTCGCCTAGCCCTGAAAATATAATGTGTCCACAATCAAACTATACATTGTACATGGAAATTGCATATACAACATCATGAAGATAACTCAACATGTGTGTCAGTCAAGTGTATATCTACATGTTATGCGCATATGTGAAACCCAGCTATTGGTTGTTTTTCAAGATAATGTGAGACAGTTATTACACATAACTGGTTTAGGTCATGTTTGTCAAAAACAAATACAAACTTTGTTGAATGTCAACATAACTTGAGGAAGTTATTCGAAATAACTGTCACGGGTTATTCTAATATAGTGCATGCCTGCCATGGTATATGGAAATTGCGTGTACAACATCATAAAGATAACTCGACATGTGTCTCAGTCATGTGTATATATACATGTTATGCTCATATGTGAAACCCAGCTATGAGTTGTTTTTCAAGATAACGTGAGACAGTTATTACATATAACTGACAGAGGTTATGTTTGTCAAAAACAAATACGAACTGTGTTACATAACTTGAGGAAGTTATTCGAAATAACTGTCGCGGGTTATTCTAGTATAGTGCATGCCTGCCATGGTATATGGAAATTGCATGTGCAACATCATGAAGACAAGTGTGTCAGTCATGTGTATATCTACATGTTATGCACATATGTGAAACCCAGCTATGGGCTGTTTTTCAAGATAACGTGAGAGTTATTACACATAACTGGTAGAGGTTATGTTTGTCAAAAACAAATACGAACTTTGTTGAATTTCAACATAATTTGAGGAAGTTATTCGAAATAGCTGTCAGGGGTTATTCTAATATAATGCATGACTGCCAAATTATACATGGTAATTGGGAATTGCATGCACAGTATCAGAAACATAACGAAAATATAAATGTGTTAGCATATGTGAATCCCATGTATGTTCATTATGATCATGAATGCGTGTGTTAACCAACTCGGGAGTTGTACCAACCACATGTGCTGTGAGCAATGTATTCATGATTTTCTGAAAACCCGTACATGATGTTCAATGCCTGTTCTATTTGGGTTATTTGACTCGTGCTAGTCATCATTCTGTGGTTTTGGGGTAAATGTAGCTTGAAGAAGTCACTAAACACTTATGTAACCTGATAATGATCTTGGTATAAGCTGGGTGGGTGTTTCATTGGCGGAATGGCGAACAGTACAGATTATGATCAGACTGTGCGGATGCACAAGCTGATCTGGATCTATACTGGTCGGAAAACCCATAAGCCCCATTTCTCCAGTCACAGTCACATATATAGACAGATACCGTGTCCGCATGCAAAACGTGGAACAGACATTAGATGTGTATCGTTTGTATTTTTTCTACGATCCTGATCATGGTATTAGTCGTAAGATATAATACGAATGATGAACATGCCAGATATATAGAGTGAAACATCGATGAACATGTCGTTGAGTTGAGAATACTTGTTTTCTTTGTAGATGCTGGAGCAGTGAGAGACACAGTTAAACCAATTCAATGAACATCCCAAATGTTCAACATGTTTAACATGTCGTCGAATTATCATGACAGGCACGTAGCCAGACCTGTTTGAAGGGGGATCGTTTCGAAGGCCCAATGGGCCTGAGGTATATAGGGGGGTCTAACAAATTGGACCTTGATGCTAGAAAAGTGTATTTCGAGGCTTGGCGGGGGGGGGGGGGTGTCGACGACCGCTCCGACCCCCCCCCGGCTACGGGCCTGCATGATTATAGGAATGAAACCGAATACAATTCACCATCGCTATCATGATTATCACGGTTATGGCCAAAGTGGTATCAAAATGAACAAGGGAATTAACACCACGCTGTAAACTATAGTTAAGTCATCAATTGATGTTGTGTTACCTCCCTTTTAAATTGTGTAGAAAATGATAGATACTGAAAATAACTGATACAGGTTATCTACAATTTTACAACGGAAGGGAGGCAAATCTCACACAAATAGAAGAAATAACTGTATCAGGTTATTTCGAACGTAACTGAAATCAGTTACACCCCTGACTGTATATAGATCGTCTCGATACTTTGGTGCATATGGTTAAATCAATACACAAAACAAGTACACCACCGTGGTTACGTATCGTTTAAAGGCCCTGAACGGCTCAGTATTACAATTTTCCGATTTTTTCAAACACAAAACATGTTTGGCAACTGATTTAGTACACAAAACTAACATATACTGCCTAATAGATACATCTCAAGTCTTGAGATTTACATCTTAATCGCAATGTGAAGACAACAAAAACTTGTTTTGTGTACCACTCAGTGCAAAATGTCAATATTGACAAATTAATTCCCGTAACCCAACGGCTTCGGCTCGGAAGCGAGTCGATAAACTCCGGCTATCGGAATTCATCGGCCGCGAATCGAGGAGTTGAGCAGTTGACCCGAGCTTCTATCGGAAAATCGATCGGACTTTGAACACGCACCTGCTGTTTGTTTATCAACAAATATTGATATTTTCATCGACTACAAACTCATTTTTGTACCAAAATGAATGCAAACAGTTTCAAAGTGTGTGTAAATAGAAACCTGTTGGATTTATGTGTGGGAAAACCCAATAGGAGGCAAAATTCGGCAACTTGAGCCGTATTGGGGCTTTAAAGCTGTGCAATACACAAGCGGGTGATCGCTATATATATAGCCTGTCTAGATACTTTGGCGCATCGGATAAGGTAGATACCTCACAGCGGCGGTCTGTGAACAGGTAATGTTTATCTCCAGGTTTATGTTTCATAACTGTCTTGGTGGTTGTGTGTGTACTAAGGAGCGTTCCTATCCGACCGCCATTAAACTGTGCCATAAATCAGCCAAATACCGATATCACAAGCGGTGGTGTATTGACAATGTCCGACAAATAACCTCGGCAAAATAGTCTTACGTGACTTATCAAAACTACACATCAGATCGATTCTATCTTTCTAACTGACTTTCTGATTTCAATTATTACTAAACGATAATACTTGCGAGCACGTAATTCCTTGCTAACCAATCGATGTTTAGCGCGAGTGCCACCGCATGGTGGACATAGTAGTGAATCGGATCTGGTCCCTACCCCGCAATGCCTACATGGGCGAGGCGAAATGGACCTTTTTCTCATCCATGTCCGGTGATGCTTGCAATATTCGTAAATACCGGTACGATGACACCTCCTCTCGTGACTACCTGTCTTCAACCACGCACAATTAACTAGAACCATTGTGTGATTACATATACTGAGTATAACATAGGGAGGGCTTATCTATAACATGGTGACATCACCATCTCGTCTCATTGATAACTTCTCATCCAGTCGAGGAAGTATATGGTCTCGTGGTTGATGAACAACATTTTCCACTCTTCTCATCCATACCCGGTGAACAGTGGGGGGAAAATCCAAGTAGTATATGGAAGTCAACAATGATACGAGTTCCTGATGGGGGCCACCGCGCGTAGCGGGTGGCTTCCAGAGGAACTCGTATCATTTGACTCCCATATACTACTAGCCGAATCCCTGTACGTCCATGTGGGGCCTCGACATTCCGTTTTACGACTGTCCCAGTAAATACCCGCTCGGCTGTTCTGTCTGCCGTTTGTCGCGATGAGTCAACGACGACAACATCCGATTCATTCCGTAATACGGGCTCCCGGCTTACGTTTCGCTGGTGAAAGGTTTGGGACTACATTCAGAAACTAGAAAACAAATATGAAATTCGCCGTAATTTCGGTGTTTACGCTGTGCGCTGTGTCGTCAGTAATCCCACAGTTACATAGCGGGACAATTCTTTCGGTTTTACAGTCAACCAAAGGCTTGAGAACGGTAAGTTGTACTTGAATTAGTTTCGCACATGTAGGCTGTAATCGGGTGATGTGCTCATATTATAGGTAACTCGGGCCCAGTCTAAATCATCCCAATACATTTTTAGTGTGAAGGGTTCTTTGTATTTGAAATAATATTCTCAGTATCAGTTCCTTTCAAATCAGGGCACCAACATTTGTTTTAAAATCATATATGACCCAAAATGTCTACCCTGGCCCGGGCGGCGGGTGGCACGATTTACCAAAATCTTACCAAAATATACCTAAATCTTGCCCAAATCTACCCAAATCTTCATGTATTTACTATATTTGTTAATAAATAAAGATGTACTCATCATAAGAACTATGTTTGGACTGTACTTACACAATATATGTCACTAATTTGCTCATACCAGGGCCCATTTTAATGTTTGATGCAAAATGAAAGATTTGTATATGATATAAAGCAGAGCTCCAGATAAGCTGCGTATTTGCTTAAATACCCAATTAAAATTGCCAAAAAACCCAATTTAAATCAGAAGTAGCGAGTATCAAAAAGCAATACAAAATTCTATATTTTCATTTTGAAGTAAACCATTCAATAATTGTTGTCTGTTGATGTGTAAACAGTAGTGTGATTTTATTTTACCCAATTAAAATTTCGAAATACCCAATTGCTTCAGAAATGATAGAGTGACAATACTCAATTACTAATTCATTATCTGGAGCCCTATATAAAGGGAGAGTACCGCGATTACCTGATACTAGGATCCAAGGAAGATAATCCACTTTATAATGGCTAAATGGGAATGATGATTTTCTATTGAAATCAAAATACAGTAGAATCTCTCTAATGTTGACATCCTAGGAGACAGTGTGTGAACAATATTGATGGGCTTCATTGATCTTGTATTGCTTGGTAGACCCATGACGGGTCTTTCATTTATGGAATGGCGAATGTTGCAGACGTTGATCAGACTGTGCGGATGCACGGCCTGATCTATATCTACACTGGTCGCAAAACCCATAAACCCCATTTCTCCAGTCACAGCCACGTAAGTACTATATACAATCATTAACTATCTGATAACTTAAAGCTAGACAACTGAGACATATTTAATGAGGCTCGATCACGATAGTCTCCCTTTACAATAATGCTATATCAGTTACTTCCCCTCGGAAATATGGAAATATGTGCTTTAATACAGTGTATTCTTCTTTTTTTTCTTTCAAAATGTGCTTATTATATCAGTGCTTATTATTTAGCATAGCAGTTACGACCTTATGTTACTAGACCATCGATATGACATACTAATGATATATTGTAGAACAAGTATATAATACAATCATACATGTTATTTTTAATGAAGATTTGGATAAATCGTACAGCTGCCCTGGCACCTTAGGCACTTTGTGGGATGAACGAAAAATGTATGTGATATTGATTGCTATCCATTGAAATTGTGTTTTTTTGTCTCGCCCTCGAAAGCGGAAAGCGAGACATAGGTTTTGCCGTCGTCGGCGGCGTCATCATTCAATGTTAAGGTTTCGTGTTACGGTCATTACTTCAACACCTTATCAGCTACAGTCATCAAACGTTATACATACATTTACTATGATATGTAGATGGATATACGACTATTGATTTTTTTTTATCGGGCCCCAGGGTCAAGGTCAAGGCGGAACAAGGCGAGCCATTTGATTCCGCGGAATTCATGTTTCAACCAACGGACGTGACGTCATTTACCTTTGACCAGCTCGCTAATTGTATGTGACTAATCCGCGGGAAGGCCGGGAATCGATTTTTTTCGCAAACGGAAGTACGGACTGGTTTCTTGTTTCGGTTTCAACACACGCATATTCCGCGAAATACACACGGTTCCCGGCCTTCGCATGCATTGCATTTAGCGAGCCGGGCACAAGGTAAATCACGAAACCAGTTTGTACTTTCGGTGGTTGCAAAAAATGATTTCCAGCCTTCACGCGGATTAAAATGATTTTATGAAATACATTGTTATACTATGTAAATAAAAGTCGTATGTTCTCATCGATGAAATAAACATCTTCCGAGGAAAATACAACTACTTCCGCTATGTATATTCATAACGCGCATCGGCAGTAAAACTGCGCAAATAGGCTGCAAATACACATTCATTACCACATACAGTCTAAAAAACTGCTAATTTCCATGGAGCGGTATATAATAAATAGAATATTCATATTTTTTCAACGAATATGACATATATGTTCATCTCGTGGTGTGAACTTTTCATATTTCAATCGTGCCTAACGGCACTCGTGAAATATGGACATTCCACACCACTCGATGAACATATATGTCATATTCGTTGCAAAAATATGAATATCCTCTATGTATTTCAGTTTGCTCAATGGATCAGCGATGGTCACAGTGAACATATATTCAGCGGTAACGAGGAGCGGACAGTGTTCGCC
Organism: Conchocele bisecta; assembly: GCA_029237695.1. Lineage (NCBI taxonomy): Eukaryota > Metazoa > Mollusca > Bivalvia > Lucinida > Thyasiridae > Conchocele > Conchocele bisecta. Next base: position 82,611,834 of record CM055275.1, read on the forward strand.
TTTAACGACACCGTCTTCAATAACTTCGTCAGTACCACAAAGATCATGTATCAGAGTATGTCGCCGATGGAGAAGTCAAACTATGTAATGAGCTACACTCGTAAGTACGCGTGCAGAGCTTCGGTCGTATTTCCGGTAGTGGTAATACTATGAAAGTATTTTTGATAACCTAGGCGAGGTTTGAACCCACAATATCCGGATTGGAAGTCAAGTGTTCTACCCGTAGGCCACAACCCATTCCTTTGTTAACACAAAACCGTTTGCTTAACACTTTTACCCCTAAAATACTGAAATGGATGTTGGTATGGTCATTTTCTGACCCATTCAAGCATCTTCAACAATTCTCAGACCAATCCATTTATAATCAAAGTACTGATAGAACTGAAACTGTATCGCCAGATCTGTAGCCTAGTTCACCAACATAGCAAAGTATACTTATCTAGCAAAGTATACTTTGAGGGAGAAATTTTCAATTTAAGGATACATTTATTAATTTTATAATACTGAATTTATTACATTATCACAAGGCTGTGATAATGTAATACATTCAGTATAATAAAAATAAGTATTCTTTGAGGGATAAATTTATTAATTTTTATTATACTGAATTGATTACATTATCACAGCCATTTTGGCTGTGATAATGTAATATATTCAGTATAATAAAAAAAAGTATACTTTAATTGAGGGATACATTTTTAATTTAAGGATAAATTTAATAATCTTTAGCTCGACTATTCGAAGAATAAGTAGAGCTTATGTTGTCACCCCGGCGTCGGCGTCGGCGTCGGCGTCGGCGTCGGCGTCGGCGTCACCGTCACGCCTTGGTTAAGGTTTTTAGTCAACCTTGTATATGGAATACTACTGGCCCTACACCCACCATACTTGGACAACTTCATCTCCTAGTGATGTACATCAATAACCCCTGATCTATATTTGACCTTGACCTACATTTCCTCTTGAATTACTTAGTTAATTCCCCTTGGTTAAGGTTTTTAATCAACCTTTGTTAAGGTTTTTAGTCAAGCTTGTATATGCAATACTACTGGCCCTACACCCACCATACTTGGACAACTTCATCTCCTAGTGATGTACATCAATAACCTCTGATCAATATTTGACCTTCACCTGCATTTCCTCTTGAATTACTTAGTTAATTCCCCTTGGTTAAGGTTTTCAGTCAAGCTTGGTTAAGGTTTTTAGTCAAGCTTGTACATGGAACACTATTGTGCATACAGACACCATACTTGGACAACCTTTTCTCATAGGGATGTACATCAATAACCCCTGATCTATATTTGACCTTGACCTACATTTCCTCTTGAATTACTTACTTAATTCCCCTTGGTTAAGGTTTTTAGTCAAGCTTGGTTAAGGTTTTTAATCAAGCTTGTACATGGAATACTATTGTGCATCCAGACACCATACTTGGATAACTTTTTCTCATAGGGATGTACATCAATAACCCCTGACATTTATTTTACCTTCACCTACATTTAACATTGAATTACTTGGTTAATGTTTATAGTGAAGCTTGTATATGGAATACTCGTGGGCCTATATCAACCATACTTGGACAACTTCATCTCCTAGTGATGTACATCAATAATCCCTGACCTATATTTCACCTTGACCTACTTTTATCCTTGGATTACTTGGTTATTTCCCCTTGGTTACGGTTTTTAGTCAAGCTTGTATATGGAATACTCCTGGGCCTACAGAAACCATACTTGAAAAACTTCATCTCCTAGTGATGTACATCAATAACCCCTGACCTATATCTGACATTGACCTACATTTAACCTTGAATTACTTACTTAAGTTCCCTTGGTTAAGGTTTTTAGTCAACCTTGGTTAAGGTTTTTATGCAGGCCGCAGCCACCTTCTTTGTCAAGCTATGTGTACATCGACAACCCTCGTAGTCGAGCTATGCTGTTCTCCTACAGCTCTTGTTATTATTCTGAATTTATTACATTATCACAGCCATTTTGGCTGTGATAATGTAATGAATTCAGTATAATAAAAATAAGTATACTTTGAGGGAGAAATTTTCAATTTAAGGATAAATTAATTAATTTTTATTATACTGAATTTATTACATTATCACGGCCATTTTGGCTGTGATAATGTAATAAATTGAGTATAACAATTATGCTTACTTTTAATCATCAAATATATGCAGTCGTATAAATGATTACTCCATCAAAGTATATTTTGCTAGATAAGTATACTTTGCAATTTTGATGAAATCTGCTACAGATAAGGTGTGTATTGGCGTATTTTACGCACTTATTTTAGCAGAATACACATTGATTATCAAAAGTGGGAGTACAAAATACTCACAGCAATGTGAAAATATGCATTGATTCTCAAATTGAATAGTGAAAATAGTGTAATAAAGTTGAAAATTTACTTAGTTGAGCTGCAAAAAGCAAACAGTCTTTGCTTTTTAGTGAATTTTTAAATTTGATTTATTTTATATCATTTGTTCCTGTTTAATAAGGAAGAAAATCAATAATACATTTGTAAAAGTAAATTACACATTGAATATGAAATCTGGTGGTAAAATACTACAGATATGTTTTGTATCTAAAAAGTATTATACACACAGATTTCAAATTCAATGCGTATTTTATGTTTACAAATTTATTATTGATTTTCTTCCGTGTTAAATAGGGAACAATGGATAAACAAAAGTATTTTTTCTTATTTGAGTTCTTATTTGAGCTGCAAAAAAAGCAAACACTTTTTGCAGCTCAAATAAGTAAATTTTCAACTGTATTACAGTATTTTCACTACTCAATTTGAAAATCAATGCGTATTTTCACATTGCTGTGAGTAGTTTGTACTCACACTTTTGATAATCAATGTGTATTCTGCTAAAATAAGTTTGTAAATACGTCAATACGAACCTTATCTGGAACTCCATTTTATGTACCCTGAACAAAAAAGAGGGTTATATGTAGTCACCACCCTATCCATTCATCACAGGTTGAAGTAACGGACCGAGGTCTATAAATACGCAGTAGGTTATAATATAGTGATACAGATACTTTTGTATATTCTGTACGTATGACATTTTCTGGCAAAATAAACATTCATTCACCATTACCCCACGTATTGATTGGCATTATTATACATTTTATTTTAGACGTACATTTTCACACTGTTATCAGGGGCGATAACCGTGTTTCATTAAAATGTTAATGGACATTACAATTATATCTCTGTATTTATTGTTTGATGTTCAATGATCTTTCTTTATAATCTGTTGAAAATATTATTTTTTCAGGTGACGCATTTAATTAGTATAAATAATAAAAAAAATATCATGCCTCATTTGCATATGAAAATAGCCGTATACCTGTATAGCGGGCACTCGTAAGTTTTAGAACTGGTGGAATAGTGACAGAATTATACACTTATTTAATTCCTATAAAGAACATTTTGTGCCTACTGAGTGGGTATGTACCTTTAATGCTTTTAGGTATATTTAAGGTATTTATAGACCTCAGACTTCTGTGTATATGACTATGAGGGACTAAAAAAATATTGTTTTCACTTTTTTTTTCACTTATTAATTAATGCTTTTAGGTATATTTAATGTATTTATAGACTTCGGTCCGTTACTTCAACCTGTGAGTTGGAATCAGAGCTCCAGATAAGCTGCGTATTTGCGTAAATACCCAATTAAAATTGCCAAAAACCCAATTGAAATCAGAAGTAGCGAGTATAAAAAAGCAATAACAAATTTGTGGTACCTTTATCATGCTACAGAAAACAATAAACAGATCACAAATATAGCAAGGAGACAAGGAGACAATTATAATGAAATTCCAATACATGTTTTCAAACTATTCAACAATTGCTGTCTGTTGATGTGTAAACCGTAGTGGGATTTTATTTTACCCAATTCAAATATTGAAATACCCAATTTCTTCAGATATGATGCAGTGAAAATACTCAATTACTAATTCCTTACCTGGAGCCCTGTGAAATGGCTTGAAATCTCATATACTTATTTGCCATAATCCAAATTTAGGGCCGTGCCGAGAATCGGCGGTAACCTATAGGTTTCACTGTGTCTGTCTGAGTGTCCGTCCGTTTTTTTTTTGAAAGTTTTTGAAAGAGTTTCTCAAATTACCTACAATTACTGTTTGCCTTCAGTTAATTTCTTCATATCGCACACAGGGATTACTTAGTAACGATACATCATTCCACAATAATACAATTACCCTCGCTACTGATCGTACGTCCGTCGGTCTGTCCGTTTATTTATTTGAAAGTTTTTGTAACATTATCTCAAATCACCTATAATTTCTGTTTGCCTTCAGCTAATATGTTCATATTGCACAAATTCATTACTTAGTAACGATAGATCCTTCCACATTAATAAAAAATACCCTCGCTACTGATCGTAGGTCTGTCTGTTTATTTATTTGAATGTTTTTGTAACAGTATCTCAAATCACCTATAATTTCTGTTTGCCTTCAGCTAATATGTTCATATTGCACACATGCATTACTTAGTAATGATACATCCGTCCACATAATAAAAAATACCCTCGTTACTGATCGTATGTCCGTCTGTCTATGTGTTTATTTATTTGAAAGTTCATATTACACACATGCATTACTTAGTAACTACACATCAGTCCACATTAATACAATGTATACCCTCGCTACTGATCGTACGTCTGTCCATCAGTCTGTTCATTTATTTGAAAGTTTTTGTAACAGTTTCTAAAATCGCCTATAATTTCTGTTTGCCTTCAGCTAATATCTTCATATTGCACACAAGCATTACTTAGTAACGATACATCATTCCACATTAAAAACATACCTTCGCTACTGATCGTATGTCCGTCTGTCTGTTTATTTATTTGAAAGTTTGTATAACCTTTTCACAAATAGGGGCCCTAAGTGCGTTGACAGACCACATTTTCTAGTTTAATTCTATTGTCCATCATTGTGGGTGGTCCTTGTGCTCCAGGTCAAATGAAATTTGTGTTATATTTGTGAAAAATAAAAAGTAAACATCTGCTAGACGACACATTTTAATTCAGCATTTTAAGGGTTAATGCCAAGTTCACATCAACGAATCAGACATGTTTAATGAATTACATCGACCAATCAAACATGTTAAATGATCTTTACGTCGACCAATCAAACGTGTTAAATGATATCGACCAATCAAACATGTTTAATGACCTTCATCAACCAATCAAACATGTTAAATGACCTTTACATCGACCAATCAAACATGTTTATTGCCCTTTACATCAACCAATCAAACATATTAAATGCCCTTTACAGCGACCAATGAAACATGTTAATTGCCCTTTACATCAACCAATCAAACATTTTAAGTGACCGTTACATCGACCAATCAAACATGTTTAATGAGCTACATCGACCAATCAAACATATTAAATTACCTTTACATCGACCAATCAAACATGTTAAATGACCTTTACATTGACCAATCAAAAATGTTTAATGACTTTTACATCGACCAATTTGTGTGTCAATTGGGTCTGCTGATGCGTCTAGTGTGGAGTGCTGTGTATTGTGTGCTTGCCACCTTCCGCTTTCAGCCTCTGCCGCTGGCTAGCCTTTGGCGAATAGGAAGCCGAGTGCGTAAGTATTCTGTGCCAGTACATAGCCTCTCTGTAGACAAGCCCTTAGCAGTGCCTCCTCGTTGGCGACACACGGTAATTGAGCACCTCGCGGCCTCAAGCTGAACTGCAGGGGACTCGGAGGAGGTCTACCCCCAGACATGAGGCATGCATGGCCCATCGGTGTATGGACATGCCCTGATGCCCATGAACAGACCCCCAGTTATGGGTCAAATAACAACCACTGCCTTGTGGTTTAAGCCTCGGGAGAGGCAAAGGCTACGGGAGGGGTAACCCCTACAGAAAACCTAGAGAGCTGAAGTCGGAGGTACCAGGCCAGAGTGACGCTCTCTAACAAACCATGGTGCCATGCATACACACAATGTCTGCACAACCATCTAGACAGCATCGTGATGACGCTGGCTCTTCGAAGTCCCTCCAGGGAGAAGCAGCGTCGGGCTCTGAGCCTCGACGGAGTCCACCCAACATTACTGGAGGTCACTCACCTCGACTTAGAGCCACGAGACGAGGAAGGAAATCTACTGGCCATACGAGACACGGAAGAAGCCAAAGCAACAAATTTTATTCAAAGTTATGCATTGGAATGGCAGAGGGACTCTTCAATAAGAAAACTGAATTGGACAATATCCTTTTTGAAAAGGACATACACGTCTGCTGCATCCAAGAGACTCACCTTTCGGAGACCAAATTCTTCAAGGTTAGAGGCTACCAGTGCTTCCGTTGTGACAGGTTGGGAAGAAGGAAAGGAGGAATCCTTACACTGGTTAGGAACAACTTTGCAGCCACCCAAACCAGTGTGCACATGGAAGACACCGAATACCAGATGTTGTGCCTCAAATTGAGCAACAAGGTGATGCAAGTTGTCAACCTATACTCCCCAAATGACAGACCTCTATCACTGGACACCATCCCTGTTGAAGATACAAACTGTCTAGTTGTAGGTGACTTCAACAGCCACTCACAGAGCTGGGGATATGACCATATAGACAGACGTGGAGAAGAGGTTGAGACCTGGCAGGATGAGCATAACCTCCAACTGATAAACAATCCTGATGATCAACCTATTTTTTACTCCAGACGATGGCATTCCACTTCCACTCCTGACCTTGGTTTCTGCACTGACGATATACACATTACTCTCTCTAGAGAGGTAGGTGATCAACTGGGAGGTAGTGACCATCGTCCCATTTACCTCACCATGCAGTACAATGTCGCACAGGAACCAAGTTTTCCTCGATGGAACTACAAGAAGGCTGATTGGAGTTCATACAAGAAGCTCACAGATCACCTCTGCAGAGAGATAAGAGTGGAAGGCAGAGACATCGACCGAGTCAACAAAGACTTCAATGCTGCCATTCTCAAAGCCGCACACAAGTGCATTCCGCGGGGATCTAGGAGGGACTACAAGCCATACTGGAGCAACGATCTGGAAGTTCTTCAGAACAATTTATCGGAGGCCAGGCGGGAGGCAGAAACAAATCCCTCTCAATAAAACAACATTGCCCTCCAACAAACCAAGGCCAAGTTCCTAAAAGCCAAGATCCAGGCCAGAAGAAAAAGCTGGAAAGAGAAAACGGCATCTCTCAACCTGGAAAAGGATGGTACAAAGCTATGGAAACTCACCAAACAGCTGAATGACGAAGGGGGCAGCAGCAGGAGCCAAACAACACTGGTAGAAAATGATACTCTGCTGACAGGCAAACAAGCAAACAGGTTCGCTGACAATTACGAAGATGTCAGTAACATTCCTATCAGCAGAGAACAGCAGCGAACAGCAGAGAGAGGCAAGAAGAGAGGAGAGAGAAAGGCGCAGCAGTAGATCAGAAGAAGATGTAATGGAGAAGGGCCTAACACTAAGTGAGCTACAAGTAGCGCTGAAACAGCTCAAGGCCAAGAAGTCGCCCGGACCGGACGGCATCACCAACGAGATGTTGACTCGGCTCTTTTGCAATGCACACCCTCCTTGCAATCTACAACCACAGCTGGAGAGATGGCAGACTCCCGCAAATTTGGAGAGAGGCAACCATGATTCCTATTCCTAAACCTGGAAAGGATCGCAAGAAAGCATCCAGCCATCGCCCCATCAGTCTCACCAGCGTGGTAGGAAAAACTATGGAGAGTATTGTGAACCAGCGAATGAAGTGGTATCTGGAGACAAACCAACTTCTGGCCCACCAACAGGCTGGCTTCAGGAAATTCCGCTCGACTGAAGACCAGACGACATACCTTGCCCAGGAGATCGAAGACGCTTTTCAAGAAAAGAAAGTAACCCTAGTAACTTCGACAAGGTCTGGACAGAAGGTATGCTCGTAAAGCTATAGCGGAATGGACAAGTGGGTAAGGTCATACCTCTTCAACTAAGTGTTGATGGGACTACTAGCCACACATTCCTACAGAGACATGGTGTCCCCCAAGGAGGAGTACTGTCGCCCACCCTATTTCTCCTTTTCATCAACGACCTAGTATCGGACTTGCCAAAGGGAGTTAAGGCTGCCCTATATGCAGACGACCTCGCGCTCTGGTGTTCCGAGGAGTTTGCATCAACTGCAACTTACAGGATGCAACAAGCGGCCGACAAACTATCCGCATGGGCAGATGACAGGTGCGTGCAGGTGAATACAGAGAAGTCATCTACTACCCTATTCACTCTGTCACCTAAACAGAAGGCCTGTCCTATAAAGATCAGTGGCACGATATTGACACATATGGAAGAGGCAGCATACCTTGGAGTGATCTTCGACAGACGGCTTACATGGATGTCCCACATAGCAAATGCTGAAGCAAAGACACGCAGGAAACTAGCTATACTTCTAAAATTAGCTGGTACCAACTGGGGATCGCATGCGACCATACTAAAGACAGTATACATGGGTACAATCAGGCCCCATCTCGAGTATGCTTCCTCAACATGGATGACAACTGCCAAAACCAATCAGCACATACTAGACAAGGTCCAGAACCAGGCCCTACCAATTATCACCGGAGCAATGCGGTCAACTCCAATTAAGGCCATGGAGGAAATCACTGCCATTCCACCACTCAGCAAAAGGAGAGATACCAAGGCTCTAATACAAGCCAGCAAGTATCAGTTCCTGCCAGATCATCCCATGAAAATAAAACTTGAGAGCCTGACAAAGAATCGTCTGAAAAGAAGCAGCTATGTACACCGAGTCGAAGAAGTTGACAAGAACAAATGCTGCCCAACTTGGACCACCGACGGCTCCTCTTGAAAAGTATGGAGATATGACCTGTCCAACATCAGTATTAACAAAACTATCCCAGGACTTTTGCCAGGAGAACAGGACGAGATCATCAAGACGTCCCTCACACAAGCCATGATCTTCGATAACTACCCATTTGAGACATGGACCCATGTGTACACAGACGGTTCACACAATAAAGATCACCACCCTAGTAGAGAAGTTGTATGGAAAGATGGAGGAGCTCAGAAAGACAGTGTCCTTCATTGCTGTGGCTGGTGTGATGGTGTAGATGGTGAACGCCAGTAAGTAAGTAAGTATTAACCAATCAAACATGTTTAATGACTTTTACATCGACCAATCAACATGTTTAATGACCTACATATCGACCAATCGAACATGTTTAACGACATTTACATCAACCAATCAAACATGTTTAATGACCTACATATCGACCAATCAAAAATGTTTATTGACTTTTACATCGACCAATCAAACATGTTTAATGACCTACATATCGACCAATTAAACATGTTGATGACCTTCACATTGACCAATCATGTTACAGTGGAGAGTCGGATCACCGTTGATCAACTTCCTAATCCAGGCCATATGAACTCCTTACTGGGTCGGAAGTTGTACTTCATTAAACGGAGCCGCCAATACTGGGTAAGTATGTAATTCTGTGCAATTAACCCTTAGACCGCTACACACAACAATATCGTCTGCTGTTGCTTTTATATATTGCCTTATTTCTAAATAAAAACATGGTTTGACAGCACTTCAGAATCATCTACAATGGAAATGATTCTGAAGTGTTGTCAACGCATATTGTAAATTATTCTAAAGTGCTGTCAAAGCATGTTTTTGATGATAAGAATGGAAAATAGAAAATAAACAGTAGGTGACAAAAAATTATGATAGCTGTCTAAGGGTTAACTCTTGCATAAACATTCTCAAATAACGTTTAAAATTCACTTATCTAGGTTGAACAACCAAACTGATATCTAAGCTGGTACTCAGTCTCAAAAAATTGGCGATAAAAAATTACAATTGTTTTTTTTTCCTCGAAAATTGTAATTTTTTATCGCCAATTGTTTATTTTTATCGCCAATTGCGAAAGTGGCGATCGCTAGCGGAATCGCTGATTAACCCTTAGATCGCTACACACAACAAATGGCGTCTGCTGTTGCTTTTATATCTTGCCTTATTTACATGCATGAAAAGTCAGGGCTCCAGATAAGAAATTAGTAATTGAGTATTGTCACTCCATCATTTCTGAAGCAATTAGGTATTTCAAAACTTAATTGGGTAAAATAAAATCACACTACTGTTTACATATCAACAGACAGCAATTATTATAGTTTGCTTCGAAATGAAAACATGTCTTGGCATTTCATGAGAATTGTCTCATTGGAGACAATTCTAATGAAATACCAAGATATGTTTTCATGGAAAATAAGAAAAACATGCTATATTTGTGGTCTGTTTATTGTTTTCTGCAGCATGATAAAGGTACCACAAAATTGTAAAAGCTTTTTGATACTCGCTACTTATGATTTCAATTGTGTTTTTGACAATTTTAATTGGGTATTTAAGCAAATATGCAGCTTATCTGCAGCACTGGAAAGTAATTAGGAAAAAATAATCTAATTTTAGATTTGTATAGTATTTCTGCACCCAAATATAGTCGCCACATTTAAATTTGATTTAGCGATTGGAATTTATTGTTTGAATCATTCCAAAATGATTAAATTATATAGGAAACGGGTCAGATTTCCCCCTGAACTCCTCGACAGGGGATATAATTATTATAATAAAGTCCGATTTTCAGAATGTAATAGTAAAAGTAATTCGTATAACTGAGATTATCTAATATAGTCACTGTTCTCATGGATCCCTGCCCCTAAGCACATATATTTATATTGTGTGTTATATTGTGATTCATTCCTGAAAATGCATACATCAACATAAAGTTCAAACACTTGACTTATGAGTGCACATAAGGAATTCACAAAAATAGTTGTTTATGCAAGTCTTAGAGTCCATAGAAATAACCCACCCAAGTCACCTAATTGATCTTGAAACGTCTCATCAGGTTCGTGCCCTACAACTTTTTGCATATTTGAGTGACATTCCTTGATCACTCATACAATGAAGAAGTGTTGTTGCCTAGATGCATCAAATTTTAATATGGTGAAGTCCAGATTCACATAGAAATCAACATATATCACATTTTATGCATAATTTGCAAACAGACCCTCTTCAGATCAAGGAAGTATGTAGAAAAATCACAAAATACGTGGTAAATCACAATTGTATGTACAGTAGCGCATTTCTGCAGGTCAACTATACGTACTATACCAATACTATACATATACTATACCAATACGATATGTTTTCTATACGATATGCATATAAAGCAAACGTACGGTATGTTTGTACCGTACATACCAACCAATAACGTATAGATATACCATTCAAATCGTACGTTTATACGATGTTTATACATGTGTATAATTCTGGTACGTTTGTATCGTACAAACATACCAGATTATGGTATATTCATACCATATCCGTACGGATATATCGTATATACGAATGGATATCGTATGTTTGTATAATATTCGTATAGTACGTTTGTACTATACGATGATACGGTACAAACATACCAATATTATATGATCATACGATATGCTCATTAAATATACCAATACTATACGATTACGATATGTATACGATATTAGCATATACAAATAGGTGAGGAGCAGAAACAGCGCTACTGTATAACTGTAACTTATAAAACCGTGGAAAACAACTTAAAATACCTTTTTAAATAAGTTTCAATTAACACTGTTCTTAGAATATGATTATTTACTCGTTTTCTAAGGGCATGAATCAATGAGAAGGCTTGAACCCATGAGAATTGGGTTTACATATAAGGTGGCTGGAAAAAAAATGGGGATTGATACAAAAAAATGATATGATATGACATGAACCCGTAGGTACAAAATGGTAGAAACTCTTACAAACTTGTTGACGTAAATGCACACGGACGGTTATTCTCCAGTTAGAGTCCAGGCGCCCGTTTCACTAAACTTTGTACGATAAAAATGTTTGTACGAAGATTTCTATCAATTTGATTTTCACATTAACATGTTTCTCTAATGCTACCATTTTGTACCTACGGGTTCATGTCATATCATGTTCACGTTCATGTCAATAAATAATACTGAAAAATAACTATCGTTTGCAAAGCTAGTTATTTTTATATGCCTGTTTGAAATCAAAGTACTGAAAGTACTGACTGGCGGGAGACAAGTAGCCACTTGTGAATTTGCATACTCAGAAATTCCTTGTTAGAAATATATTCGATGTTGATTATTGGATGTACAATCTGCAAATTTGGAGAACTTGATCAGTTACTGGTGTTTGTAAAATACAGCCTGCTCTAAACACAAATAGGTTGATGAAGCAAAGGCTCACAGGCATCACGGATGCGACACCATTTTTTTATTTCTTGGTTTACGGGACCCACCGACGGATGTTTAAAAAAAATTAAGTGGATGTTTTTTTTTCTGTCTCAAGTTGACGCCCACTCTGACAGAACGTGGTTGGTCTGTTCCAGCTCATTTTGCCGATGCAATTTGGACAAACAAACATAACGTTATTCTATTGTCTGTTTCAACTGAAAGCGCCGATGGATAATACGAAAAACCTTTTTTTTTTAGAAATTAATCTCGAAACCTTGCGAGATAGCTCGGAAATGATCTAACTAACAACAAAAAATTATTATGTGAAAGTCGGCCCAGTAAAACAAAAATTATGGAAGAAAATTTATTTACAGATCACATCTCCCATAGAGAATGATGCCCATAAAATCAATATTTGATCGATTTTGTTCAAAAAATATTTTTGGCAGCATAGGTTTTTCGTAATGTGAAGAAAAAAAACGTGGAAATTTTCATATTTTTAGTTTGTTTATTTGGCCAAAATCAATCGGCACTTTGCAGAATAGGGATACAAACCGAGTAATCCAAATTGCATACCCAACAGGAACTCTGGAGGTGTGACATAATATTATGTGAAATCTTTTCAAAATTATGACTGGGCGTAGGCCTACATACGTATATGCTGCATGAACGGCAAAATGTTTTCATGAATTTTGTTTCGCTCACCCAGAGGGTAATTTTTCGAAAATCGCCCGTAAACCACAATATGAATCAAAGTACTGAAAGTACTGAACATAGGGTACTACAAGATTAAACTAGATTGATTGATTGATTGATTGATTGTTGGTGTTGCAGTTTCATTAACCCTTAAAGGTACATGCCCACTCAGTAGGTACAAAATGTTCTTTACATCAGAGACATCATCTGAGACATTTCCTGGCAAAATAAACATTCATGCGCCATTATCCCACGTACTGATTGGCATTATTATGCATTTTATATCAGACGTAAATTTACACACTGATATCAGGGGCGATAACCGTGTTTGCTGAAAATGTTAAAGGACATTACTATTTAATCTCTGTATTTATTTTATGATGTGCAATAATCATACTTTAAAATCTGTCGAAAATATTATTTTTTCAGGTGACGCATTTCTTTAGTATAAATAATTAAATAATATCATGCCTCATTTGCATATGAAAATAGCCTGATACCACCGCGCGTCACTATCAGTAAAATAAATATTACTAAATGATTATATCTGTATAGCGGGCACTTGTAACGTTTAGAACTGGTGGAATAGTGACACAGTTATACACTTATTTAATTCATATAAATGACATTTTGGGCTTACTGAGTGGGCATGTACCTTTAAAGTGCTGGAAACAACAATTGTCGTCTGCTGTTTTAAATATTTTTATATTTTCTCCTCAAAAACATACCGAGACGATTCTAAAACAGTTTTTTAAAGAGATTAAAATATACAAAATGAGCAGACGGCAATTTTATTTTTCAGCGTTTTAATGGTTAAGGGGTAAACTATTGATATGGCACAACTTAAAGTTCAGTATGCACTGCTACAGTATGTACCAAAACATTCAACACCATTACAGATTATGCATAGCAATATCAGAAAGATACGGTAACACATATACAGACATCATCAATTCAAGTATACAGATTCCAGATATCTATGATCATTATAGATATATTGAAAACTGATTGAAGAGCAATAGTTACAATAATTCCGCCACGGAAGCGGTGTCGCGCCTGAAAATGCCTTATCGGTACATCGCCAAGTTTACTTCTGTTTTGTGAATTAAATAGTTGGCCCCGGATCGAGTATATTAAAACATACAAATGACGTCATTGGGGAAACCGCTGACAAAATTTTCAATGTATGGAAGCCCAAACTTGTTAGATTTCTTTTTGTCGTATTTCAGTACTTGCATGAATATGGTATTAATATACGCTGGATGTGTTATACTGTCATTTATTTGTTCCCTGACTGTAAGTTATTACCTTAAATACTGACTTAATGACCCCCTTCCCTGAACGTAGAATTGACACTCATGTTGGCGTGTATTGGCCACCATAGACAAATGTCAATCAGGCCGAATTCAGGAATGTCACTAAACTCCACTGAAACTCCATCGATAGAGAGAGAGAATGAGGATTAAACATCAGTTAGGCCTACACGTGCGAGTTTTGTTTCGCACAGGTGTCGGGTGAGTTTAAAAATAGGCTGTCGGAAGGTCAAACTTGATGTAGTTTGTGTGTTAAACGCGTCGCTTGTTTCGGAGAGTATTCGGAGGGGGAGTTAACTCTGTTACTAAATTTATTTAGCGATGACCGCACGATTTGTGCTGCAAATGGGGGCAAATCACGCGCAACAAAATAATCCGATGTATTTGCGTACGTAGAACAGCTGGTGTTGATATTGTTCAGTGCAAGTAGTTTTTCATAATTTTATTTTCAATTAGCGGTTTCAAAACTGCATTGAAAGGATGAGTAACACAATGCATATGGTATAATCAGAATCTGCACAAAATATCACATATCACTACGGAGGAGCCCATCGAGGGGGGTTGGGGGCGTGGTTAAATGAGCCAATCGAAACCAATACACAGGGTACTAGGTACCCTATGTAAAAAGAAATGGCCTTCGACGTCGCATTGCGACTGAGTGGTACACGATACGGGGGGCGTCTCAATAACAGCAATTTGTTCTCTTCAAAAGTAAAGTTGGGCATGCCAACTATTTTACACATAATGTTGAGCATTGCCGTTGCTATTAATAACTTGCTTTCAGTTACTCGCTGACTTTAAATGTCACCTGACTGTTGTTAATTGCGAACGCAAATTGAGCCTATGGAGACGTCCCCCGATGAACAGAGAGCCACTTCCGAAAGTAGACCACCTGACTGTTGTTAATTGCGAACGCAAATTGAGCCTATTGAGACGTCCCCCGATGAACAAAGAGCCACTTCCGAAAGTAGACCCGTGCAAACGGCCAGAATCACGATCCCAATAGCGTGGAGACAGTATGTCTCCCTTCAAAAATGGGACTTATTATGTATTCACCTTGTACGGGTGAGTGTCCGATGGGCAGGCAGGCACAGCTTGTCCACGCACAGAGCTCCAGATAAGCTTTGTGTATAAAGCGTACTATACCCCCTATTTTTAAAATCATTGCGTATTTCACTTTCACAAATGAATTATTGATTTTCTTCATTACCAAATAAGGAACAAATGATCAAACATATAACAAATTTAAACATTCACTTATTTGAGCTGAAAAAAGCAAACAATGTTTGCTTTTTGCAGCTCAACTAAGTGAATTTTCAACTTTATGACAGTATTTTCACAACTCAATTTGAAAATCAATGCGCATTTTCACATTGCTGTGCGTATTTTGTACTCCCACTTTTGATAATCAATGCGTATTCAGCTAAAATAATTGCGTAAAATACGCCAATACACATCTTATCTGGAGCTCTGGTAATAACAAGAGTTCCACTTGAGGTCCGTACTTCCGTACGTCCGTCCGTGTGCATTTACGTCAACAAGGTTGTTGTAAGAGTTTCTCCAGTTTGAGTCCAGGGGCCAGTTTCACTAAACTTTGTACGATAAAAATGTTTGTACGAAGATTTCTATGAATTTGCTTTTCCCATTAACATGTTTCTCTAATGTACATTTGTTCCATTCATGTCATTAAATGTAGCACATCTACAAAAGATTTTCGAAAATCGACTTGCAAACTTTTTAGTCGTACAAAGTTTAATGAAACGGGCCCCAGTATGCCACGGGGGCTTATCCATGTTTTACAAACATAATGTCCAGGGATTCCGCTGGGGAAAATAAAAAAATCACCACTTCAAAAAAAAAAAAAAAAAAAAACATTTTGTTTTTTTTCGAAAATTTAAATTTGTTATCGCCAATTGTTTATTTTTATCGCCAATTGCGAAAATGGCGATCGCCAGCGGAATCCCTGGATGTCTAGTTTGTGTTTTCAACAGACCAGTGGAGGCACCACGGGGAATTCGGCAACATATGTCAACGGAGCAATGATCGCACGTGAGCAAATTCAGACGAGTAACGGGGTAATTCACGTGCTCGATAGCGTTCCGAGTCCAATCAGCACAAAGCGCGTTTACGAGTGGTTGAAAGATCCAGATTTCAACATACAAACATCGTAAGTTATGTAGCCATCAAAGAATGTGATATTAACCCTTTCAACCCCAAGTAACTGGAATGGACTGTGATATGCTAATTTTCCGACCAATTTAATCGTCACAAAATGGTCTTCAGACTAGTCCATTTATGAAACGTGTGTATAAACCGCTATAGCGGGCTTTCGGATTCAAAGGGTTAATCATGTTAACATACAAACATCGCATGTCCGATCGGTACAAAGTGCGTTTACGACTGGTTGAAAGATCCGGAATCCAACATTCAAACGGCTTAAGGTATGTAGCCATCAAAAAATGTAATTATAATTAGCGCCCTATACATGTAGGTTTCGCACAGTCTGTCTGTCCGTTTATTATGGCCCCTATAGGCATATAGCGTTGCTCTCGATGTTCTGCATGGGCGGATTCATGTGGGGGGGGGGGGGGGGCGGACCCGGCGCGCGACCCCTAAAATTCGCCAAGTAAAGATTTTTTTACAAGTTACAGACACGTCAATATTTGTGCTCCAAAATGCGCCAGAACGCAGGAAATACGATGTAGATTTTACCCATTTTCCGGTGGGGGAATGCCCCCGGACCCCCCTAGTGCTATCCCGAGCAGAGAGCTCGGTCGACTATTTTGCAATACTTCACTATATTATCGAACGAGCATAGCTCGTTCGATAATATATTCAAATATTGCAAAATAGTTAAGCCCGCCCTAACCCGAAATCCTGGATCCGCGCCTGTTCTGTACATCTGTCCGACGTCCGTGCATCTGTACATCCGTCCTTCTGCATCTATGTCAAAAAGTCGAAATGTTTGTACGAGTTTCTCCATGCAGTAGTGGCAGTATGCCATGTCTAGTTTCTCCATGCAGTAGTGGCAGTATGCCATGTCTAGTTTCTCCATGCAGTAGTGGCAGTATGCCATGACATGTTTCTCCATGCAGTAGTGGCAGGTCTAGTTTCTCCATGCAGTAGTGGCAGTATGCCATGTCTAGTTTCTCCATGCAGTAGTGGCAGTATGCCATGTCTAGTTTCTCCATGCAGTAGTGGCAGTATGCAATGTCTAGTTTCTCCATGCAGTAGTGGCAGTATGCCATGTCTAGTTTTTTGGCAGTTTTTCTAAGAGTTTCATAAATCACCTATAGGGGCCCTAAGTGCGTCGACAGACCCATTTTCTAGTTAGAACCAGAGCTCCAGATAAGCTGCGTATTTGCTTAAATACCAAATTAAAATTGCCAAAAACCCAATTGAAATCAGACGTAGCGAGTATCAGAAAGCAATACATATTTTATGCTACCTATATCATGCAGCAGAAAAACAATCAACAGACCACAAATATAGCATATTTTTATTATTTTCCATGAAAAGATATCTTGGTATTTCATTAGAAATGCCAAGACATGTTTTATTTTCGAAGCAAAAAACTATTCAATAATTGCTGTCTGTTGATATGTAAATAGAGAACATTTCATCACTAGAAAGAGATGGGGCGTGGCCGGAGGGATATGACATTGAACTTCAATACCGGAGGCTGTGAGTTCAATCCTCACTCTAGGCGTGAAAAATACTTACATAGTATTTCCATCTCACTGGTCTGTCAAATGAGACTTTAAACTTTGGTCCCGTCTCTATATGACCTTCGCTATTACTGGGACGTTAAACCCATTCACTTTCACTTTTTAAAAGTATGTCGAGGGGTATATAGTTTTCGTAATTCCGTCCGTTTGTCCGTTTGTTTTTGGGTACCCATTATTTCTGTAATGGTAAGTCGGATTGACCTCAAACTACATATACTTCCTTATCGTCATCCATATTTGCATTCCATACCACACTCATGTGGCCTTCATGTCAAAGGTCAAGGTCAAATTACTTAGAAATTTGCATCCGTAAGATGTGTGTTAAAGTTTTCGGGGACCCATTATCTCTGCAATGGTAAGTTGGATTGACTTCAAACTTCATTTACTTCCATATCATCATCCATATGTTCATTCCATACCACATCCATGCGGCCTTCATGTCCAAGGTCAAGGTCAAATTACTTAGAAATATGTGTTATGCTTTTTTTTAAATATTTGCGTTAAAGGTTTCATTTGTCCGTCCAGGCGGCGGCCGGGGGTATACGTGAGCCCCTGCTCACTTTCTCTAGTTTTGCAGTGGCGTCGGAACAGATCCAGCATGCCCGGCCACTACCGGATTAATAATGTTAACATATTTGTAATTCATGTATAAAAAACGGAATGTAAATATTGTTCTGCAATTTTCTCATTTCTTATCAAAAGTGTATGTTGTTACCAATCATTTTTTTTTCGGGGGGGGGGGGGGGGGGGGGGAGCATTGTCCGCCGTCCAAGCTTTACGTTAAAGATTTTCAATTGTTATATCAAATGACTTACAATTTTGTTTATTAAAGCTTACGTTAAAGTTTTTCAAATTGCTATATCTCTGTAACCGCTTGGGATATCAACTTGAAACTTCATATACACATTGATCACCATCCATATTTTCATTGTACCGGTATACCCTACCCATGCTGCTCAGGAGCCAAAGGTCAAACAAATTTTTGTTAAAGATTTACGTTAAAGTTTTTCAAATTCAATTCAATTCAAATTGGCATCCAACTATTTATTGTGACTAACAAACAAAACATTGCGTTAAACCTTTCTAGAATATATCTCTGTTACCAATTGAGATTATGATGTGAAATTTCATCTACACAGTTATCACCATTTATTGTGATTAATAAGCATACTACGCCAATACACAGGGTCAAGGACTTGAAGTTCAATCCATGCGTCATCGGGGAGCATTTGTCGGATTTACCGACCATCTGGTGTTCAGAGTTCCAGATAAACTTTGTGTCTAAAGCGTACTGTACCCCCTGATTTCAAAATCATTGCGTATTTTACTTTCACAAATGGATTATTGATTTTCTTCATTACTAAATAGGTAACAAATGATAAAAACGATATAAAAATTGAAACATTCACTTATTTGAGTTGCAAAAAGCAAACAATTTTTGATTTCTGCAGCTCAACTAAGTACATTTTCAACTTTATGACAGTATTTTCACTACTCAATTTGAAAATCAATGCGTATTTTCACATTGCTGTGTGTATTCTATACTCCCACTTTTTATAATCCGTATTCAGCTAAAAGTAATTGCGTAAAATACACCAATACGCACCTTATCTGGAGCTCTGAGTGTTACTGGCAGAAATATAGTTACCTAGGAGTTGAATTGGGTTATTGCCCATTATAAAAGTAGCAAGATTATTACTGATCCTACTGCTTTTGGGAGGGGCCAAGTGATTCTGGTGTGGCGAGGACCTGGCATCAGATCAGGATTATTCTGATTGCAGGGCTGAATATATAGTTTTGTTATTGTAAATATTCAATTCTGATTTTGGGATTTTCCCCCCATTTGTACATGTACTTGAACATGTACATGTACTTGACCATGTACATGTACTTGACCATGTACATGTACTTGTACAGGTAATATATGGGATTTAGTACTAAACCCATTGACCCGGCCTTAAATGACCGTAGCTGTTGATAGGCTGTTAAACCCCAACAAACAAACAAACAAACTGGCAGAAACCACGGCCCTGTCTCTATATGACTTTAGCTGTTGCTGGGATATTAAACTTTTTCACTTTTTTGACTGATCATGCTTCGACAGGCGTGTATTGCGACCTCCAACACTCGTGTTTTTACTTTATGTGCTTCAGTTTTTCAGAACTATGTCAGAAAGTTTTATAATTACTGGCCAGATTTTTTACACTTTTTTGGCCTCTTTGATATTCTATCTAAAGAATTTAAATGCTTACAAACAGAACTTGATGTCGAAAAAAATAAATCCAGAAAAAAATCCAAACTGATATTAAACAATATAGCAAGGTGTATGATCACGTGGCCCTGACAACAACAAGTACCCATTCAAAGTACGTATTATTTTATAGTGTCCGTATTACGTAGCGGATTTTTATGTAATATGGCGCATCAAACTCGTCTTGTTAAGCTTCATTTGGTGGTCTCTTTATTTTCGCCCAAACTTCTGTCGTTTTTGCGAAGCATCGATTTCCGTGTCTCTGACACGGAAATCGATTCTTCGCAAAAACGACATAAGTCAGTGCCAAACTCCCTGGACAACCAAATGCAGTTCATGAAGACGCGTTTGCTGCGCCATATTTCATCAAAATCCGTTGCATATTAAGGAAAATATAAAATAATACTTACTTTGGAATGGGCGATGTTGTTGTTGTTGTAACCATGTGAACATGCACATTGATTATTGGCCCGCCAAGAATCGGCGGTGCCCTATAGGTTTCGCTCTGTCTGTATGTCTGTTTATCAAATCACCTATAAGTTCTGTTTGCCTTCAGCTAATATCTTCATATTGCAGACATGCTTTACCGCACTTAGTAGTAACGATACATCTTTCCACAGTAACCCTTTTCTGGGCTATAAATAGTTCAAAAATAGCAGACGACAATTCATTGTATTTTCATTTATTTCTCCCTATAAATATCATGAATATGTCTTGGAATTTCATTAGGACTCAATTATAATGAAATTCCAAGACATATTTACAGAGAGACATAACAAATATACTCCTAATTTGTTTGGCGGATATTTTCACCACTAGCATGCAAAGAGTTAATACAATTACCCTCGCTACTTATCGTACGTATGTCCGTCTGTCTGTTTATTTATTTGAAATTTTTTGTAAGAGTTAATCCAATCACCTATGATTTCTATTTCTCTTCAGCTAATATCTTGATATTGCATTACTTGAGTAACCCTGTCTGTCTGTCCGTCCGTCTCCGTCCGTCCGGGCCCGCCCGCCTGTCTGTCTGTCTGTTTATTTTTTGAAAGTTTTTGTAAAAATTCTCAAACCACCTATATAGGGGCCCTAAGTGCGTCGACAGACCGCATTTTCAAGATAGTTCACAGATAATTTTTATATTTGATAAGTTTAATTAATTTATTTAATTAATTTTTGTTAATCAATCACTTCATCATTCTGAGATAATTACCATTTCGGAGTTGCATATACTATTTTTGGGATTTCGGAGAAGCCAACAAAGTTGACAAATTCTGGCCTCCTTTTGAGGTAATTGGCTTTTCCGTCATTTGATTGGTGCATGCAATGATGTGACATAATACATTTACACACCATAAAATGGAACAACCACTTACCGCAGCACATGTTTTGTTTGTTAACCCTTACAATGCTGATTTTTCCGTTTATATTATATTGTTTTCCGTCATAAAACATGTATTGGCAGTACACGAGAATTGCCACAATTGACACGATTCTCATTTACTGCCAAAACATGTTTTATGTGAAGAAATACATTGAAAATTAACCTCTTTTTTCCGCCTTGTATGGGTTAATAACCCATTTCATGCTGATGGTACGCCATTTTGATTGGGGAAACTCATATATATTTTCTTTAAATGTGCTTAGAAGTATATGTCGCGACCACCATTTGAACCGTCTCGTCGAGACGGTTCAAATGAGTGGTCGCAACATATATTTTCAATGAGAAATGAAAACAAATATTGTTTTTAAAAATTATACCCGTAAAGGTGTATTCCGCATGTAATGGGTTAAACATGGCGTGTGAATTGGAATTCCTTGGTGTTTGTCCATGCAGTCAGTGTATGTCTGTATCACGACAATCTACTTCGTTCACAAAATCAATACTTCAAAGCCTTATAACAGAATTTCCCCAAAATGCAGAGGGCGACTCGTGACCTATGGTGCATCATTTGTTGTGGCCCCTTAACACCGCTAAAAACTCTGGTACCGTCTCAGAGCTCCAAATAAGTTGTGCATCTAAAGAATAATATACCCCCAGATTTCAAATTCAATGCATATTTTACTTTTTAAACATTTTTCACATTGCTGTGAGTATTTTGTACTCACACTTTTGATAATCAGTGCGTATTCTGCTAAAACAAGTGCGTAACATTCGTCAATACGCAGCTTAATATATTGCTATCTGATACGGAAGAATGTAATACCAGAGCCAAGGCGATATCTTTTCAACCCTGAAAACATACACTGACGACTATGTACACACATGGATGGATGCCATTTCACACGCAAACACAATACGTCGCATGGCATCACACCACATCGAATCGTTTCAGATATTTCGAGGAAATGTTGAAGGAGGTCGAAGGAAACTACTATTCGGACACGATCACTCCTCTTAATAACGAGCGAGTCACGCTATTCCTACCCAGTCAACAAGCCCTGAGCTCGATCCCTAGTCTAAAACGTCGTAGCTTATTAGGGCAACAACTGGCTGATGTAAGTTGGCGCTGCCTAGTCGATCAATTTTGAACCCAGTCACATACATGGCCAGTGTTGCAGAGCTCCAGATAAGGTGTGCATTGGCGTATTTCAGGGTTCAAGCTAGCCATTCAAAATAGGGAGAAGTTTTCACTAAAAATTTGAGAAAATATACCATTTTTTTCGAAACTTCTGTTTTATATAGTGAAAAACTTCCCCTTCAACTCAAAATGGAGAGAAGTCAGACAATTTAGGGAGATAATTTCGCCCACTTCGCCTTGTAAATGGAAGAAGATCAATAATACATTTGTAAAAAGTCAAATATGCTATGAATTTGAAATCTGGGGTATAATTCTCTTTATATACAAAACTTATCTGGAGCTCTGGTGTTGTGCCTATTGCGAGCCATGGCCATTCTCCCTCCTTAACCCATTCCTTTGGGAATACACCTTTATGGGTATTAAATATTTCATTTTTGTTATTTCTCAATAAAGGTATATGTTCTGACCACTCATTTGAACCGTCGCTACGAGACGGTTCAAATGGTGATCGCGACATATATATCTGAGCACATCGAAGGAAAATATTTCAGATTTTGCGCAAGCATAATGTTGTACCCTCCGCATGAGAAGGGTTAAAGTCTTCCCTTCATCTTGTCCTTCACCACAATTGCATGATCATCTGGGCCCGGTTGCTCAAAACCTCTGTTAGCTTAACAGACTGTTAAATACTTAGCAATGCTAAGGATTTAACAGTATGTTAAGCTAACAGAAGCTTTGAGCAACCGGGCCCTGGTTGTCTCGCCCGCGAAAGCGGAAAGCGAGACTAAGGTTTTGCTTTTCCGGAGTCGTCGGCGGCGGCGTCGTCATCATCATTCAATTTAAGTTTTCGTGTTACGGTCATCACTTCAACACTTTATCAGCTACAGTCATCAAACTTTATACATACCTTTACAATGATATGTAGATGAATATAGGACTATTCCCGGGGCCCCAGGGTCAAGGTCAATGCCCCAGGGTCAAGGTCAAGGCGGAACAAGGCGAGACATTTGATTCCGCGGAATTCTTGTTTGTAGAATCACAATAACTTATAATGTATGTATGTGCATGCGTAACAGCTTACATTTCTTAATAAAGTAGGGATGGATTGTGGCCTAGGGGTTAGAACACCTGACTTCCAATCCGGAGGTTGCAGGGATTCCGCTGGTTCCCACGAATTAACAATTTGTTCCCTCAATTTAACAATTTGTTCCCTCAATTTAACAATTTGTTCCCTCAAATTAAACGAATCTGCGGGGCTCCGTAGAATCCCATAGCCTTAGATGTATTTGTAATTGTGCTTGTTCATGTTGTTAGCATGTTACTTCAAATATACTGCAGGGATTCCACTGGCGATCGCCACTTTCGCAATTGACGATAAAAACAAACAATTGGCGATAAAAAATTACAATTTTCGAAAAGAAAATCGCCACTTCAAAAAAAAGAAAATTGTAATTTTTTATCGCGATTTTTTTTAATTTCCCCAGCGGAATCCCTGATACTGTACAGATTTTAATGAAATAAATTGAATTGAGTAGCCAATAGATTTGCACAGAATTTATTTGATTCGTAATTATGTGAATTCAATATTCAAAGTAGTTTACAAGATGCATGCAGTTAAACATGGGAATATTTTGGAAATCCTGTTCCCATTAACGTCAATTGTGACGTCGCTCGAAAAGTGACGTCAAATAATTACGCCATGCTTGTGATAATCAGTAACCAAAACATTCATATTCTGCACCAAACAAATCTTTTAAAGCTACATTTGGTTGTCTCGGTACTTTGGCCCATCTTCTGTCGTTTTTACGAAGAATCGATTTCCGTGTCTACAGACACGGAAATCGATTCTTCGTAAAAAAATGACATAATAATGTGCAGAACTCCGGGGACCACCAAATGCAGCTCATTAAGATGGATTTGCTGCGCCATATTTCATCAAAATCCGTTGCCTGTTAAGGAAAATATCAAATAATACTTACTTTGGAGTGGGCACGCTTTCAACACTTTCAGCCATTGTTGTTGCTGTAGTAACCACATGATCATGCACATTGAGTATGTACTGATCTACATATTTGAGAATAAAGATGGAAATCTGGGATTTTAACTTTCGGAAATTACTTCTGTCCACCTACTGTATACTGACACTGGAGCTGCGCTCTGTGCCAGCGTAAAATATTTAGTGTCGAAATAGGCGCCGGATTCCTGACGATTTCCCTTTCAGCTACATGCTGCCTGACCCAATACAGCTGGTTAAATACAGGATTCAATGACCTTAGCTGTTGATAGGCCATTAAACACCATTAAACAAACAAATATTCTGGCTGCATACAAATGTTTTTGTGTGGTAATCGCAGCAATAAGTTTGTGCCGGTTGCTAGACGAATAATGTGTTTATGCGATAGCTCTAAGTGGAGCTGAGTCAGGAAACTGGTGCATATTTCGACATGAAACATTTTAAGCCGGTGCGGAGTGCAGCACTATTAATGCATGTATCTATCAATCTATCAACTTAACTTGCGAAGATTAAATAGAGGATTATTTATAACCCCATTACACGGCTCCAGATAAGAAATTAGTAATTGAGTATTGTCACTCCATCATTTCTGAAGCAATAGGGTATTTCACAATTTTAATTGGGTAAAATAAAATCACACTACGGGTTACACATCAACAGACCGCCATTATTGAATAGTTTGCTTCGACATGAAAACATATCTTGGCATTTCATTAGAATTGTCTCCTTGGAGACAATCTAATGACATACCAAGATGTGTTTTCATGGAAAATAAGAAAAATATGCTATATTTGTGGTCTGTTTATTGTTTTCTGCAGCATGATAAAGGTACCACAATTTTTTTATTGCTTTTTGATACTCACTACTTCTGATTTCAATTGTGTTTTCTTATGTACCATACTGAAATTTTAGTAACGATTTTGAGAGAGATTAATCCATTAAAATGTTTGACCTATACAGTTTCATTACACAAGCAGCAAAATACAAAGTCTACAGTACGATACCGTAACATACAATGTCAAATGAATAAAGTAGCCCCTAATCAGATTTTAGTTTCTTTATTTGCTGAATATAACTGAAATTAAAGTAAAAATAAAATTTTGCCAAACCCAGAAGCTGGATCTACCTAATGAAATATCTAATTCTTATGACACAGTAACAAGTGTTTTCTCATGTGCTGTGTAAATATGTTTTACGACCAGCAGAAACATCCCTGGGGCTAACCAGGGGACTACAATATCTTTGAAATTCAGATGGCAGTATATGACACTCTTTGACATACATTACATATACCAAAAAGCATCAATACGAAAAGAAAATAAGCTAAAAATTGCTCCCTCCCATCACACACATTATATTAAATATACCAAAAAGCATCAATAAGTGAAACAAAATATAAGCTAAAAAATATGGGCCGCGCTCTGTGAAAACCAGCCTTAATGACACGTCATGAAAGGCTAAAAATGACGTCGCAAAGTTACACATACATTTACCAACATCACGTCGGATTTTGACACTTGGAATTGTTGCGTCATTGCAATAAGTTGTCCTTTTTATAGCCGTACGCTTTCCAGCTCACAAATAGTTTAATGTTGGATATGCGCGGCAGAATTGTACAGTTGTTTTCATAGTGGTTCAGATAGTTGTCTTTTTTGTCTTCGGTTTCCTTCAAGGTAATTTTGTCGATTATTTTTATACAAAGGGCATATTGCATTTGTGGTTTTTATAATATATTATATGGACGACTTGTGAAATGACATTTGAAACTAAATAGATAAGACATAACAAAATCAGTAATATGTAAAGATAATGCTAATATTTCTTTTAAACTTTATTTATTATAGGAATTAATGGCATTTTTGTGGAATTTATCGGGGTATAAACTTGGAAAAGTCGCGGGAATACTGGACGAAGCGATAAAAAATTACAGTTTTCGAAAATTGTAATTTTGTATGGCCTCGTCCAGTATTCCCGCGACTTTTCCAAGCTTATATCCCCGATAAATTCAACAAAAAGGCCATTCATTCCTTATAATTCCAGCATTTGAATTAAATTCATCAAGAAAATGTGTTCATTTTCCGTTTTCTTAAGAATTATTTTAACTGCGCCTGACGGTTACGGAAAGTAGTTCGGCGTGGGAGTTTACTGGGATATAAATTTTGGACAGATACTTGCTATGGACCAATCAAATTTTAGGGAATTGTGTAAATATTTTTGTGCTGGAATTATATATTTATATAACAATTACAAACAAACGCGAGAATAATTGTAGTCGGTGTAGATGGCGGCGTCTGCATGTTTCTTAATTTGGGTTGAAACCGGAATACTCAAAGAAAACAAACTAATCCTGTCTGGCGACCACCATCAGATATACATGTACTTACAACTTGAATATCGAACCCGGGGCGCATGTGTGCAATCTTTACTAATTATGGTGTGTTCGGCCGTCTAAGACGGAACCGTACACGCTGTACAAACCCAGTTCCGATTTTGGGATTTATTTATAGATTAGACTGCATTACGCATTTTGATGAGTAACGCTAACTTTCATTTGAACGTGACAAGCCTTAATACAATATTGATTTTCGAAATATGTAGACTCACTCATTAAATTCATTTATTCATGAGTTAATTGTTGTGTTACGTAGATCTACATATTACATGATCATATTTATGAAAGGTGTTGGTTTACAGATTTAATTCCTATTGTCAATTCTTTCTGCACTGTTTGTGTCAAATTTAAAACTCACGGGGAAATGAACATGCGCAAATCGGCTAACATAGTGATCGTGATGATACAGGTATGTGTTTGAATGTAATTAGTGTGTCCAACCACTGGTTATGTCGACTACTGGTTATGCAACAACGTAATTTACTAGTTGCATCATTGGAAGGTTTAACGTTCAAGAAACCAGTTGTTTACTTCTGAAAGAGTAATAATAAACTTATGACTACACGAATTAATCATGGAAGTGTCTGGCATGCAGCTAATATTAGTATCATTGCTGAAAACAAGCCACAAAACGTCAGCAGCAGGCACTTCCGGTTTGAACATTTCGTGTTTTTTTTTCAATTGGTGACGATGAAATTCATCTTATCCAAGGTGTCAGATCAATGAATAATGATTCATTAAATGGCAAATTCTAATGTCCACTGATTCTGTCTCCCAGCCCAACAAAACAAGAACTTTAAGTGACTTAGAATATTTCATATTCCATTTTCTTATGGCTCATATCAGGGCACAATATTTATTAGCGATGTGGATGTTAGTAAAAGCACGTGCTCAGCAGCACATTTGATCCACTGTGTGTAATTGCTGAGACACTGGCAGATTACATGATCGGCGCAATAAGAATTCTTTTTTTTTCAAGATAATTGTACGTACGGTACGCTCTGTTTGCGTATATTTCTGACAGCTTCCAAATTGGTGAATGAAGCACCATCAACCAATCGTACATCGTTCTACTTCTTATGTAAATTAGCTTTCCTCTGGACTTGTTTGTTATGATTTAATTTGGTTCTTATATCGGGATCCGGTCAAAATTACATCAGAATATAATAATGCCGTGCGGTATTGAGCTTTGCATTGTTGATCATATATGTAAACTGTCCAGTCAAAAAAACTGAACAAACTAGAGACGTACATCAGCGCACACATTTGTTTATCCCTCATTAAATTATCATATTCGATGGTAGCATTAATCCCACTGTTTAAAATGGGTACGTTTTGGTTTGGGTACGAAATACAGAGGCCTACTACAAATATCATACCCGAAGCCTAGGCAAACAAGTCCGCCTGGAGTTGTAAATAAACTATTTTCGAACTGTCAATCAGCGATCTTTCTTGGAAGTTGTGTTTGTTATTACCAGAAAAATAAAAGGTGAACTAATACTGTTTTACTTTTGGCAGAGACTTTGGTCAAATTGGAACACGACCAGTCGGGCTACCGACAATGGTACTCCGGGAAAATTGATACGACCGCACCAAATTTTTACTAGACTCGGTCGGTCGGACGTGCCTTAGTGTTGAGCCCTGATCTCTACTGTAGGCTGTTGTGTTGCATTGTACAAACGTCAGCGTTTCAATAACGTCATTTTCTCGATGACGTTACTTTTTTTCCTTGCGTGATTCACATGGTGCTACAAAAAGTGAGATAAAACAAAAATGATGAAACATATTTGCATTTTCTTTTCAGCATATTGTTTTTGAAAGTTGTCCGCATAAAAAAAAAGTAAAACAGTGCAAACTGAAATTTTTGTCATTAAGGCTTGTTTTCACAGAGCGCGTCCCATATTATTGGCTCCCTATCACACATGTAATATTAAATATGCCAAAAAGTATCAACAAGTGAGAGAACAAAATTCTTCACTCCCTGTGATAGAAGGGAATAATTCCAGCACAAAAAATATTTACACAATTCCTTAACATTTGATTGGCCCGTAGCAAGTCTCTGTCCAAAATTTGTATCCCAGTAAACTCCCACGCCGAACTAATTTCCGCAACCGCTAAGAAAACGGAAAATAAACACATTTTCTTGATGAATTTATTTCAAATGCTGGTTTTATAAGGAATAAATGGACTTTTTGTTGATTTTATCGGGGATATAAACTTGGAAAAGTCGCGGGAATACTGGACGAAGGACTTCCGGCCTTCGTCCAGTGACGAAGGACTTCCGGCGTTCGTCCAGTATTCCCGCGACAGTTCCAAGTTTATACCAAGGCCATTCATTTCTATAGTAAAAATTATTTTAGCTTACCATATTTATTCTTAATAAATGTCCCCAGGGCTATGCCATTTTCTGCGTTTGTTTGTGTGTTATTATGGCACAAAAAACATTAATTTTGATGTTTGCAATGACTATACAATGTGAAAATAACATATTTTTACTTAAAATATGGGACGGGGTAGTACTATTATTATTAGAGAGGGGGCTACTATTAGAATAAATACGGTATTTCTTTTTCACTTATTAAAGATTTTTGGTATATGTAATGTATTTATAGACCATGATCTATTACTTCCACATGCGGCTTGCTTTACTAACAAGACCATGTGATATCAATGTTGAAATTGGAAATCAGAAGCAATTGGGCATTTCAAAATTTTAATTGGGTAAAATCAAATAACACTACTGCTTACACATCAACAGACAGCAATTATTGAATAATTTGTTTCAAAATGAAAACATGTATTGGCATTTCATTAGAAGAATTGTCTCCTTGGAGACAGTTCTAATGAAATACCAAGATGTGTTTTCATGGAAAATAAGAAAAATATGCTATATTTGTGGTTTGTTTATGGTTTTCTGCAGCATGGTAAAGGTACCACAAATTATTTACTGCTTTTTGATACTCGCTACTTCGGAGTTCAATTGGGTTTTTGGAAATTTTAATTGGGTATTTAAGCAAATACGCAGCTTATCTGGAGTTCTGGGATATGGTAGGAATTCCTTGGGGAACTTCAGAATTCCTGCATATAACATTTCTGAGCTTAGTCTAAAACCTGATATAAAAAGACTCTCTCTGCTACACGTTGTTCTGCCAACAAATTTTTGGCTATTTAACATATTAAATCTAAAACAATATATCAATTTAATTACTTTTTCATCAATAAAAAAAAGTCACTTTAATATTAGGCTACTTGACAGATCGCTTCAATATTTGGAGACATGTGAGCATTTTGATCAGACTCATGCCGCCATTGACATGACCTTGACCTTTTTTACCTTCACATTTTTGCGGAAACACTTATCCATTTTGTTTGCGTCAAAAGTTTGTACAAGCTTCGTCATCATGGTATAACATTAATATTACTTGACGGCAGGTGCGACACCGCTTCCATGGCGGAATTCTTGTTTTATTTGATGAACTTTCATCAAATATTGATTTTATTGAAAATAAACAATTTTCCTATGGGAATTTAACAGGTACCATGTAATATGGGGCAAAATGTAGCTGGGGAGTTACTGGGAGTAGAACAATGAAAAAAAGGGAAATTCATTCTGAGACCTGGCTCGATAGCTTGGAAATAATGTAACTAGGAAAACAAGTTAGATTTTGAAAATTAGTCAACAAATTCCTAAATTATTAAAAAAAATATATAGTTGTATTGTTTTTTTTTGCAATAAAATCAATATTTGATGGAATTTCATCAAATAAACAAAATTTGAAAGTTTTACATTTTTGTTATTGATGAACTTTTACAGAGTGGCTGCGGTTCTCTTACCAGGCGAATTGCAATTCCTGGAGCGCAGGATTGCAATTCGCGTTCCCATTAATTGCAATTGGACCGCAATCGGATAAATAATAAAAGATAAATAACGGCCCGGAATCGAACCAGGGACCTGATGTTTACCGTACCATGCCCATGGCTTTATCTAGCAAGCTAACAATTAAGGCACAGATCATACACACTTCATCCCCATGGTCAGTTGCGTACTGCGACATTCTTCTCCGCCAAATTGAAATTTGTCCTCAAATTCTATGTTTAATTATTGTCTCCGAATTCCATATGTTTGGGTACAATTTGGGAGTATTTATCAGTCGCGGTCCTTTGTTGGGCAACAGAATACTCAATTATCGTCCGTACCCAGAGTTCCGGTGCTCCATAGGTTTTTCCTGCATAGTATCGGATCGGATCTCATTCGCGCTTTAGCTGTTAATTGTGACATATTTTTCTGTACTTATTACACAGAAATGAATAAGTATAATACTGACATTTCTTTCAATTGAAAAATACAGAAAATATGTTGCAATTAACAGTTGAAGCGCAAATCAGATGTGATTTGGTACTTTGCAGGGGAAACCTACGGAGAGCACCATTATAAACTCTCGGTACGGACGATGCGGGAGTATTCTGCAGAGTTACTTCCCGCAACTACGTTGGGTGCTAAATGTCACAGGGTGAGAAAGATGTGCACCAGCCCGGAATCGAACCGGGGATCTCTGGTTTACCACACCATCGCTCTACCTGCTGAGCAAACCGGGCACAAATACACACTTATTCACCATAGTGATCACTTCATTCAACCAAAAATTCACAAGCTAGAAGTTATGCCAAATTATTACAGTCAACGTCACAGATTATGCTCTTGGCGACATTAGCGGACACAAATTTGTCCATCAATTTGATCAAATAAACAACGGAATCTGACAGATAACACTACGACGGCGCATGGAAACATCATTATTCTGGTACTTGGAATCAAACATTTTTTATCACGATAGCAGCTACAGGGATTGTTGGACGCATTTATTTAGAGAAACAAGAGATCACAATGGATTGGATATACTAAGTGACATTTTGTTCTAACGTACACCAACATAGAGGATTAAATTTGCGACAATGTTGGATTCTGGATTTTGTGGACAGGTGACAGAAATCGGAGCTGGATAAGAACCGACAGACGTGATTCTGAATATGCGTGCTTGGTCTGTGGTTTTTCTTCCAGATCATGTCATGCATGTTTTAATTTCACGTCATGTCAAAGCAGCACTATTGAATATAATGAATAACTTTAATATTCTACACCAGAATTAAAGTTCATTCATCGTCTGATGTGTAACTGATGAATTAAGGTAAGTTACTTGTATATGACAACTTTTGCCTCACCACGATAGTGGAGGGGGCATTTAGTGTTACCCTTGACCTTGTCCGTTCTTCCGTCCGTCACCAACCTAGTAACTCGAAAAAACTTTTAAACCGTAATAGCTACATACCTGAAACTTGGTACATGTATGTTTGATTCGACCCCATGGTCATGGATTATCTCCCCCTTTTCAAGTTAGAATTTTCCAATTTTGTCTTGTAGCTCGTAAAACTTTTAAACCCTAATAGCTACACACCTGAAACTTGGTATGTCCTTATGATGAGTAGATTTGCAAAGTTTATTTTCATTCGACCCCCGAGTCATGGATTATCTCCCTCTTTTTGAATTAGAATTTGAAAATTTTGCCTTGTAACTCGTAAAACTTTTGTAATAGCTACAGCACTGAAATTTGATATGTAGCTTCCTTATGATGAGTAGATGCGGAAAGTTTATTTCGATTTTTGATTCGAACCCCGTGTCATGGATTATCTCTCCCTTTTGGACACTGGAAATTTGCATTGTTTACTATCAAAGCGATATGTGGGGTATCCGTGTTCTATGAACACATTTTCTAGTTTAGTTATCTCCCTTTGTTTTTTCGCGCACTGATTTGTCCGGAGCATAACGCGAACACCCTTTGCAATATCTTTTATGAAACTTAACACATGCATAGGTCTCACTGGACAGGGCGGAGCTAGCGTTAAAGGTACATGCCCACTCAGTAGGCACAAAATGTTCTTTATGTCAGATACATCATCGGAGACATTTTCTGGCCAGATAAACAATCATTTACCATTACCCACGTATTGTTTGGCATTATTATACATTTTATATCGGAAGAAAATTTCCACATTGATATCAGGGACGATAACCGTGTTTCCTTAAAATGTTAACGGACATTACTATTTATTCTCTGTATTTATTTTTTGATGTGCAATGATCATACTTTATAATCTGTCAATTTTTTTTTCAGTTGATGCATTTAATTTAATATTATAAATAATTATAAAATATCATGCCCCATTTGCACATGAAAATACCGATACCACCGCTCGTCACTATCAGTAAAATAAATATTACCGAATGATTATATCTGTATAGCGGGCACTCGTAATTGTTTATAACTATAGTGGAATAGTGACAATTATACACTTATTTAATTCCCATAAAGAGCATTTTTAGCCTACTGAGTGGGCTTGCACCTTTAAAAAGGGGTTGGACAATTGTTGTCGCGACCGCCTGCGGACAGTGCTTTATAGTCTGCACATTGACGTCCATCTGTATTGTTTTTGCCGAGCCTGCTTGCGGAAAGCGAGACTTAGTGATCACAATGACGTCCGTGCGTCAGTCCGTCCGAAATCGGTGTATGTTTCGAAGAAACGGGTGGCATATAGTGTTTGGACCGTCCTTCCGTCCGTCCGTCTGTCCGTCCGTCCGTCACATTTTTCGGTTAACCACTTTGTCACAGTTTCTCAAATATGCTGCAGGTGGCATCCGCGTTCGCCAGACGCATTTCTTGTTTTTAATAATTTATGCTAATTAAAGGTACATACCCACTCAGTAGGCACAACAATTAAAGTTATGTGTATTCTCAGTTATTTATAGGAATTAAATAAGTGTATAATTTTGTCACTATTCCACCAGTTCTAAACATTACGAGTGCCCGTTATATGGATACAATCATTTAGTAATGTTTATTTCACTGATAGTGACACGCGGTGATATCAGGCTATTTTCATAGGCAAATGGGGCATGATATTTTGTAATTACTTATACTAATTAAATGTGTTTCCCTGAAAAAATAATGTTTTCGACAGATTATAAAGTATGATCATTGCACATCAAAAAATAAATAGTAATGTCTTGGTAACATTTTAAGGAAACACGGTTATCGCCCCTGATAGCAGTGTGGAAATTTACGTCTGATATAAAATGTATAATAATGACAATAAATATGTGTATTAATGGTGAATTAATGTTTATTTTGCCCGAAAATGTCTCGGATGATGTCTCTGATGTAAAGAACATTTTGTGCCTACTGAGTGGGCATGTACCTTTAAGAACACTATATCTCTGAAACCGCTTCACCAATTCAATCGAAACTTCACATACGGTGTATTTGTCACCCACATTTTCATTATTATTTATATGTGCCCAATGTCACGGTCAAATTACTTTGAAATTTCCCTTAAAGTTTTTTTTGGGCCCGCTTGCAGACAGAGCGATATAGTTGGCACATTGGTGTGCATTCAGGATAAAGTTTTTGGTTAAAGTGTTTTTTAGTTAAAGTTTTTGGGTATACTATCAAAGCCTCGGCGGGTGCGGCACGTTTTTACTTCGACGGACTAAAGCTTTGTTGCAATAAAAAAAATTGTTTGTACTATCAAATGCCTCGGCGGGCATGACATGCAGGCCATGGCCATCTAGTTATTATGGCATGCGATTTGATCAGTCGGCCATCGCACCATGACTAGTTTAGCACTCGATCAGTCGGCCATCGCACCAGGACTAGTTTAGCACTTGATCAGCAGGCCATCGCACCAGGACTAGTTTAGAACTTGATCAGTCGGCCATCACACCAGGACTAGTTTAGCACTTGATCAGTCGGACATCGCTCCAGGACTAGTTTAGAACTTGATCAGTCGGCCATCGCACCAGGACTAGTTTAAAACTTGATCAGTTTACCATGTCACCAGGACTAGTATAGCACTTGATCAGTCGGCCATCGCACCAGGACTAGTTTAGAACTTGTTCAGTCAGCCATCGCACCAGGACTAGTATAGCACTTGATCAGTCGGCCATCGCACCGGGACTAGTTTAGCCCTTGATCAGTCGGCCATCGCACCAGGACTAGTATAGCACTCGATCAGTCGGCCATCGCACCAGGACTAGTTTAGAACTTGATCAGTCGGCCATCGCTCCAGGATTAGTTTAGAACTTGATCAGTCGGCCATTGCTCCAGGACTAGTTTATAACTTGATCAGTCGGTCATCGCACCAGCCATCAGGACTAGTTTAGCACTTGATCAGTCGGCAATCTCACCATGACTAGTATAGAACTAGATCAGTCTGCCATCGCTCCAGGATTAGTTTAGCCCTTGGTCAGTCGGCCATCGCACCAGGACTAGTGTAGCCCTTGATCAGTCGGCCATCTCACCAGGACTAGTATAGAACTTGATCAGTCGGCCATCGCACCAGGACTAGTTTAGCCCTTGATCAGTCGGTCATCGCACCAGGACTAGTAGAGCACTTGATCAGTCTACCATCGCACCATAAGTAGTATAGCGCTTGATTAGTCGCCCATTGCACCATGCCCAGTATGGCACTTGATCAGTTGGCCATCTCACCATGCCCAGTATAGCACGTGATCAGTCGGCCATGCCGAGTATAGCACTTGATCAGTCGGCCATCGCACCAGGACTAGTAGAGCACTTGATCAGTCTGCCATCGCACCATAACTAGTATAGCGCTTGATCAGTCGCCCATTGCACCATGCCCAGCATAGCACTTGATCAATTGGCCATCTCACCATGCCCAGTATAGCACGTGATCAGTCGGCCATGCCGAGTATAGCACTTGATCAGTCGGCCATCACACCAGGACTAGTTTAGAACTTGATCAGTCGACCATTGCACCAGGAATAGTTTAGCCATTGATCAGTCGGCCATCGCTCCAGGATTAGTTTAGAACTTGATCAGTCGGCCATTGCTCCAGGACTAGTTTAGAACTTGATCAGTCGGCCATCGCACCAGCCACCAGGACTAGTTTAGCACTTGATCAGTCGGCAATCTCACCATGACTAGCATAAAACTAGATCACTCGGCCATCGCTCCAGGACTAGTTTAGCCCTTGGTCAGTCGGCCATCACACCAGGACTAGTTTAGCCCTTGATCAGTCGGCCATCGCACCAGGACTAGTGTAGCCCTTGATCAGTCGGCCATCGCACCAGGACTAGTATAGAACTTGATCAGTTGGCCATCGCACCAGGACAAGTTTAGCCCTTGATCAGTCGGTCATCGCACCAGGACTAGTAGAGCACTTGATCAGTCTACCATCGCACCATAAGTAGTATAGCGCTTGATTAGTCGCCCATTGCACCATGCCCAGTATGGCACTTGATCAGTTGGCCATCTCACCATGCCCAGTATAGCACGTGATCAGTCGGCCATGCCGAGTATAGCACTTGATCAGTCGGCCATTGCACCAGGACTAGTAGAGCACTTGATCAGTCTGCCATCGCACCATAACTAGTATAGCGCTTGATCAGTCGCCCATTGCACCATGCCCAGCATAGCACTTGATCAATTGGCCATCTCACCATGCCCAGTATAGCACGTGATCAGTCGGCCATGCCGAGTATAGCACTTGATCAGTCGGCCATCACACCAGGACTAGTTTAGAACTTGATCAGTCGACCATCGCACCAGGAATAGTTTAGCCATTGATCAGTCGGCCATCGCACCGAGACTAGTTTAGCCCTTGGTCAGTCGGCCATCGCACCAGGACTATTATAGCACTCGATCAGTTGGCCATCGCACCATGGCTAGTTTAGAACTTGATCAGTCGGCCATCGCAGCACGACTAGTTTAGAACTTGATCAGTCGGCCATCGCACCAAGACTAGTTTAGAACTTTATCAGTCGGCCATCGCACCAAGACTAGTATAGCACTTGATCAGTCGGCCATCGCACCAGGACTAGTAGAGCACTTGATCAGTCTGCCATCGCACCATAACTAGCATAGTGCTTGATCAGTCGCCCATTGCACCATGCCCAGTATAGCACTTGATCAAGTCGGCCATCTCACCATGCCCAGTATAGCACGTGATCAGTCGGCCATGCCGAGTATAGCACTTGATCATTCGGCCATCAAACCAGGACTACTTTAGCACTTTATCAGTCGGCCATCACACCAAGACTAGTTCAGAACTTGATCAGTCGGCCATCACACCAGGACTACTTTAGCACTTGATCAGTCGGCCATCGCACCAGGACTAGTATAGCACTCGATCAGTCGGCCATCGCACCAGGACTAGTTTAGAACTTGATCAGTCGACCATCGCACCAGGAATAGTTTAGCCCTTTATCAGTCGGCCATCGCACTGAGACTAGTTTAGCCCTTGATTAGTCGGCCATCGCACCAGGACTAGTATAGCACTCGATCAGTCGGCCATCGCACCAGGACTAGTTTAGAACTTGATCAGTCGGCCATCGTACCACGACTAGTTTAGAACTTGATCAGTCGGCCATTGCACCAAAACTAGTTTAGCCCTTGATCAGTCGGCCATCGCACCAGGACTAGTTTAGAACTTGATCAGTCGGCCATCGCACCAAGACTAATTTTGCCCTTGCTCAGTCGGCCATCGCACCAGGACTAGTTTAGAACTTGATCAGTCGGCCATCGCACCACGACTAGTTTACAACTTGATCAGTCGGCCATCGCACCAAGACTACTTTAGCCCTTGATCAGTCGGCCATCGCACCACGACTAGTTTAGAACTTGATCAGTCGGCCATCGCACCAAGACTAGTTTAGCCCTTGCTCAGTCGGCCATCGCATCTGGACTAGTATAGCACTCGATCAGTCGGCCATCGCACCATGACTAGTTTAGAACTTGATCAGTCGGCCATCGCACCAAGACTAGTATAGCAATTGATCAGTCGGTCATCGCACCAGGACTAGTTTAGCACTTGATCAGTCGACCACGTCATCCTGCGTTACAGACAGAAGTGGTGGTCGGAGGGTGGGGTGTAGTGTAGTCATAAACAAAAACTGGTGGTGGTGGTGATACACATTGTTCCCACTGTGGGATATAGACCGGAACTTTTAGGACGCCAAATGTAGATGGCTGGTGTGTGTGGGGGATCATTGTTTTGTGTCCCCTGCGGTGGTGCGGAGTACAATGATGAATTACTGATGAATTACTGTATTGAACACACATGTATATGTACTGTGATACCGTACTTCACAATCCTCAGTTTTAAATTGTTTCTGTATCGTAAATCTGAACATTTATTCATTTTGAAAAACTTAAAAGTGTGGCAGATGATCGAAATGAAAACCGGATGTTTACATGCGAAATGAACCAGTGCATCGGTATATTTTAACCGCACGATGACCCACTGTATATTCATACCATATCCGTACGGATATATCGTATATACGTATCGTATGTTTTTGTATAATAGTACGTTTGTATAATGTAAACAAACTGTACTATACGATGATACAGTAAGTTTTTAAGGGAAATAGCGAAATAATGACCGCACAAACGGTATCGCGAAAGAATGACCGCACAAACTGGATCGCGAAATAATTACCGCACAAATGGTATCGCGAAAGAATGACCTCAACAACGGGACCGCGATTGGACTCAATTAGACTGCAATTTCAGAGCGGACGAATTGCAATTCAACGACCGCTGGATTGCAATTCTTGGTAAGTGAATCGCAGGCGGGAGTGTAGTATAGCGCTTAATTAGTCGCCCATTGCACCATGCCCAGTACGTATAGCACTTGATTAGTTGGCCATCTCACCATGCCCAGTATAGCACGTGATCAGTCGGCCATGCCGAGTATAGCACTTGATCAGTCGGCCATCGCACCAGGACTAGTAGAGCACTTGATCAGTCTGCCATCGCACCATAACTAGTATAGCGCTTGATCAGTCGCCCATTTCACCATGCCCAGTATAGCATTTGATCAATTGGCCATCTCACCATGCCCAGTATAGCACGTGATCAGTCGGCCATGCCGAGTATAGCACTTGATCATTCGGCCATCACACCAGGACTACTTTAGCACTTTATCAGTCGGCCATCCCACCAGGACTAGTATAGCACTCAATCAGTCGGCCATCACACCAAGACTAGTTTAGAACTTGATCAGTCGGCCATCGCACCAGGACTAGTTTATAACTTGATCAGTCGGCCATCGCACCAGGACTAGTATAGCACTCGATCAGTCGACCATCGCACCAGGAATAGTTTAGCCCTTGATCAGTCGGCCATCGCACTGAGACTAGTTTAGCCCTTGATTAGTCGGCCATCGCACCAGGACTAGTATAGCACTCGATCAGTCGGCCATCGCACCAGGACTAGTTTAGAACTTGATCAGTCGGCCATCGCACCACGACTAGTTTAGAACTTGATCAGTCGGCCATTGCACCAAGACTAGTTTAGCCCTTGATCAGTCGGCCATCGCACCAGGACTAGTTTAGAACTTGATCAGTCGGCCATCGCACCAAGACTAGTTTAGCCCTTGATCAGTCGGCCATCGCACCAGGACTAGTTTAGAACTTGATCAGTCGGCCATCGCACCAAGACTAGTTTAGCCCTTGATCAGTCGGCCATCGCACCAGGACTAGTTTAGAACTTGATCAGTCGGCCATCGCACCAAGACTAGTTTAGCCCTTGATCAGTCGGCCATCGCACCAGGACTAGTTTAGAACTTGATCAGTCGGCCATCGCACCACGACTAGTTTACAACTTGATCAGTCGGCCATCGCACCAAGACTACTTTAGCCCTTGATCAGTCGGCCATCGCACCACGACTTGTTTAGAACTTGATCAGTCGGCCATCGCACCAAGACTAGTTTAGCCCTTGCTCAGTCGGCCATCGCACCTGGACTAGTATAGCACTCGATCAGTCGGCCATCGCACCACGACTAGTTTAGAACTTGATCAGTCGGCCATCGCACCAAGACTAGTATAGCAATTGATCAGTCGGTCATCGCACCAGGACTAGTTTAGCACTTGATCAGTCGGCCACGTCATCCTGCGTTACAGACAGAAGTGGTGGTCGGGGGGGGGGTGTGTAGTGTAGTCATAGACAAAAACTGGTGGTGGTGGTGATACACATTGTTCCCACTGTGGGATATAGACCGGAACTTTTAGGACGCAAAATGTAGATGGCTGGTGTGCGTGGGGGATCATTGTTTTGTGTCCCCTGCGGTGGTGCGGAGTACAATGATGAATTACTGATGAATTACTGTATGTTGAACACACATGTATATGTACTGTAATACAGTACTTCACAATCCTCAGTTTTAAATATTGTTTCTGTATCGTAAAACTGAAAATTTATTCATTTTGAAAAACATAAAATTGTGGCAGATGATCGAAATGAAAACCGGATGTTTACATTCGAAATGAACCGGTGCATCGGTATATTTTAACCACACGATGACCCACTTTATATTCATACCATATCCGTACGGATGTATCGTATATACGAACGGATATCGGTATGTTTGTATAATATTCGTATAGTACGTTTGTATAATCACTGATAATGTAAACAAACTGTACTATACGATGATACGGTAAGTTTTTACCGCAAATAGCGAAAGAATGACCGCACAAACGGTATCGCGAAAGAATGACCGCACAAACTGGACCGCGAAAGAATGACCGCACAAACGGTATCGCGAAAGAATGACCGCAAAAACGGAACCGCGTTTGGACTGCAATTCCAGAGGGGAAGAATTGCAATCCAGCGGTCAATTCTTGGTAAGCGAATCGCAGGCGGGAGTGTACTTACATTTAAATATTTGTTAGATTTTATGTGCTATTCCATAACTGCAGATAAGCTTTGTGTCTCAAGCGTACTATACCCCCTGATTTCAAAATCATTGCGTATTTAATTTTACAAAGAACAAAATTTGATAAAACTATAACAAATTTAAACATTCACTTATTTGAGCTGCAAAAAAAAAACACTGTTTGCTTTTTGTAGCTCAACTAAGTGAATTTACAACAGTAGTTTGTAGGGAGTTAAAAATACCACCAACCTACACACCACCCCTACGCTCCATCTACAGTCCCACACCCCTGGAATTTGTGTATAAACTGAATAGACAAAAAGTGCGGACCACCTATAGAATACAGAGCCAAGTTAGACAACTGTGTACTTCTAAAACGGGTCGTCCTTGTCAGAGTTGTCTCTCTTATACCATACATTTAAAACTGAACACCTATTATTATATAGAAAATATAATAATTAAATAATTAATTAATTAAAACTGAACACCCCCTATTATATAGAAAATATAATAATTAAATATTTAAATAATTAATTAATTATTTACTGATTTAAATTGTTTACTGCACCAATATAAATAATTATTTTTGTAAAAATTAATTATAACATTTCGGGGATGGTGGTGCTGTAACATTTCCTCCGACTTTATCTCCAAGTTTTACCCTCAATTTATCCCAATCAGTACTCTCAATCTTGGGCATGGTGGCGCGCGCTTTGATAATAATATCATTTTTTAATTCTTCATATCTCCTCATTTCTTCCACAACGGATTCAAGCTCTAAATTTGATATTTCATTAACGGCCAACGCTTTGGACACTATAACGTCGATGCTATTTTTCTTAGACCTAGCGTGAACGGATATTCTATCATGTTTTCTACATTTTTTCTCGAGTTTTCGACCAGCCATCCTAATTAACATACAAAGTATTCCAGATACAACTGTAATTCCACTCAAAACCCCAGCAATTGGAACTGTTACAATTGTAGATAGCGTTGCGGCAGTCCCCGCACGACTCATTACAGATAAACTTGCCAGAACCGTACTAGATGCCTCTGCTAAATTTGCAACGTGCTTATATTTTTTAGCGATTATTTTTCTATTTTTACATTCGATAACTAAACTATCCTGCATAATCTAAACATCTTTCGCGAATTGGATACAGTGTTGATGGATTGGTATTGACAATTGGATACAGTGTTGATGGATTTGGTATTGACAATTGGATACAGTGTTGATGGATTGGTATTGACAATTGGAAGCGGTGATTCGTTCATGATTACAAATCAAGTTCAATTAACAATGTTACAATAGTGGAATAACTCACCGGGTCAGTGATTTTCGTAACAAAGTTAATAAAACTACCTTCGGAAAGTCTAATTGGATCGTCACCGGCGAACAAAACCACCGCGGAACTATCTCCAGCGAGTTTATCGACTCCAACCCCCCGTTCTTTCCCATCCACTACAAGATTGATCACGACCGCGCCCACAGATTTACCATTAGCATTAACTGAGCAGACAGCCATTCGGAGAAGTGTACATGTAGCTGGCATGGAGTACCCCCCATATTTATTGCTCGCTTTGGCACCGAATGAATATTCATAGAGCCCCTCAGTCAATGGGCCCCGCTTCTAAGCCCAAACTGTGATGACACGTTTTTGAGTTTTCATTGTTTTCAACCGTCCGGCAAGCCCCCCGATAGAGATATGGGCCTCAGCACGAATCTTTTCAGAGGTCTCCTCAAGTGCTTTGTTCGCGGCTCTACGAACACGTTTCAGTTTTTCGGAAACTTCGGTTAGTTTTCCATCTAGTTCAGTAAGTGCTGCAGAGTCCTCTGAGCGCAACACCCCATATGCCTCCGTAAGGGCCGCCTGGTGGTCTTTTCGGACTTTCTCAATACCCGTTCGGACTCCCTCAACCCCCAACCGGGCCTCTTCCCGAAATTCTGTTATTTTCCACCTTGTTCAGTAAGTGCTGCTTCTCTGTTGGGAGAGTTCTCTGAGCGCAACACCGTATAAGCCTCCGTAAGGGCCGCCTGGTGGTCTTCTCGGACTTTCTCAATACCCGTTCGGACTCCATCAACCCCCAACCGGGTCTCTTTTTGAAATTCTGTTATTTTTTCGCCTAGTTCAGTAAGTGCTGCTTCTCTGTTGAGAGAGTTCTCTGAGCGCAACACCATATGCGCCTCCGTAAGGGCCGCCTGGTAGTCTTCTCGGGCTTTCTCAATATCCGTTCGGACTTCCTCAACCCCCAACCGGGTCTCTTTTTGAAATTCTGTCATTTTTTCGCCTAGTTCAGTAAGTGCTGCTTCTCTGCTGAGAGAGTCCTCTGAGCGCCTCCGTAAGGGTCGCCTGGTCTTTCTCAATACCCGTTCGGACTCCCTCAATTCCCTCCCGGGCCTCTGCCCGAAATTCGGTTATTTTCCCACCTAGATCGTTTAGTTCTGTATGTGTTTCTTAACGAACTTGTGGAATCACAGCCAGGGTATATACTCTAAGTTTTGATAGTAGACTCTTGTGAATCTCGTCCGTGGCCGCCGATATAGTTGTATTGATCAGGGCCTTGGTTTTTCCGGTAGTTAAAAAGTCGCTCTCTGTCGGGATGAATCCTCCTTCTGCCGGTTCCAAATTCTTTGAATATGTCACCCAATCGGAAGAACTACCTGGTCCGTATATACTCATTTTCAATACTATATATATATATATATAATATATATATATATATAGTATTGAAAATGAGTATATATATATATATATATATATATATATATATATATATTATATAGTATATATATATATATATATATAT
Organism: Conchocele bisecta; assembly: GCA_029237695.1. Taxonomy (NCBI): domain Eukaryota; kingdom Metazoa; phylum Mollusca; class Bivalvia; order Lucinida; family Thyasiridae; genus Conchocele; species Conchocele bisecta. The sequence continues at coordinate 82,655,601 of CM055275.1, forward strand.
ATATATATATATATATATATATATATATATATATAAATTACGAACATGCGTTTAATTCTAATTAATTAATTTGAAATTTCTAGAACGACCGAAATCGAGTAATAGTTCTTTAACTCTCTCGCTTGATCATCAAGAATAGAGACCTTAAATTCGTGGATATGTCCCGATTCTAAAACTTTCATCTCGGGGCATGGGAAGTCTAAGGTCACAGTCTCCCCAAAGAAACAATCACTGGCTTGCACGGTTTTCAGTAATGTGCTGGGAAATCCGCCTACCGTGTTGTACGATGTGTTCACCCGATCCAGGTGCACCCTGAGAGTTTTCGTGAAGGCGAAGTCCACCGGGTTATCACTGACGTACTCACCCGGGGCAAACAATCCTTTATTTGCGGCGTATGTCTCTCTAAAACCGAATCGAATACCCAACGCCGGGGAGATCCTTACCCGGCTGTCTGGGCCGATGGTCATTGTTGCGAGCGCGGTAGCATTCGATACTGTGAGGTTGATTATACCGTCAAGCTCTGAGGTGACAAAATCTTTGACCTGTCTAAAACTCCACAGTCCGGGAGGCAGCTTTACACCTACTGAGCGTCCATCCTTCACATACCCAAACCTTCAATCTTCCCCACATTCTCCCACCCAACCGTGAAGGTGATTGATCTGAGGCCTGCCTTACGTTTTCCGCAGCAGTTGTCGATTGACTTCTGAAGTTCACAACTCTCTTTTTGAACATTAGTGATAGTAGCAAACATAATAACAATATCTTTCAATGGATACAAAGGCATTTAGCTTTAATTCTAATGCGAAGTACGCGGTCGGAGGTAATTACACGCAAAAAGTCGTTGTTAACCCCCTTGTACACCCATCTATAACAGTTAGATCGGACAGTGCCTTTGCCACCAACATGTTTGAACACTATAGGCTGCCCAAGATTACTACCATAGAGGTTGTGAACGGGCGGAAAGCAACACCGATGCAGTTTTGGCAGAATCAGCTAAATTTCGCTGTATGGTGCGCAACAACCGGATGTGGAGTTTCACATCAAGACCATCTACCATCCAAGAATGTCATGCTCCGAAGTGTCTACAATTTGCATGTGTATTACACCGTTAGAAGACTTTTAAAGGAACTAGGTACTCCACTACCTCAAGACGGCGGGTGGAATCCCATTCCCAACACATACGACTATAGTGCGTTCGAAAGACTGTGTAACGAATTTAACGTTTCAAAAGATTCGGATTGGAGACAGAACACATTTCCTAACAGCACTGGACTCGGGCACATTCTCATTCGGGGCCAGTCCGGGAATTGGACGCAGACTGATTTTAGACACGATCATTCCGGCGACCACATTGTCAGTCGGAACGCCGGGAATTTTGACCTTGCGACGATGACCTTCGGGCCGGAAGTGTCTGAAGGTCGGCAATGCGGCGTCTCATCCTGCAATTGGTTACCTCCGAAACGAGCTCACGTCGATTACATACAGCAGGCCGCTGCGGTCCAGGACGCTTGGTGCACATTTATGTTAGATAAAGGTCTGGGGTTTACGCAGGGTGGGGTTACCCGCCTCAACGACTCCATTCGCACATACGTCTGGGCCGTCCTCGGCGTACAAGCGCAAGCGCGCAGTTCTATAATAGGAGACGGGAAGGTGTTTGATGCACAAAAACAGTTCTTGGCAAATGTCGAGGACTCCATCTCATCTCCGGTGGGCCTCCCGAATGCGACCAGGCGTTATCAAGACGTTTTGCAGAATGCCAGCACCCCAGTAGACTATGTATTTGGAATAGGTCTTTATATGGCGCCGAGCAATATGATACTACGAGACGACCGGGTTGACGGTTACAATCATCAGATCGTAATCGCCACCGCCAAACAAATGATCGGCCATAACGGTAACGTGAATACGGATATCATCAAGCACACCCCCAAGACGGTCGGGTTCATCCAATCTCGATTGGGTGTTGAGGTTGTAAGTGGAACCGACTTCATAAAACCGCAACCACCCACCCCAGTACCCCCAATTCTTCCAATCGCGATTGGAGAAATTGGAACAGGAGCAGGAACTACAACCCACGAGGAGGAGAAATTAGGGCTCGTCGTCGCCCTCGTGGTGATCGGACTACTCGCGCTTTGGTTTTAGGAACTCTCGGGCGGAGAATAGTAGGAGACCGGCGATCGCCACGATTAAAGCCCAAATGTTTTTGGCGAGCCATCCGGCCGTTTTTGATAATATAGATACCAAGTAGGAGACGACACCCCCGATCAGCCCAGGCAGCACGGCAGCCGCCTTTCCGGTTAATTTAGCCAGGAGGCTGGCGAGGGCTTTTAGATGCTTTTTTACCCACTCCTTGGCTCCGCCGGATGGCGCGGGTGCTGGCGCGGGTGCAGTCGCCGTACCACCAGTGAAAACTAGAACTATGGTCCATATGGTCATGCCGATAGCGGTGAGGATGCTTGCTATCGTGACGCCCTGCTCTCTCAACAGAGTGCGAAGACGCTCACCGAGTGTCGTGTCCTCGTGCAGAACCCTCGAGATTGTTTCGCGGATCCGACTTAATTGGGTGCGGAGATCCTCACGGTTAGTCGAGGCAGCCTCCAAGCGAATTGCTCTTTCATCCCGCAACGACCGCATGCGTTCGGTGATTCGCTCGGTAGATTCTCTATCGCCACGGGCTTCCTCAATTTTCCTTTCTTCTAGTGTGATATGTTCATCCAGCGCCGTGAGTTTGGCGTTGTTATGAACCAATTCGCCCCGGCCCGTTTGCAGAGCCTTATTGAGTCCCAGGATTTCGCGAAGACGTAACGGCGGGTCATCCATCGTGCTGAGTATTCCGTCTATCTCGCTTTCGCTGAGCTCCATTGTGCAAATAGCGTCGGTGGCTACACGAGGGACCTCGCTGAGCTCGACAGATTCTATCGCGGCGGCTGTCTTCGCCATCGTTTCGTCGATAGACTGTAGGGCCTCTACAGCGCGGGCCGGCATAATTGTTTTACCCCTCTTCCAATCTACGAATCCGAGTTCATCCCTTACGATTTCACCACCACCCCGGGTTCCGGCTATGGTGTTCAGCGATAGGGGTTTTCCGGTCCTCATGTTGACGAACATGGAGTAGTCGCTGCCGACAGCCGGGACCATACCCTCTTCTGCCAAACTGTTGTAGTAGTCGTCTACAGCTGACTCGAGTAATTCTCGACTTAGACTAATGGTGTTGGTAGTGCCACCTATTTCTTCCAATGGCGATTTGATTGGAACTGGAGTTTCCATGAAGGGCGATTCGTTATCATCATCCATGTCATCATTATCGACGTCATCGTCTCTGCCGAATTCGTCCATGTCAAAATCATCCATCTTTTAATTATTTATAATTATGTATTAAAGAGAAAACCATACGGGTTTAATAGAGTATTTAAATATGTCTTCGAATCAATACGGTCGCAAACTCAATCCATACCTCAGACTGCGGGAGCCCCTTGGGGCGAAAGGCGTGAGACAGAGTGTCGTTATTACGAACAACCCATCGACGATCGACCAGGACCAGCAGCTGTTAGTCCGCTTCCCCAACCTCGGAGCTAGCGACGTCATTGTGCCGGGGACTGTTCGCCTCGCTTTCACTATTTCGCTGACGTCGACGGACGCGGACCGAACCGTCGTTCAGAAACTGGGTCGCGCCATCTTCAAGAAGACCATGATAAAGATTTCTGGTAATGAGGTGATGTCGATCGATGACAGCGACGTCTACCATTGTTATCAGGACCTGTAGAAGACGGCGCAATAGCGCGAAAACGCGATCTATCAGGGTATTGACACCAGCAAAAATAAGAACGTAACCAAACTTAGAATGGGGGCTGGTAACAAGGCAGATAACAACTCGAGCGACAACACGGTCGTTGAACGTTAGTGACTACGGCCGAATTCTCATAGCCACCGACATAGCATCGACGTATGCGATCGACAATGTTTCGTTGGAGTACGACATGGTCACGATGCCCGAACTCGCGCGATTAATCAGATCCCAGTATGCCGGGCGCGTTGCCATACTTTACGACCGAGTTCTTCGTCACCGCAAGATGACGAAAGACAAAAGCGACACATTGTGTAATATAAATGTCAACGTACCCGCCCGCTTGATGAAAGGTATACTGATGTTGTTCGAGGATGCTCGGTTCGCGCTCGGGGCTCGAAAAACCGACAAATTCTATAACCCCGAAATCACGAAGGTAGAGGTGACGATCGAGGGAGTCCCCAATCAACTCTACAGCGCGGTTCTTCGCGCACACCAGCAGTGGGACGAAGTCAGAAAGCAGTTTGCTTCCGGCTCTAAGCGCTTCCCGGAGGTTGCCGCGGTTGCCAAAGACCTGCATCTCTCGGCCGTCTCTCTCGCGGAGTTCCTGACTACCAAAATGCGCGTTATGGCTAGACATGCGAGCCAGCGACGACGACCAAATACATGGTAGCGGACGCCAAGTTGAGAACGCTAGCGAGGGTGTGACGATCCAGATAACCAAAGAGGCAGATGGAAATGGTCCATTGAACGTGTACTTATATATAATCACAGACGCACAACTCAACATCGAAGATGGCCGATACGTCTCAGCACTCTACTGATTTAATAAATCAATATAAATCTAAAGATTTAAAACCTTCAAACAAATCCAATTTACCAATTGGTGATGCCCACTCTGCCATAATATGTGGGCAGACAGGATGCGGAAAAACGGTTTTCATCCTGGACTTGCTCGAGGGCTCCTACCGCAATGCCTTTCGTCACATTGTGATCATGTGTCCCACTGTGTGTCACAACTAGACTTATCAGCGGCGCCAGTGGATATGGACCGACCCTGAGGTATACGTCATTGACCCCGGCGACAGGCTTCACGATTGGCTTCGTGGTTTATACCAAAGATTCCAGGGAGAGCCCACCCTATACGTGATTGACGACTGCTCGGCCAAGGCGGCGATGACCAAAAAGAAGGAAATGCTCTCCGAGATCGCATTTTCTGGCCGCCATTCGGGACAAAGCGTATGGATCTCCACTCAAAAGTACAACGCCGTCCTCAAGGATCTGCGCGAGCAAACGAAATGGGTCGCCCTCTTTCACTGCAAGAACCGAGACTCATTCAATGAATGTCTTCGAGAGAACGACGTTATCCCAACGCTCGAGGAGCGACTGAAGGTTAGACAGATGCTTTCGGAAACTAAGCACGCCAAGCTTTTGCTAAAGACTGATCAACCAACTGCTTATAAAGTTATTAATTAATTAGCAAATGCTGAGCAATTGCCGAACAATTAATTTTATAATTTTTTAAAATTAATTAGCAAATGCTGAACAATGCTTAACGAATGCTGAATAAATGCTGAGCAATTGCTGAACAATGTTGAACAATGCTTAACAAATACTTAACAATGCTAAGAAAATGCTTAACAATGCTGAGCAATTGTTAACAATGTGTTGCTCCTCTGCGAGCTTTGTTGCGAGCACAACGGTGATCATAAGTATCGGGTGGTGCGTTTGGCAATATGTTAGACTTATGAGACTTGTCAGTATAATAATATTAATTTTAAGAAAATTAGCAATAATGAACTGCGACAAACTTCCCGATCAGCTAATTGAAGAAACCTCAATTCCGTTGAACCCCAACACCAATCGAGAATTGAGAAGAAATGAAACCTCAACTCCGTTGATCCCGACAGATGGAACACCTGCCGATACGAATGAAAACGCGGCGCGACGCGAGCGGCTAGCTGCGCTGGTTGCTGGGGGGGCAATCGGAGCATTATCTCGGTAGGCGTCTATCAGTTTGTAAGGTGGATAAGATGTCAGATGTCGAGATTGATAAAATGTATGCGCGATAAGAATCTAGGTTAGGTGCGGAGATGACAAAAACTCTTGGATCGGCGGCTATTCATTTGTACGCTACCGCTGTTAGTATACTTCTCCCTATACCAAACACCGCGGGGCTGATTCGCGATCTAGAGACTGACCCTTTTATAGGACACACTCTTAGAACAGCCTGCTGCTCAATTTATCACAAGTTTGGAATGTACATAGCTCCACTGACAACCACGTTGACCACGGGTAAACACTGTCAATTTGGACATATATGCCCACGAACTACAAGCTCTGAAAATGATGACACAAGACACACCTGCGAGAGTGACGGAACCACAATCCCCGATTGCACCTCCAACCCAATCTAAATTGGAGTTGAACCCGATTACACGACATGAAAACCCAAAAAGACAGGCAGCTGGGCGGGCGGCGACTGCCACCCGAAAAGTTAAACAAGATAAAATACTCGCCGAGCTTCGAGAGGAAAACAGCAAAACACCCGTTGGCAGATGTTTCTCCCCCAATCCACGAATTGGAAGAGCAATCTCCGATTGCTGTATCTCCTACCCCCTATTACCTCAACATTGTTGAACCTACCTGGATCATCCCGTGGGTTGTTGGTAGTGGTCTGACAGTTGTTGGTGCCCTGTGTGTGTGGAAATACCCCCTATTACACCAATCCTTATAAAAAACAAAACAACCCCCATCAATTCATCCAAAAACAGTTACGAAACACCAATCGCATTTGGATGTGCCCTATTTAAACATTGATCGCGATCCCTTTTATATGCAATAATTATAACAATGGCTGAACAAGATGGTAAAATGATAGTGAATGCACTTTATCACGCCGTGGTGATATCGGGTTTCAGTATCGGGTATGCTCGACTATCAAAGGCGGCCTTAGGAGGGTCCGCCCCCAAATTGGACTTTACTGCGAGAGACGTAGGGCTCGCGACCTTAGATGTAGCGGCCGCAGTTTGGACCCGAGATTATCTAATTAAAGCTGGAATTCTACCCATTAATATATGGAAATAATGGCTTCGATCGCAATGCTATTAGGTGGTGCTGTGGTGAACGCATTGGCTTTCAGCGGTAGCAACTATTTCTTCTCGAAACTGAAAAGCTCGGACGCGGATGAGGAGCGCAAGCGTCATGATTTAGTTGTAGAACAACTCAATAGCGCAAAGGAAGTATGGTCTAAAAAACGAACCGCCCGTCTGGACTGGATCAACGAAGATCTTCGTCGCGAGAATCACGCCGTGCAAACTTTCCGGAACGTTGACGACGCCATCCACGAGTACGCGCGGGCATATCCGCAGAAAAGTCACGCGCCGCTGGATCCCGAGCCCCAGCTTTCCGATTTCTATGTACCGTCAGAGGGCCAAAAAGACCGCGAGATCGCGTTCGTCGTCGTGGGATTGGTTGCAACGGGTCTCGTCAGCTACTACATTGGAAAAGCAATAAGCAAAAAGCAATAATTCATTAAAAAAATAATTTTTTTTTAAATAATATATATATATATATATATATATTTAGAACGATGTTAGTTGACGAGCTTTATTACGCTTTGATCGATGTAGGCTACACAGCCCTTAAACACCGTTTAGTTGGTGCAAAGGGTCTGATCCATCTGGCCCAAGACTCTGCAGACGTGGCGTAAGGATGAAAAAGCGGCCACCCTTTTCGCAAAGCGGATGTTAGATTCCTCCGAGTTCCCACTCCTGTTCCAATCCAATCGCGATTGGACTTCCAACAAAGGTTTAGTATCGCCGACGCAGTTACCGGACGATCTGGCGAGGGCATGTTGGAGATCTATTAGAATACCTCGCATACGATGGACACGTGCAAACTTAATACCAAACTATCGGTTCGCCTAGCGCGCAAGTTAGCGAACACATACTACAGCCCCCGCTGCTACTGGAAGGGGCTCGCGGCCATCAAGAACCTCGCGGCGGCGACCAAGGTTTCCGAAAACGCAGCCAATGAATTGCTCAAGAAGCAGGCCATCTGGCAGATCTATTTGCCCGCGCCGCACAATACTCCGCGCCCAAATTCGACGTGCCTGTGCCGAACGAAGTCCACCAAGCAGACCTCCTATTTCTCCCTCACGATCGCGTTGGTCGCAAGACGTACAAGTACGCACTGACAATCGTTGACATAGCGAGTCGGTATAAGGGGGCTGAGCCGTTGGCCACTAAAGAGTCTAAGGAGGTGGCCGAGGCTCTTTCCCGAATATATGAAAGGAGTCCTCTCAAATGGCCGAATATTCTCCAGGTCGATCCCGGCCGCGAGTTCATGGGCGCGGTATCTCATCTATTGTCTAAACAAAAAGTTTCTGTCAGACGCAGCCGCGTCAACATCCACCGGGACCAGGGGATCGTGGAGCTGTTCAATCGAACCCTGGCTGAGAGGCTGTTCGGGCACCAATATGCCAAAGAGCTTGTAGACCCTCATTCGAGATCGACCGAGTGGGTGACCCGGCTGCCCGCTGTGGTCTCGGCACTTAATGATGAGGTGACCAGATTGATCGGTAAGAAGCCTGTAGATGCTATCAAGGCGAAAATGGTGTCGCACAAACCATCCGCCGTCTCGCGCGGGCGACCCGTTGGTTTAGAGGAGAAACGGCTTCCATCGGATGTTACCGTCCGGTACCTCTATCAACCAGGAGAGCTTGAAGGTGGCCGCCGCCGCGCGACTGATCCCGCGTGGTCTCTCAATGTATATCATCTGGATTGATATATTACCAAACCCGATGAGCTCGTGCTCTAATATTTGGATGATGGTCCATCGCGCGGGTTTGTTCGCGAAGAACTTCTTGCGGTGCCTTCCGACACCCAGCTGCCTCCGGATTACCATTTTACATAGTAATTTAAATCTTGATTCGTTTTATTACATCAACGGTTCCGTGTGGATACCGTCGGGTAACACCCTCCTCTTATCGTAGTACGCGGATAGTCCCAACTTTGTCTTCGAGTAATTCTTCATGACTCCACTGTTCATTCTGAAACCCCTGTTTTTTCCAATGTCTAGACCACCCTCCAACGCTTTCTTGTATCTATCCCAGTTCAGACTGTTTGTTCTCTTGGACATACCTTTGGCGGAATGTTTCATAAAATCTCCGGTTTAATTTGTTTGTCTTCCTCTTCCCGACTTACTTTTTCGGGAACTTTTTCGACAATATAACACTTGCTAGACAAGGCAATCGCTCGGTGTCGGCGGAACTCCATCATGAAGAGTCCTGGCTCGCGGTTGCTCCACTTATCCCAAGGTATCCAATCTCGTTTCTCTCTTTCGAAAGAGTCAATCATATCCGACTTTATTATAGAATCCAGGCTGTTGCTGGAAATTCCTATATACATACTGTCTGTATCCATCTGTATCAACTCGAAATCGCTTCGGTCAACGTATTTATCTAGAAAGTCGTAGTAGAACTGTAACATCCTCAACTTTGCCAACTGATAAACTGCTATCCCACAGTGAAACGGTCTAGTCATTACTACTCTCGGTTTCCTGCTGGATATCTCGTAAGCGTCTCCAATCTCCTCGATATCTTCGAAGAATGCGGATCTCAATGCTTTGTCAACGCAGCTCTCGTTGTTAGTATACGTTGTGTTTAGATGGCGCTCGGAACATTCGATCATCTTTCCGCAACAAGAGTTGCCCACCAACTTGAATATCTCGCCCACAACGGCCTTGCTACTGTCGACATCTCCTGTTCTACGTGCTGCGGTTACTTCGTCTACGAACCATTCGAACGGCTTTCCTTCTTGGTAATCCAAAGTTCTGTACACAGCAGTTATCTATAATCCGTGTCACAGATACCACTTCAGTAGCGGCGCGTACTGCAACGTCTTCTCTGTAGACAGAGTTCCCACCAGTTTCTTACCATCTCCCCTGTCCCTACCTGTATTCTCTAGGTAAACCAATATGTGCTCTGGAACCTCTTCTTCTTTAACAACCCTGTTTGTGAACAGCGGCGACATCTCCGAAAAGTGTTTTCGTAATTGTTTCGGCACCTCGATATCAACCTCCGCAAATCCGAACCACTCGGACTTCAAAATTCTTTGCGAGAATCTGTCCACAACCATCTGGTTTGTAGGTTCTCCAACGTGTCGGATGATCTCTTTACCGCAAGGCATCACTTTCTTCAGAGTCGACAGGTACAGTGCGTTAGCGTCGTAACCGAGCACCGCTCCGCATTTCTTATTTTTATTCGTGCGGATGTTAGATACTCCGGCATCCGCGTATCTCGAAAACACTATAGACGGTCCTCCGACAAAAGCTCCCTGCAGCATGTCGTAAGTTTCCTTTTCGGGTGCGTACAGTGGTGGACATTTTGCGTATGCGGCGGCGTTTTCCTTTGTTCTGTAGCTTTTCACATCCTCCTTGATGGTTCCTCGCAACAAATGTTGCAGAGCCACACCGGGTAGCGTTACTGCGTCTTTAAGAATATCCACTCCTCTGTCTCTGTAAAAGTTACACATTTTTCCCACCGCTTCCAAGAACGGTGCGACGTCCAGGTCGTTGTAGTATCGCAGCCAGTCCGCGAAAGTTTACATGTTTTTCTCTTTGTAGATCGCGTTGCACGCTTCTAGCTCACTCTCTGTAATAAGGTATCCGCCTCGCAGTTTGGAATACCAGTGTTCGATGGGTGGTAAACCATCGTAGTCCATCTTTTCTGGGGAGTCGAACCACTCGTAGGGAAAGAAAGACTTGTGCATCGAGCAGTCGTATGCCTTGATCCACTTGTCGTAACTATTTCCGGGTCCCATGTACAGAGCAATGTCTAGAAACCTGAATTCTGGAGTGAACAGAAATATCGTGGTGTTTGTCTTCTTACCTACCATAACTTTATCGGTTGTGTCAGCCAGTTTCCCAACGAGATGTTCCTTTATCAGGTTTATGTCGTATCTACTAGAGTTGAATCCTACCACGGGAATCTGTTCTATCCACCTCTTTGTCACAAAATTGTGTAACCGAAATCACACAATTGTGAGACAGGTTCTTTTAATATAGATCTGGTTTGGCTGTACATAGGCATAGACAAATAGTCATAGTCGATTTACACATTTTTAATCAGTCAATGATAACTATGGCACTATTTATCCAGCAAAACACAAGTTACAGTATCTTCTAAACGTTCCACATAGCTAAGTTTCCCTGTGAATGCACGAGTCCTAGGTTGTCACTGAATACACAAATGTTCATAGATGCACAACAAATATTCACACACATGGTATGTGCACGAGACTAAATAATATGAACTGAGAATCCTGACATTCAAAATGGTACACTAAGGTGTCACACTGGTGTCATGGAGGACAGTAAACCACATGTACTATGATGTCACAAAGATGTCCACTAAGAAAAATATACCACGAAGATGTTACATGTGTCCACTAAGTATGTCACCGAGATTTTCATTAATATACCACTAAGTTTATTGTACAGATGTCCAATAAGGCCATAATATCACAACAATTCCACGAAGATATCCAATATGGATAATATGTCACTAAGATGCCACGAAGAATTCCACTCAGGATCACATACCCCAAGTTGTCACACAAAGATGTCCACTAAGGACAATATGTCACTAAGATTCACACGTGTTCACTCCACCGACAATCTGTTATAATGGTGATAATACCCCAGTAATGTTAGTCTATCTCATCAATGTTCACATCAGTTCACTCCCAAAGGATACAATATCTCTCATTCACACAAATGACATCGCCTCATGTCATTCTCGGTTATTTCCATCTATGGAAATGTCAGTCTCGACCCGCCATATGCTGCTCAGGAATGGCAATGCCCGTGCCGTGGAATGGAAAGGAATCCCCCAGAGGATGGACACCCAGGAATCGCCCCATCAACATAAGCCACCTGCAATTAAGTGGTCATTACCACTAACTACCAGTGTGGTTTGAAGAGAATTCACCAAATTCCACGCGATTTAAATGGCTAAAATTGCATTAAAATTCACAAACTCCACCTTGGTTAAATATGGGGTAAAATAACTTACAGTGTCGGGAATCCACAGATCTAGCTCACATATACAGGAATACAATTGTACAACGTTCTCCACACAAAGCACTAATAGGTCTTCCCACAATCAGATCTCTCTAAGCAATGACCACACATGCATACCCAGTGAACTATTCACATAAAAATGCTCAATATTTGTCCAGCATGACAGACCACTGTATGTGATATCCACAACCAGTAATTGTTAACAATGCAACTCACCTGTAAAATGCACCTGGGTACAACTTACCTGTGCAATCAATAGTACAGGTATGTATACTGCACAAAATTAGACACAATCTATACTGAGCAACTGCACAATTTTGTGACACTCTTTATAGCTTTGACTTGTGTTTCCGGGGGTATGTTTGTCCATATCAGTCGGCATGTACTTGCGGTGCACATCGATTTTGATATTTTTACCTCGGCTTTTCAACTCCCTCAAGAACTTTGATACCAAAACTTCAGGATCTCTCTCGCAAATGTGTGTTGTCGTTCCTGAGAGACTGTCGCCTACTGAAACACTTATCGGAACGTGGGCAACCTCGTACTCTAGGTCTCGAGTTTTTACCTCCCCTCCGTTGACGTCTAGGTAAGCTTCAAAGTCGTACACTATTTGGTGCGGGTACAACACTGTCTCCGGGACCGTCTGTTCTACTTGTGGATGATTTCGTGAATTATAGTCGCACTCCCAAATAACCACGAGTGTGTATCCGGCTGAGATTATTTCCGCGTCCCTATCGAGAGGTTTTTGATACTTTTTACCCATGCGCCTTGTGTGGAGTGGACATCCGTGCCAGTGACAGCCGTGGAATTGGTACACGGTATTTGTCTCCCTGCAGTATCCGTCGACCGGAGCCCCTGCAACCCACCTTTCTCCTCCGTGTCCACACCTGGCGGTGTGTATGTGATTGCCTTCCTAATGATTTTATCCAGTCTATCGACATTTTGCTGGCGTGCGATCTTGGGTAGAAGGCTTTTTCAAACGCGGACATTGGTCTGTCTATCATCTTACCTTTGCACACGACTACGGTCTCTCCCCTCATGCATGTTGCTGCGTGCCTCTTCATGTTGCTGGCGTTGGTGAATCACTGTCTGCAGTCGTAGAAACAGTAGATTTGTGTTAGATTAGTTATGTTTGTCACGAGGAACGCGTGGTTTTTTAACAATCCTATCGTCATCTTCTCTCCTACCTCCTCGTAGTGTGCCGGTGTATTTCTCAAATACCACACTCCTTCTTCCGTTGGTTCGTACACTTCGATTCCTACACTGAAACATTCCTCCACTATCTTCATGTCGTCAAAAGGAACCGGTCCTCTCGCGGTTTTCTTGTTTTTCGCGAAATACTCGTTAGCCATGCTTCATGCCTTATCACAACACCTGTCCGCGCTCGAACATCTTCCAAATGAATAGCTAAACATCTGAAAAGACACAAATCGTCGTTGTATTTATCTAACGCGTACATGCCCTTGTTGTTCCTCAACCAATCCGGAAGAGGTCCTCCGGATGCTACTGTTGAGGCTAACCCTGTGTCTTCCCTCTTATCACCTAAAACTAGTTTTACGAATACGTCTACCCACCGGACAAACGCCAATTTCGTGTTTGGTCTATCTATCTTATCCAGGTTCATACGAGTTTCTTCTTCTCTCTTCACCCATGTACGTACTTCCTCGTAAGAACTCATCCATTTGATACCTCCGAGGTTTTTGTAAAATATTATAGTTTTCGCTCTACCACGACTGGCTTTCTCCTCTATATGTGATAGTTTGTAAGAAAAAGAGTATCTCAGATAGAACTTGCTCGTCAGCATCGGAGCCAACTTGTCAACTATCCTTTCAGATATTGTCCCTTCTATACCCTTACGAAATGAAAGCTCTATGTTTCTCCTACCTTTCTCCACCCGTTCCTTACTTTCGTCGTGGCTGCCTAATATCTTCTCACCTTCGTCGGCTATTGCGTTCACCAACTTTCGGTTCAACTTCGCCACCACTTTCTGTGGGGTCTTTCTCTGCGCGATAGCATTGGCACGCAGACTCATAACACTCTCTTCCGCAAGTCCATTCCCAACTTTATCAGCATTGTCTATATTATTGAAGGCACCTCGCTTGTAGGCCCTTGTAAACCTAGTCGTGAAAGCTGTGTTTTTAGCCTCGTTCAAGAGTTTTGTCAACCCTGGAACTCTTAGGCGTTTACTGTATGTCAACCCTAGCGATGAGGCTTCTGCTCTGAGTTTTCCAACTTGTGGTAACATTTTAAAATCTTGTTTTAAACCTTGGTTTAAACCGTGGTTTAACTCAATGTTTGAATAACTACTAGTTTTCGTTTCTTTAGCTTGAAATATTATTAGTTTTGTCAACCCAGGAACTCTTAAGCGTTTACTGTATGGTATGTTGAGATCGTCCGCTTGTTTTCGCAGTTGATCTCTAGTTATATGAAGCTTTTCTACACCGCTAATCAGTTGAGGCGGAATAATTTTCTCATCCATAACTTTTCTCATTTTTCTTCGTCCGAAGAAATTTCTCGCAAGCATATTTTTATACTTCCTATATGTTGGCAAATATACTTTTTTTAAAATAATAAATAATAATTAATTATTTAAATATAATTAATTATTATATTTTTCTATATAATAATAGGGGTGTTCAGTTTTAAATAATTAATTAATATTGTCATACTTCCTATATGTTAGCAAATATAATATTTAAATAATTAATTAATTATTTAAAACGACTGTATGGTATAAGAGAGACAACTCTGACAAGGACGACCCGTTTTAGAAGTACACAGTTGTCTAACTTGGCTCTGTATTCTATAGGTGGTCCGCACTTTTTGTCTATTCAGGTTATACACCAATTCGAGGGGTGTGGGACTGTAGATGGAGCGTAGGGGTGGTGTGTAGGTTGGTGGTATCATTTTAACTCCCTATATACTACTACAACTTTATGATAGTATTTTCACTGCTTAATTTGAAAATCTGCTATTGTCTCTGTGTTAATTGCTTTTAATTCTAACATTACCAAGACAAGCCATGATATTTTGTACCCAACAAGATGTTTAATGAAACCAATATTTTCTGTAAATTACAGAAAATATCGTAAATTTTCTAATATTTTTCGTGAGATGTCGCACATCTTTTTAGGTAAAAAATCACATGCCTGGTCTAATATTCCATATTAACCCTTACACCGCTATCTTAATGTTTTGTCGTCTGCTGTTTATGTTCTATTTTCCATTTTTATCATCAAAAATATGCTTTGACAGCACTTTAGAATCATTATAGGAGTCAGGTTGTCGGTCGGTCTGTTGGTCTGTCGGTCTGTTGGAAATTCCCTTCCGCACTATATCTTCTACACCCATGCATGGATTATCAAATGGCTTGGCACAAATGTTTCTCATGATGAGAAGGTGTGTCGCGATCAATAACCACGCACATACGTCCAAGGTCAAGGTCACAGTTGAAGGTCAAAGGTCAAGCCTATCGAAATTCCCTTCCGCACTATATCTTCTACACTCATGCATGGATTATCAAATGGCTTGGCACAAATGTTTCTCATGATAAGAAGGTGTGTAGCGATCAATAAGCACGCACCTACGTCCAAGATCAAGGTCACAGTTGAAGGTCAAATGTCAAACCTATTAAAATTTCCTTCCGCTCTATATCTTCTACACCGATGCATGGATTATCAAATGGCTTGGCACAAATGTTTCTCATGATGAGAACATGTGTCGCTATCAATAACCACGAACCTACGTCCAAGGTCAAGGTCACAGTTGAAGGTTAAAGGTCAAACCTATTGAAATTCCTTCTGCTCTGTATCTTCTACACCGATGCATGGATTATCAAATGGCTTGGCACAAATGTTTCTCATGATGAGAAGGTATGTCGCGATCAATAACCACGAACCTACGTCCAAGGTCAAGGTCACAGTTGAAGGTCAAAGGTCAAACCTATTGAAATTCCCTTCCGCTCTATATCTTCTACACCGATGCATGGATTATCAAATGACTAGGCACAAATGTTTCTCATGATGAGAACATGTGTCGCGGCGATCAATAACCACGCACCTACGTCCAAGGTCAAGGTCACAGTTGAAGGTAAAAGGTCAAACCTATTGAAATTCCTGTCCGCTCTATATCTTCTACACCGATGCATGGATTATCAATCAAATGGCTTGGCACAAATGTTTCTCATGATGAGAAGGTGTGTCGCGATCAATAACCACGCACCTACGTCCAAGGTCACTGTTGAAGGTCAAAGGTCAAACATATTGAAATTCCCTTCCGCTCTATATCTTCTACACCGATGCATGGATTATCAAATGCCTTGGCACAAATGTTTCTCATGATGAGAAGGTGTGTCGCGATCAATAACCACGCACCTATGTCCAAGGTCAAGGTCACAGTTGAATGTCAAAGGACAAACCTATTGAAATTATATTCCGCTCTATATCTTCTACACCAATGCATGGATTATCAAATGCCTTGGCACAAATGTTTCTCAGGATGAGAAGGTGTGTCGCGATCAATAAGCACGCACCTACGTCCAAGGTCAAGGTCACAGTTGAAGGTCAAAGGTCAAACCTATTGCAGGCGGCAGACAGATAAACTGCATAGTTTGTGTACAAAACTCCTCTGACACCGTTCAGTGGATTGATCTGAAACTATACACACTTTTTATGCCGAACAAATATTTTTTTTACAAAAGTATCATCCTTTTAACTTAGTCATTTTTTCTATTTTTATTAAATTGATTCATTTCGTTCTTGACAAAACTCGGCATCATTGCGTTCTTGCCAAACTCGGCTCACAGTTTTTAATCAAAATCACATTAATACATTACTCGTGTAAGATCCTCTATTATAACTGATGAATGAATTTTCAAATGTTTTCAGATTATCTCATTTTCATTGACCACGTACGCAGGTAAAAGGTCAATGTCACACATCTCTAAGGCCAGCATTAAATAATGATCATGAAATTTTTATTCAAACCTATAAAACTCTTCTAATGTTAAGCTATTTGTAAGTCCAACTCTTTGTGGGGGTATTATGATCACTCCTGTGATAGTTCTAGTTTCCATTGGAGTGCTGTCAAACCATGTTTTTATTGAGAAATAAGGCAAGATATAAAAGCAAAAGCAGACGACAATTGTTTTGTGTAGCTGTCTAAGGGTTAGGCAATGAAATTGTACTTTGGTTCTCAGATATCGCCGCATCTCAATAATCCCTGCGCGTCAAGCATTTTATCGTCATGGAGAAACAAAATTGTACTATAAATTCGCCATATGATCAATAAAAAACACTACCATGCAAACATATGTTAAATCTAATCATGTGTGACGACGATCTTGTGATTTTTCACGTCTAAAGAGGTTATAGTAACTCTATATAACATATTATTTTTGTTTGAGATTTGTTCAAGTTGCCAGATACATAATATATGCATGTGTCACAGGGTGAGAAAAAAGGGACTCCGACCCGGGGCTCGAACCCGGGACCTCTGGTTTACCGTACCATCGGTCTATCCGACTGAGCTAGCCGGGCACGAATACACACTTCCTCCCCACAGTGAGTTACGTACCGTGACATAAATTATGCAAATAATAAAACTTACACATCGACTCTATTGTTTGTCAGAGGTTGGTAAGCAATTTGAACACCTCGGTAGAAAAAAAGAAAAGTTTGCATCTATATACAAACCTGGGCACGAACAATTCGTGCTTCACGGCAAACCACAAACGTTGTGTGTCTACATGTATGGTCATTGTGTGTAGTAATAGCTTGACACAAGGAACACCGGCTAAGAAAAGCGGTCTTACGATGGCTAGCGTAGCCCTGATCAGTCTGCGCATCCGCGCAGTTTGATCATTGCATTCGATCAATACCATTTCCTATATTTACTACATGTCACCAATGTAGCAGTTGTTGACGTTTAGCGATCAGCGGAATGATTACATGTAGAACATAAAACGCTAATCTGGATGGTGAATGATGATAAAGGTACACATATTCGCCTTACAAATGCTGCAAGGTCCTTCTACGTGCCATTGGCGCATATGTAATCACAAATCGTGTCAATGCCGTGGACAGATGTATAAACAAAAATATATATACAGACGGGCGGCAGAAATGTCTAAACTGTAATGTAAAACATTGTTGAAATACTTTAAATAAAAGCTTACCTGGCAAATCTCCCACACGTAGTCTTCAGTATATTTCTGTTTACATATAGTTTAGCACGTGGAAAGACAATTGTCAACGACAAAAATAGGGATATAATTGAGGGGCGTTCAGTAAGTAACAAAAAAGTGTTATAAACCTACACCCACTCGTGAAGTGGCATATTTCATCCGGTCTCAAAAAAGTGATATATACATAGAGGATCTTACTTGCGTGATTATTTATAATGATATTTATTTACTGATGTCATAAGAGGCTATGCTGAGTTTCTAAATCAGTCAAGGAGCTTTAATAAATACAATATTACATCAACACAAATGTTAGATTTGCTTTATTACAGGAGCACATCATCATACTAAGCATATACTGGTTACCTAATGTGTTTATTGTACCCGTCTGATTTGAACATTTATTACACTTGTGTATAATGATATTGAATATAAACTAGTGCCTGCCCTTTAGAACATACGAGTCGAACTTAAGCTATGCTTATTGATATATTGTGATCAGTGCATACTTAAGATACAATAAATAGCTGTAACGCTTTTTTTGGCTCGAGAACATTGTTCACTTGATTCCAGTTATACAAAAATAGGACATAATATGTTTAACGCTACCTATGAAAGTCAAATGTGTGCATTATAATAATAAAATGCATGTACACGTGGACTGGCATACAACTGTGATATATTCTGCATTTGACTGAGAATAGTTTTATTATCGTACACATGGGCATGTTTCATTGTTGAATGACAACTGCATCAATCACTTAAGTTCAATCACTTAAGTTGGTGTATTACTGAAATTGCATGTGAAAATACAGTGGCTAAGCATATGCAGGATTACATTCTTAATGGTGTGCACTCTACAGAGACCCAACTGAAGATATATGACAAAAGAGATATCCTAACGCATTTTAAAGAAACAGTGTATCACATGATATTTCAGATAATGTCGAAGATATTCAATGTTCCTTTAATTTTCGCTTTATTGACTCTGTGTGTTTTCTTATATACACAGTACTACAATTGACCCTGATGAAGAGGGAAGATAAGTTGGTAACGCATTTCCGTTCGCTATTTCAGTACCAGGAAGCACATTTTGTAAAACATAACATTTTGTTTAACTTTGAAATCAAAATACTGTTCCACACATATAATATGTTGCTATTTATAGACACATGTGGAATTAATTCAGTTAAATCAAAATAGTACAATCGACTGTCAACAAAACTAGCGTTCGTAACCATATACGACCATATACATATTTTACCAAATACTGATTCTTTTTAAGACGACTTATAAGCACGATTTGGTTAAGACAGTCCATGTAAATCTACCATTCAATTATTGTTTCCTAAATTAAACATGTTTCATCACTTTATGCACATACCTAAGACCACGTGTCTTTAAATTTGATTGTTGTTTTAATTATGCTAATAGTTTTCATTCATTAAATTAATGTCATTTCATTTTATTGGGATCATGTATGTGTTGGGAAATGAATTATTGAACACCCCTCGTAAATTACTTTTATAACTGACCATCCAATAATAGATGCATGCATTCATATGCTGCACGTGCAGGTACAGTTGTACGCACTGCACCAGGCGATGAGAGGCCCTTCAATTACAAATACATTCTATATGGCCGGGTGCTTATCACTTCGTCGATGTTTTGAAAGAGAACTGCTGAACGTAAACTTGGTGGGCTATATGTATACACGTCTAAACTGGACACCCTGGGGACCCCATTGCGTTTCATTTATATGGCATTGATTGTAGTTTGTTCATGGTTGAAAATGAGAACAAACCTGCATGGACTGTTTAATTATGCCCTTGCCGATAGACAAGAGGGGATATAGCGTTAGTCCATGTACTGCATACATACGTTAGTAACACCTTTCATTTTTCAAAAACTTATGAACCCCTTAACAGATTTTGATAATATTTGGCCACAATGTGATCGTGCTTTGTTATGCATGCTACCCACATCCGACCATCCAAGGTCACTGAGGACTTATGTTCACCTTGTTTGTAATAAGACAAATTTGTAAGGCAATACTGTTAAAGTCCTTATTTCATTATCAAGGCTGCCAGTACGACCGCCCAAGTTCAAGGTCACAGAGGACTTGTGTTTTGTATTATTATCAAGGCAGACAGCGAGGGCATACGCTTCGTTTAACGCTGCCATTTATTGTTACAGTGGTACCTGTCTAAGCTGGACACCCTGCGGTGACGGGTTTCCAGATGTTCCTCTGTACTGTTTACTTATTTGTTATCGTGAAACGAGCTTTGTATTGATCCAATACGTACTGACTGATAACATACTACCGTATAAGGAAACGACCTGATACGAATAACCGGGTTACAACGAATTGAAAAGTGGCATTCTATTGGACGAAAGACGTCACATGACGTTACCGAACGACGTCAGACTAATCATGTAACGTAAACAAGTCCGCGTTCTTTTCAACGAAAACTGTTTTAAATTTGATCATTAAAGCGTTACCTAATAAAACAAGTATAGTCTAGTGTCTTTCGATATCAAGATAATGAGGCTCGGCTCGGAAACGGCCTTGTCTTGCCTGATAAACTGATATTTCAAACTACACTAGCCTGGTATTCTCTGTGAATTAGTATGATTTACGCAAGCATGTTCCAATGCATATTATACAGCATATTAAGTGCTTGCTTCGTATACGTATACTTTAGACATCAAACACAAATAATAATGAGAAATGTGTCAATGGGACACGTATAATCCCACTGGCAGCATGCGTACATGGATGTTATTGATTGGCTGTCATAACTGTAGAGACATTTCCTTTAATGTCAAATTCAAAATTTCCACTGAATACTAGCCAACGGTAGTCAGTAATTAGATGCTTCGCGGCTCGGTGTTCCATGGGCACATGTAGGTTGTTCGAACACATGAACACCTCGATTAGGGCAGTAACTATTACATATTTAAAAAATCCGCCCTCCCGCTTCACATTCCAGAACCCCGTGCGTGAGAACCAAAGTACTCATTTTGTATGGCCTTAGCTAGAATAGTGCTCCAGATAGATTCAAATTCAATGGATATTTTAGTTTTCACAAATTACTAATTCCTTATCTGGAGCCCTGATTCATAGTATACTGAATCAGGGCTCCAGATAAGGAATTAGTAATTGAGTATTGTCACTTCATCATTTCTGAAACGATTGGGTATTTCAAAATTTTAAATGGGTAAAATAAAATCAAACGACGGTTTGCACATCAGCAGATCGCAATTATTGAATAGTTTGCTTCTAAATGAAAACATCTCTTGGCATTTCATTATAATTGTCTCCAAGGAGAAAAAAATCTAATGAAATGCCAAGATGTGTTTTCATGGAAAAATAAGCGAAAAATATGCTATATTTGTGGTATGTTTATTGTTTTATGTAGCATCCGTGTGTCTGTCCGTACTTCCGTCCGTCTGGAGCTCTTGCTAGAATATATATTTATATCTTTATATTCACCTCTGTATATCATGCCCCCTCTGCGATAGCAAGGCGTGCATATTGCGTTGCTCTTGAGGTTCCGCGCGTTCGTACTTCCGTCCGTGTACATTGACGTCGAAAAGTTGAAAAGTCTTTAAGAGTTTCGCCAGTTAGAGTCCAGTATGCCAAGGGGGCAGTCCAGTATGCCACGGGGGCAGTCCAGTATTCCACGGGGGCAGTCCAGTATGCCACGGGGGCATATCCATGTTTTGCAAACATAATGTTTCCTGTATGTGACTGCTTTCATGTGTAGAGCATGATTAGGTGATAGGCGAGGGCTTGTTGACTGGATTACTAGAGGTTGCCATGGTTACAGTATCGATAAATTACTAGAATCGCTAAATTACTTATTACCATGGTTACATAATCGCTAAATTACTTGTTCCGCAAGTAGACAATGAAATGCATGCGTTTTGTTTGACTATTTTGTTCTTTTTTGCAGGAATTACAAAAACACATGCGTATTGGCGTATTTTATACAATTATTTTAGCTGAATACGCATTGATTATCAAAAGTGGCAGTACAAAATATGCACATCAATGTGAAAATACTCATTGATTTTCAAATTGAGTTGTGAAAATACTGTCATAAAGTTGAAAATTCACTTAGTTCAGCTGCAAAAAAAGCAAACAGTGCTTTTTGCAGCTCAAATAAGTGAATGTTTAAATTTGTTATAATTATTTTTATCATTTGTTCCCTATTTAGTAATGAAGAAAATCAATAATTCATTTGTAAAAGTAAAATACGCATTGATTTTGAAATCAGGGGGTATACTACGCTTTAGCCACAAAGCTTATCTGGAGCTGTTCTGTTGTACCTACCTCGAAAGCTGCCCAAATTTTACGGCTATATAAACAATGTCAAAATAATATTTTGTTTAAAAAAAAATTTTTTTAGAAAATATTTAAGAATGAGCTTTCTTTTTTATTTCGCGAAATATTCTCAAATAAATGTATATATGTTAATTTGAATAACCAACAAATTGGAAATTGACTCCGAAACCTGGCTAGATAGCTTGGAAATGATCTAACTTAAGAAAGTTTTTAAATCGGTCCACTATTTCAGAACAAATTTCCCCATGTTAAATCTCCATAGACATCTTCACTCCGTGGGGATTTAACATTGGGAAATTGTTGTTTCGCAAAAAAACGAGTCAAAAAACTAATTGTTTTGGAAATTGACTCCGAAACCTAGCTAGATAGCTTGGAAATGATCTAACTAAGAAAACAAAAATTAAATTTAAAAAATCGGTCCAGTATTTCTGAAATTCTAAAATATTTCCCCATATTAAATCCCCATAGACATCTTCACTCCGTGAAGATGTCTATGGGGATTTAACATGGGGAAATAATTTTTTCGCAATAAAATCAATATTGGACCACATTTCACAAAATAAAAAGGCTCTTTCTAAAAAAATTATAAAATTTAATATTATCCAAAAAAATGTTGTTTTTGCATTGTTTATAATAGAGCCGTAAATTTTTGGCAAGTTTTGGGAAACAGACTGTAGTTATGTTTGTTTTCAGTATTTATATTCCTAGAATCTGGCTGCATCAGTAGCCGATTTCGCAACATTGCAAAGTATACTTTTCTAGCAAAGTATACTTTGAGGGAGTAATCATTTATTTTTCCCGAAATGCATTATTTCATAGAGAACTAACCACTGCATGTATTTGATAATTAAAAATATGCAGAATTATTATACTGAATTTATTACATTATCACAGCCAAAATGGCTGTGATAATGTAATAAATTCAGTATAATCAAAATTAATAAATTTATCCTAAAATTGACAATGTCTCCCTCAAAGTATGCTTTGCTAGAAAATTATACTTTGCAATGTTGGTGAAATGGGCTACTGGTCCTGATTGATCAAGTGTTGATAGGTTACTGGTCCTGATTGATCAAGTGTTGATAGGTTACTGGCTACAGATGGTGCAGAAAGTCAGAGCTCCAGATAAGTTTTGTATCTAAAGAGTATTGTACCCCCATATTTCAAATTCAATGCATATTTTACTTTTACAGCTGTATTATTGATTTTCTTCCTTACTAAATAGGAACAAATAATAAAAAATAAAACAAATTTAAAAATTCACTTATTTCAGCTGCAAAAAGCAAACAGCTGAACTATTTTAAAGCAAATTTTTTAATTTATTACAGTATTATCACTAATCAATTTGAAAATTAATGCGTATTTGTACGTTGCTGTAAGTATTTCGTACTCCCACTTTTGATAATTAATGTGTATTCTGCTAAAATAAATGCATGAAATACTTACTTTCAATGATGGAGTAATCATTTATTTTTCCTGAAATGCATTATTTCATATGGAACTTAACGACTGCATATATTTCATGATTGAAACTATGCAGAATTATTATACTAAATATATTACATTATCAGAGCCAAAATGGCTGTGATAATGTAAGAAATTCAGTATAAAAAAAATTAATAGATTTATCCTAAAATTGAAGATTTCTCCCTCAAAGTATTCTTTGCTAGAAAAGTATACTTTGCAATGTTGGTGAAATAGGCTACAGAGCTCCAGATAGGTATTGGCGTATTTCACGCATTTATTTTAGCAGAATACACATTGATTATCAAAAGTGGGAGTACGAAATACTCACAGCAACGTGAAAATATGCATTGATTTTCAAATTGATTAGTGCGTACTTCAAACGTTCATCGTGTATTTCAGTTCATAAAGATGCACTATATACCTAACCAAGTTGTGTACACGTCGTACGTCGAGAATTCGGAAAATTTCCCGAGCGGATTGGGAACTTCAAACATCGTTTTCCGTCGGTTCGAAGATAAAGGTTAGTTTCACAGATTGAAGTATTAAACGGACCAAGGTCTATAAATGCATTAAATATCATTTTATATGATTGTATTGCGAAAAAACGATAAAATCAATATTTGATGGAATTTCATCAAATAATTTTGTTTAGGGAGGGTGAATTTATTTACTTTTAAATATTTTTTTAAATTTAATTTGTTTAATAGCCAAAAGTGTGTCGGCAGCAAAACGTGGAACAGACAGTAAAAGCATCATGAATGAGTGAGAAAAAAAATAAGCTAAAAACAATTTCTTTACTCCCTCCTATACACATTAACTGTATGTTTATAGGACGGAGTAAAGAAATTCTTTTTAGCTTTTTTTTCTCAATTTAAAATTAATGCTTCTAGGTATACTGTGGAACCTCTCTAAACTGGACACTAATAACACATCTGTGATCTTCCTTGGTCATTTATCTCGGGTGATAATGTCTGTTAGTGATTGCATAACACACAAACATGGCTCAGAATTATCAAATGACTGATTTACATTGATTTACATTGAAACCTCTCTAAGCCGGACACGCCGGGGACCTCCAAGGGTGTCCGGTTTAGAGAGGTTTCACGGTATTTGATGTATTTATAGAGCTTGGTAAGTTACTTCAACCTGTGGTTAGTTTGCCCTTCCTCTAAGGATAACAGGGACTACGGGGACAATCACATCATTATACTCCCCGCAACGAGTTGTCGGGGGGGGGGGGGGGTATACTGGAGTCAGGTTGTCCGTCCGTCCGTGTGTGCGTCCGTAAACTTAACATCAGAGAAATATTGTTATAACTTCAATGTCCTTCATTTGAAGTGCTTAATATTTCACACGGATGCATTCCCGTAAGGCTCTACTACCATGCTGTGCCAAATCCACGACCGTCCAATCCCCGCTGATCCTAAGGTCAAGGTCAAATACTTAGTCTCTTTAACAAAACTTAACATCAGAGAAATATGTTATAACTTCTATTTCCTTCATCTAAAATGCTTAATAGTTCACTCGTGCATTCATGTAAGGCTCTACTACCATGATGTGCCAAATCAACGACCGTCCAACCCCCGCTGATCCCAAGGTCAACGTCAAAATCTTTACAAAACTATAAATATGTTATAACTTCTATTTCCTTCATCTAAAATGCTTAATATTTCACTCGTGCATTCCTGTAAGGCTCTACTACCATGCTGTGCCAAATCATCTACGACTGTCCAACCCCCGCTTATCCCAAGGTAAATGTCAAATACTTAGTCTCTTTACAAAACTTAACATCAGAGAAATATGTTATAACTTCTATTTGCTTCATTGCAAATTCTTAATATTTCATGCATGCATTCCTCTAAGGCTCTACTATCATGCTGTGACATATCCCCGCTGATCTCAAGGTCAAGGCCACATACTTAATCTCTTTACAAAACTTAACATCAGAGAAATCGGTCATAACTTATATTTCCTTGCTCGGATCTGCTTCACATTTCACAATCGCATTGCTCCAATGGACCTCTCCCACCCTGTGACAAATTCTCGTTCGTTCGTGCCGCCCCGGCTAAGCCCAGAGTCAAGGTCACAAGCCCACACATTTGGAAAATTTTACATATTTAGGGGTACCTGGGCCCACGCGGGGGGGGGGGGGTGGGTGGGGG
Organism: Conchocele bisecta; assembly: GCA_029237695.1. Classification (NCBI taxonomy): domain Eukaryota; kingdom Metazoa; phylum Mollusca; class Bivalvia; order Lucinida; family Thyasiridae; genus Conchocele; species Conchocele bisecta. The sequence continues at coordinate 82,681,631 of CM055275.1, forward strand.
GGGGGTATTCCGTAAGCCTCGTTTTCTGACCGTAAATTTCTCTCGTTTATACTCAGTGTACGTTATTAGTGGCGGAGTGACGGCCCTTGTTGAGCTGGGAAACATCACTGTTAGCAACGGCGTGATTCACATTATCGACAAGATGCTGGGATTTGTGTATTACACGGCACGGGAACAGATTTTTAGAGACGCACCGTAAGTTGTTATGGCGTATTGAATATTTATGAATAAAAAATTACAAATAAAATATCAATTTGTTTATCGGTTATTTACTACTGTCTGTTCACGTTTTTCTGCCGACAAACTTTTAGCTATTAAACACATTAAATCTAAAAAATATTTAAATGTAAGTACTTTTTCATTAATAACAAAAAATTCACCCTCCCCAAAAAAAAATTATTTAATGAAATTCCATAACATCGAAACCTGGCAAGATAGCTTGAAAATGACGTAATTAAGAAAACAAGTTAGATTTTGAAAATCGGTCCACAAATAAAAATTTGTTTGGAGAGAGTGACTTTTTTTGTTATTGATAAAAAACTACTTACAATTAAATATCTTTTAGATTTAATGTGTTTAATAGCCAAAAGTTCGTCGGCAGCAAAACGTGGAACAGACAGTAGTGCTGCACATTGTGTTAGTCGGATCACAACAAAACTCACCAATAGCTTCCTCACATTGATACAAAGGTCACAGTCACCAAGGTCTACGTCACACAAAGGTCACAGTCACCAAGGTCTACGTCACACAAAGGTCACAGTTACCAAGGTCTACGTCACACAATGGTCACAGTCACCAAGGTCTACGTCACCCAAATGACCAGGGTCATTTGTGTGACGTAGACCTGGGTGACTGTGACCTTTGTATCAATAATTTTGGACTTGCTCATACTGTGTCCTTGACCTTGGTGACCTTAACCTTCGTGGTGATTGCCTTGTTTAGTGGGTGAGACACTCCCCGGCGATCGGCCTTGTCTCATATGATGGCTTCTTTTCCCATCTTAAAGGTACATGCCCACTCCGTAGACACAACATGTTGTTTATATCGGAGACTTCATCTGAGACATTTTCTGACAAAATAAACATTCATTCACTATTACCCAACGTATTGATTTGCATTATTATACATTTCACATCAGACGTAAATTTCCACACTGATATTAGGGGCGATAACCATGTGTCCTTAAAATGTTAAGCGTCCGCTTGCGGGTAGGTTTTCAGAGTGGTCCTATGAAAAAACAAACAAACCGTGTATGCTATGTTACACTAATTATGAACATTGATTTGGGACTTGTCTTAGTTTTAAATCCGTTCACGAATTTACACTTAATACGTTTAATAAAAGTGTTTTCTTATTGTTTAGCGCCATTTTAAATTAATGTTAAAAACTTAAATTTACTTTCGTTTTTTTTCAAGGCCTTGCTTGTTATTACTGGATATGTAAGTAGGGTTTGGCCATCCGGGTGGACGCTTAATAGAGAAAAACAATGGCATAGCCTTACACGTTACTCGAAGTTGAGCACGTTTAACCCATTAAATGTACATGCCCACGCAGTAGGTTATAATATAGTGATACAGATACTTTTGTGTATTCTGTACGTATGACATTTCCTGACAAAATAAACATTCATTCACCATTACCCCACGTATTGATTAGCATTATTATACATTTTATTTTAGACAACAATTTTCAAACTGATATCAGGGGCGATAACCGTGTTTCCTTAAAATGTTAACGGACATTCTCTGTATTTATTTTTTGATGTGCAATGATCAGACTTTATAATCTGTCGAAAATATTACTTTTTTTCAGGCGAGGCAATTATACACTTATTTAATTCCTGTAAATAACTGTTTGTGCTTACTGAGTGGGCATGCACCTTTAAAGACTGGATACAACTGTAGTAGTATGAAACTGTTATGAGAAAAAAATCCCTATTTTCTTGATTTCATCTCGAAAGTATATGTTGTTACCACTCGTTCGAACCGTCTCGACGAGACGGTTCCAATGAGTGGTAACAACATACACCTTCATGGAGAAATAAGCAAAATAATATTTTTTTTACAAAAATGACTCGCTACTTTCCTATGCTGCATATGCACCCTAATCAATCAATAAACTTACCAACCAAACACCCACCCAACCAAATCAAACAACCAACCGACCAATCAATAAAATAATCAACCAACCAATCAATGAACCTACCAACCACCAATCAATCAATAAAACAATCAGTCAACCAATAAAGCAATCAATCAACCAATCAATCAGTCAGTCAACCAATCAACCAACCAATGAGCCACCCACTCCACCACCCACCAACCTACCATCAGCCCATCAACCAACCAGTCACCCAACCAACTAACCAATCAGTCAATAAATCAGTCAGTCAGTTAATCTGCCAATTAACCAACCAATGAATCAACCATCCAATCAACCAATCATGTCTGGCAGGACATTCAATAAGATGTTGGGCCTGGTGCCATCGGAGGTGTCGTCGTTGGTATCAAACTCTTCCGGCATGAATATGTTTGTTCCGCTGGACTCGGCATTCAAGCCTTGGATCGAATACACGTCCAACCAAACACTCATGGATATGGTAATATGTTTATTGCATGTTTAAAGGTTATTGTTACATGGCTGTTGTTTTGTTTGACACCGCTGACAGCCATGTTCAAACGTACAGCGCGTGCTGTTTGACCACGGCTGTAGACGATGCTCATTCCAGGGCCAAGCCAACACCTACGTAATCCATGTGTCTCATGACGTTACTAGATCGTGCCATTACGTCACCAGACCAATTCACAACAGCAACCATATTTACTGATTTCTTGCTTATATTGGAAATACATGTGATAGTTTCAGTAATCTATTTGCAAAAGAAAAGCACACATAGAAATTGAAATCAGTAGCTTAGTTCACCAAAATTGCAAGTTATACTTTTCTTGCTAAGTACACTTTGAGGGAGAAATATTCAATTTAAGGATACATTTAAGTAGTATATAGGGAGTCAAAATGATACCACCTACGTTGGTATCATTTTCACCCCTCTACACTACCCCCACCACCCCCGAAAAACCCAAGTAATTGGTTAACGAGGAAATTGTCTCCCGACAGCAAATTTATTAATTTTAGGAGAAAATAATTTTGAAAAGAGGGAGTCAAAATGATACAACCAAAGTTTGTAACTTTTGAAAAATTCATAAATGCAAGTTCAATACGTCCGCGCGTGATAGTTTATATTCCAACACCCCATTTTTCTCCTCCAATATAGCAAATTTATTTCGCAGATCAGCAACTAATTCTACCAGCTCTAGTCTACCGCGTTCACCTTTAGCCACCTGACAGCGCAGTTGCTTATGACTACAAAGAGTTTGGGCACTAACGAATTTACAAGGGCATCTGGGGCATTGAAATTGCGGGGCGACACAAGAAACTTTTCTACGTCTCGATAGATGCATTCGTAGATATTCTTTACACGTAAAAGCCTTACAACAAGTCACACACTCCATTATATATGTATTTTATATATATATATATATATATATATATGTTTATATTCAATTGGACGTGAAAAAAACATGATGTAAATGTTCACGTCCATTTGAACAGATAAATTTCATAGGTTATATACAGAAAATATGATAACGCCAGAAACTAGAGCAGAAATCGAAAGTTTGAGAAGAGAAGCCGAATCTCTAGGGATTACTTATAGTAAACGGTTGAGAGTTAGGGGGTTGACAAAGCTGATAAACGCCACAAAGAATGAGGCGTTTATAAAGCGGTTTACCCGCGCCCACATACAAGGAGCCTTTAAAGACCTCTCACTAGCAGAGGAAGTTGGTAACATAATTCAAAAAGAAAGTATTGCGGGGTTAAGGGCTAGTATAATAAAACCTTCAAGCACAGGTGACCCAATACCAAATAATAATAAAAAAATCTGTCGTTCGCGCGATAGTGGCAGAAGGTGAAGAAATATTGGGGGCTCATGATGAAACATTTGGAAAGGTAGAAAAGGGAAGACGGGTAGTTACATTATCCTTTCGTAAAAACGTTGACATTAACGAGTCTGAACGCATGTCCGATAAACTCGCTCCGTATCTAACAACCAATTTTTATTTCAGATATTCATATTCTTACAAGCTAGAACATAATTATGGAGGAAGCTAAAAATGGAAAACCTATAACTATAATATTTCACAAAAATCTCGGTAGCGAACCACTATCATCAATGAAAACCGTTAAATATTGGTTGTCAGATAAGGAGCAAACACGAATAATGTCTGATAAAATAGACAGACCAAATGCAAAGTGGAAGTTTGTAAGATGGGTAGAGGTGTTTGTAAAGCTAATACAGGGCAGTAGGGGAATAGATTTGGGACTACAATCCAAAGAAGCAGCAGGAGGAGAACTTCCAGAATGGTTGAAGAATAAAAAAGGTATGTATTCTTTAGATAAATATAATGACGACCTTTGTCTGTTCAGGTGTCTAGCTATGCAAATGACAGGTAAAAAGATCTGACAGATGCACGGACAAGGCGAAAGAATTTAGTAAGCAATATTTCGGTAGTAATGTGGTTTCACCAATTCCGTTTTCAGATCTGAAAAAGGTTGAACAGTTTTTTAAAATCGGTATAGAAGTATATCAACCCACCGAATGTGATGTATGGTGGTTGAAAAAGGTACCAGCGCACTATAAGGCAATAGGTAATAAACCAATGACAATAGGACTGTTTAATAATCACGCATTTCTGATAAAAAACCTTAAAAACCTATCTAAAATTTACGCCTGCGATAATTGCAAGCAGAAATTCACGAAAGCGAATAATATGAAGAGACACGGACCAACATGTATGAAAGGTGAGACAAAAGTAAAATGTGATGGTAATTATTTAGAGCGCCCGCGTTCGTCGTTCGAGAAAGCGTTTTACCCAAAAAGTTCCAACAGTTATGGGGCGATCTATTGGATGTACTCTGTGGAAAAGCAAGAGGGAATTCACATTCACCACGAACAGTGTGGACATGGTGGTGAAAGATGGATTTTAGGAGCTCCAGTAGATGGATACTGTCAAGAAAACAATACAGTATATCAATATCACGGCTGTTACTGGCAAGGGTGTGAGATTCATGCAAATCATAGAAAAGAAGAACGCGCATCCACCATGAGAAGAGACAAATTTATTAGAAGCAAGGAATTCAACCTAGTAGTTATGTGGGAATGCGAATTCCAAAGAACTGGTAAAGTCATAAAGATCGGTTGCGACACTACTCTTTATCCATATCAGATAGTATACGATTTTGAGGCATATCTCAACCCAGAATTTGAAACACTTGGTAATAATCTAGAGTACGAAGCTGAGAACGTTCCGGTAAGTGTTAGTATAGGAGATACTTTCTCCGGAACAGTAACTCATATTTGTGATAAAGATCCTGCAAAACTTATAGAAACATTCGTAGAAGATTTGAAAGTCAGGGGAAAAGCTATAAGAGAAGAAATATGGTCAAGATATGGGTTTAATACAGAACATTTACGTAAAAACCGAATCGCCAAGATCGAACAGTGGATATATCAAGTACCGGTTATAGGTTTTAACAGCAGTAAGTACGATATAAACTTAATAAAGAAATATCTAGTAGGTGAACTGGTATCAACAACAAAGAAAGTAATGGTCGGAAAACGTGCAAACGCAACAATATTTATATTTACTCCAGAGCTTAGATTTCTTGATGTAATACTTTACCTATGACCTGGTGTAAATTACGATAGTTGGATAAAAGCATACGACTGCAAAGGACAGAAATCTTTCTTTTCTTACGAGTGGTTCGATTCTCCAGACAAACTGGATTACCTAGGACTACCGGATATAGATAATTGGTAATCCAAACTATCTGGGAAAATGTTAATAGATGAAACAGAATTAAGTAAATGTCGTAGAATTTTCGAAGAAAAGAATATGAAAACTTTCAGAGATTGGTTGAAATATTACAACGATTTAGATATAGCACCGTTCCTAGAAGCGGTGGGAAACATGTGTGAATTTTATAAACACAGAGGTGTGGATATTTTCAAAGATGCGGTAACACTACCTGGAGTAGCTATACAATATTTATTGAGAGGAACCATTAAACCACCCACCACCAGTGCGGCTGATGTACATGCACATACGCGGGATGCACTATACGCACCAACAGAAGAAACATACGAAATGATGAAAGGTGCTCTAGTCGGAGGCCCATCGATCGCATTTACAAGATATGCCGAAGCGGGTGTTTCAAAGATTAGAACTCCAATCCAATCGCGATTGGGTGGTTAAACGTGCCAGGCCGTTTTGGGGTATGATGCAAACTCATTATATGTATCTACGTTAAATAAAGAGATGTGGGAGAGATACCCCACATAACCCTAAATTTATTAAAAAGTTTTGTAAATGAGTTTTATATGGAGACTGGTTTGGGTTTGCGGAGGTGGATATAGAGGTTCCCAATAACTTAAAAGATAAGTTTTCTGAAATGTCTCCACTTTTTATAAATCGTGTTGAAGAGGTTGATGAAGTTCCCGCAGACATGCTAAAATATTTAAAAGATACTTGCCGAACAAGAGGAGATGGAAAACAATTGGTGGGATCTTTGACCGCCACTAAAGTATTGCTGTAAGCACCACTATTGAAATGGTATTTAAAACACGGCCTAGAAATATCTGGAATTCATCGGGTTATAGATTATATTAGTGGAAAACCATTCGAATGGTTCGCAAAAGAAGTTACAGCCGCATGACGAACAGGTGATGTAGAACCAAATAAGAAACCAGTAGCGGATATAATGAAATTATTAGGAAACACGTGCTGTGGAAAAATGATTGAGGCAACAGAGAGACATTTCAATACGACATATACACAAGACGAAACCTGTGTTGACAAAGCATTAAGATCCGCACTCTTTGACGATTTGGAAGAGATAAGAGATGGGGACGAAATATCTTACAATAGAGGAATTGATTAGACCTAACCTACTAGACGAGTTTGAAAAAGAAGAAAAGAAATGGTTGGCTTAATAAAAATGGAGCGAAAGAGAGCCCGGACTTTTCAAAATGGAATTTAGCGGAGATAAGGCGATAGCGTTATCTAGTAAGTGTTATTTGATAGAAAAATTTAATTCCACTAATTTTGAAAAAAATAATAAAAACTCTGCGAAAGGAATGTCCAAGAGAACAAACAATTTAAATTGGGATAGATATAAACGAGTACTAAGTAAAACTACAGAACATGGAAAACACATTATAGATGTAGCACAAAACAGAGACGGCGTTATGAAAACGTACTGTCAACAAAAAATAGGACTCTCGGCGTACTACGATAAAAGACGCCTGTTACCAGACGGAATACATACAGAACTCTTTAATAAATCAATATAAATGCTCTGACGATCCGGGGGTAGCTGGGTACCAGAAGGCACCATAAGAAGTTCTTTGTGAACAAAACCGCGAGATGGATCACCATCCAAATAATGGAGCACGGGCTCATCGGGTTTGGTATTAGATCGATCCAGATGATATACATTCAGAGACCACACGGGATCAGTAGCGCGCGCCGTCCACCTTCGAGCTCTCCCGGTTGATATAGGTACCGGACGGCAACATCCGATGGAAGTCGTTGCTCCGCTAAACCAACGGCTCGTCCGCGCGAGACAGCAGAGGGCTTGTTCGTCACCTTGTTTGCCTTGATGGCATCTACGGGCTTCTTACCGATCAATCTGGTCACCTCGCCGTTCAGTGCGGAGACCACGGCGGGCAGCCTGGTCACCCACTCTGTCGATCGCGCATGAGGGTCCGCTGCGCAAGCAGCAGCTCTTTGGCATATTGGTGTCCGAACAGTCTCTCAGCCAGGGTTCGATTGAACAGCTCCACGATCCCCTGGTCCCGGTGAATGTTGACGCGGCCGCGTCTGATAGAAACTTTGTGCTTAGCCAATAGATGAGAGGCCACGCCCATGAACTCGCGGCCGGTATCGACCTGGAGAAGATTAGGCCATTTGAGAGGACTCCTCTTATATATTCGGGAAAGTGCCTCGGCCACCTCCTTAGACTCTTTATTGGCCAACGGCTCAGCCCCCTTATATCGACTCGCTACGTCAACGATTGTCAGTGCGTACGTGTACGTCTTGCGACCGACGCGATCGTGAGGGAGAAACAGGAGATCCGCTTGGTGAATTTGGTTCGGCAACAGCACGTCGAATTTCGGGAGCTGAATATTGCGAGGGCGGGTAAATAGATCTGCCAGATGGCCTGCTTCTTGAGCCATTTGACAGCGTTTTCTGAAACCTTGGTCGCCGCGGCGAGGTTCTTGATGGCCGCGAGTCCCTTCCAGTAGCCGCGGGGGCTGTAGTATGTGTTTGCTAGCTTGCGCGCTAGGCGAACCGATATTTTGGTATCAAGTTTGTGCGTGTCCATCGTATGCGAAGTATTCTAATATATCGGACAATCTCCAACATGCCCTCGCCAGATCGTCCGGTAAGTGCGTCGTTAATAATAAACCTTTGTTGGAAGTACAATTATGATTGGGGGTTAAGTTCTGAAGGAACTTGGGAAAATCTAACTCGGAGGAATCTAACTCGGAGGAATCTAACATCCGCTTTACGAAAAGGGTGGCCGCTTTTTCGTCCTCGCGCCACATCTCGAGAGAATCTCGGGCCAGACGAATCATACCCTTTGCACCGGCTATTCGGTGTTTAACGGCAGTGTAGCCTACATCGATCATAGCAAAATAAAGTTCGTCAACTAATATCGTTCTATATATATATATTATTTAAAAAAAAAATTAAAATAATTATTTCAATCTCGATTGGATATAGCAGCCGACGAGACCCACCACACCCATTCCCACGACGATGAACGCGATCTCGCGGTATTTTTGGGCCTCTGACGGTACATAGGAATCTGAAAGTTGGGCGCTCGCGATCCAGCGGCGCGAGACTTTTCTGCGGATATGCCAGCACGTACTCGCGGTTGGCTTCTTCAACGTTCTGGAAAGTTTGCGCGGCGTGATTCTCGCGGCGAAGCTCTTTGTTGACACAGTCCGGATGGGTGGTTCGTTTTTTAGACCATGCTTCCTTTGCACTCTGAAGTTGTTCTACAGCTAAATCGTGCCACTTGAGCTCCTCAACCGCGTCCGATTTTCCTATTTTCGAGAATAAATAGTTGCTACCGCCGAACGACAATGCGTTTAAAAGTGCACCACCTATCATTATTCCGATCGAAGCCATTATTTCCATATATTAGCGGGTAGAATTCCAGCTTAAATTAGATAATCTCGAGTGCAAACTGCGGCCGCTACATCTAAGGTCACGTTTAATACGTCTTTCACAGTAAAGTCCAATTTGGGAGAGGGCCCTCCTAAGATCATCTTTGATAGTTGAGCCCATCCGATACTGAGGCCTGATATCACCACGCCGTGATAAAGTCCATTAACTAAAATTGTACCATCGTTTTCAGCCATAACTATAATTATTGCATATAAAAGGGATCGCGATCAATGTTTAAATGGGGTGCATCCAATCCAATCTCGATTGGATGAATTGATGGGGGTTGTTTTTTCGGTAAGGATTGGTGTAATAGGGGGTATTTCCACACACACAGGGCACCAACAACTGCCAGACCACCACCAACAACCCAACTCCAATTCCAGTTCGTGAATTGGGGAGTGTTGGGGAACTACAGCAATCAGGGATTGCGCTTCCCTCAACTCCCAATCGAGATTGGATGAACTCGATTGGATTGGGGGTGTCTTCAGATGTGTTGCTGTCTCTGTCCCCGATTGCAACGACCGTTTGGCCTCTCGAAGCTCGGCGAGTATTTTATCTTGTTTAGCTTTTCGGGTGGCAGCCGCCGCCCGCCCAGCTGCCTGTCTTTTTGGGTTTTTATGTCGTACAACCCCCATCAATTCACGAATTGGAGTTGGAGGATCAATCGGAGTTGAGGGAAGTGCTGCAATCGGGTTGAACTCCAATTTCGATTGGGTTGGAGCAATAGGGGATTGTGGTTCCGTCACTCTCGCAGGTGTGTCTTGTGTCATCATATTCGTAGCTTATAGTTCGTGGGTATATATGTCCAAATTGACAGTGTTTATCCGTGGTCATCGCGGTTGTCAGCGGAGCTAAGTACATTCCAAACTTGTGATAAATTGAGCAGCAGGCTGTTCTAAGAGTGTGACCTATAAAAGGGTCAGTCTCTAGATCGCGAATCAATCCCGCGGTGTTTGGTATAGGGAGAAGTATACTAACAGCGGTAGCGTACAAATGAATAGCCGCTGATCCAAGAGTTTTTGTCATCTCCGCACCTAACGTAGATTCGTATCGCGCATACATTTTATCGATCTCCGCATATGACATCTTGTCCACCTGACAAACTGAGAGACGCCTACCGAGATAATGCTCCGATTGTCCCCCAGCAACCAGCGCAGCTAGCCGCTCGAGTCGCGCCGCATTTTCATTCGTATCGGCATCAACGGAGTTGATGTTTCATTATCTTTCTGGAAAGATACCGTGTCGGCAGTCGGAGTTAAGGTTTCTTCCATTAGCTGATCGAGAAGTTCGTCGCAATTCATTGTGTTTATCGCAAGCAGTGCTATTCTTACAAGTCTCATAAGTTTAACATATTGCCAAGCTCACCACCCGATACTTATGATCACTGTTATGCTCGCAACAAAGCTCACAGCGGAGCACCAAATTGTTAACATTGTTAACCATTGTTCAGCATTTGTTCAACAATTGTTAAGCATTTGTTCAGCATTGCTAAGCATTGTTAAGCATTGCATTTGCTTATTACTTTGCAATATTCTTAAAATTAATTAATTGATAACTTTATAAGCAGTTGGTTGATCAGTCTTTAACAGAAGCTTGGCGTGCTTAGTGTTCGAAAGCATCTGTTGAACCTCCAGGCGCTCCTCGTGTGTTGGGATAACGTCGTTCTCTCGAAGACAGTCATCGAATGAGTCTCGGTCCTTGCAGTGAAAGAGGGCGACCCATTTCGTTTGCTCGCGCAGATCCCTGAGGACGCCCTTGTACTTTTGTGTGGAGATCCATACGCTTTGCCTCGCATGGCGGCCAGAAAATGCGAGCTCGTAGAGCATGTCCTTCTTTCTGGTCATCGCCGCCTTGGCCGAGCAATCGTCAATCACGTATAGGGTGGGCTCACACTGGAATCTTTGGTATAAACCACGCAGCCAATCGTGAAGCCTGTCGCCGGGGTCAATAACGTATACGTCAGGATCGGTACATATCCACGGGCACCGCTGATAAGTCTAGTTGTGTCGCACAGTGGGACATAGGATCACAATGTGACGAAAGGCATCGCGGTAGGACCCATCGAGCAAGCCGAGGTTGAAAACCGTTTTTCCACGTCCTGTCTGCCCACATATTATGGCAGAGTGAGCATCACAAACACCAATTTTAATTGGGTTAGAATGAATTTTAATAAATCAGTAGAGTGCTGAGACGTATCGACTATCTTCGATGTTGAGTTGTACGTCTGTAATTATATATAAGTACACGTTCAATGGCCCGGCTCCATCCGCATCTTTGGTTATCTGGATCGTCACACCCTCACTAACGTTCTCAACTTGGCGTCCGCTACCGTGCATTTGGTCGTCGTCGCTGGCTCGCATGTCTAGCCATAATTTGGTAGTCAGGAACTCCGCGAGGGAGACGGCCGAGAGCTGCAGCTCTTTGAAAACCGCGGCAACCTCCGGGGAGCGCTTACAGCCGGCAGCAAACTACTTTCTGACTTCCTCCCACTGCTGGTGTGCGCGAAGACCCACGCTGTAGTGTTGATTGGGGACTCCCTCGATCGTCACCTCTACCTTTGTGATTTTGGGCTTATAGAATTTGTCGGTTTTTATGGCACCGAGCGCGAACCGAGCATCCTCGAACAACATCAGTATACCTTTCATCGAGCGGGCGGGTACGTTGACATTATTATTCCACAATGTGTCGCGTTTGTCTTTCGTCATCTTGCGGTGATGAAGAACTCGGTCGTAAAGTATGGCAACGCGCCCAGCGTACTGGGTTCTGATCAATCGCGCGAGTTCGGGAATCGTGACCATGTCGTACTCCAGCGAAACATTATCGATCGTATACGTCGATGTCATGTCGGTGGCTATGAGAACTCGGCCGTAGTTGTTAAACGTTAGTTAGTATTCGAGGCGGTCAGCCAAAGCACTCTGATAGTAGGGCATATGACTCTCCAGCAACTCAAAGTCGAGCGGGATGTAGAAGCGGTTGCCGTAAACGGCTGCGATCGCGTTGTCACTCGCGACGTTATCTGCCTTGTTACCAGCCCCGATTCTAAGTTTGGTTACGTTATTATTTTTACTGGTGTCAATACCCTGATAGACCACGTTTTCGCGCTCTTGTGCCGTCTTCCACAGGTCCTAATAACAATGGTAGATGTCGCTGTCATCTATCGACATCACCACATTACCAGAAATCTTTATTATGGTCTTCTTGACGATGGCGCGGCCCAGGTTCTGAACGACTTTTCGGTCCGCGTCTGTCGACATCAGCGAAATAGTGAAAGCGAGGCGAACAGTACCCGACACAATGACGTCCCTAGCTCCGAGGTTGGGGAAGCGGACTAAGAGCCGTTGGTTCTGGTCGATCGTCGATGGGTTGTTCGTAATAACGACACTCTGTCTCACGCCTTTTGCCCCGAGGGGCTCCCGCAGTCTGCGATATGGATTGAGTTTGTGACCGTATTGACTCGAAGACATAATTTTGTGAAACTATTAAACTCGTATGGTTTTGTCTTTAATACATAATTATATAATTATAAAATATGGCTGATTACGATATTGACATGGACGAAATAGGCCGAGACGATTACCTCGATAATGATGGTGATGATAACTTCAAGGATTCCATCACGACCTTCGACAAAGCACCCGTCATAGACGCGATAGGGAATTCACCCGGCGAGGAAATAGGTGGCCCTACCAGCAGCGTTGGTCTAAGTCGGGAATTACTCTAGTCAGCTGTAAGCGACTACTACAACAGTTTGGCAGAAATCGGTCTGTTCCCGTCTGTCGGCCGCGACTACTCAAAGTTCGAATTGGATCTGAAGGGTAGGTTGCGACTAAAAGCATCAAATATCCCGATCATCAACATGAATACCGGAAAACCCATAGCGCTGAACACCATTGCCGGAAACCGGGGCGGTGGCCAAATCAGAAAGAACGAACTAGGATTCGTAGATTGGAAGCGGGATAAACAATTATGCCAACCCGCTCTGTAGAGGCCCTAAAGTCTACCGACGAAACGATGGCGAAGACGGCCGCCGCGATAGAAACGATCGAGCTCAGCGAGGTCCCTTAAGTAGCCACAGACGCTATTAACACGATAGAGACCATGTTCAGCGAAAACGAAATACTCAACCTCGACCAAGGGTCTAACGATGACCCACCGTTACCTCTTCGCGAACTCCGTGGCCTCGATAAGGCTCTGCAAACGATCCGGGGCGAACTGGTCCTTAACATCGCCAAACTCTCGGCGCTGGATGAACATATCGCGCTAGAAGAAAGAGAACGTGGGGAAGCCCCTGAAGGCGATAGAGAATATACCGAGCGGATCACCGAACACCTGCGGTCGTTGCTCGACGAAAGAGAAGCTCGTTTAGAGGCTGCATCGGCTTGCCGTTAGGCTCTACGCACCCAAATAAGTCGGATCCGCGAAACAATCTCGAGGGTTCTGCACGAGGAGACGACACTCGGTGAGCGTCTTCGCACTCTGTTCAGAGAGCAGGGCATCACGATAGCAAGCATCCTCGCGGCTATCGGCATGACTATATCAACGATAGTTCTAGTTTTCACTGGCGGTGCGACGCCAACACCCTCAGTAGCACCCGCGCCATCCGGTGGAGCCAAGGAGTGGGTAAAAAAGCATATAAAAAACTTCGCCAGTCTCCTGGCCAAAATAGCCGGAAAGGCTGCTGCCGCGCTACCTGGATTGATCGGGAGTATCGTTTCTTACTTGTTATCTATATTATCAAAAACGGTCGGATGACTCGCCAAAAATACTTGGGCTTTAATCGTGGCGATCGCCGGTCTCCTACTTTTGCTCTCTCGAGAGTTCCTAAAACCAAAGCACAAATAGTCCGATCGCCACGAGCGCAACGACGAGCCCTAATTTCTCCTCCTCGTGGGTTGTGGCACTAGTTCCCGCGGATGGAACAACAGCGGAACTCGGTGGAACACTGGGTTCAAATGAACTTGATGGGGTGGCCAATTCGGGAATTGGGGTTGGTGAGGTGGGTGTATCCAATTCGTGAATTGGGGGTTTTATGAAATATTTTCCACTGTTGAACCCGATCGTGTTGGGGGTGCGCTTGATAATATCCGCCTTCACGTTCCCGTTGTGGCCGATGTTTTGCTTGACGGTGGCGATTACGATCTGATTATTGTAACCGTCAACCGGGTCGTCTCGTAGTATCATATAACTCGGCGCCATATAAAGACCTATTCCAAATACATAGTCTACTGGGGTGCTGGCATTCTGCAAAATGTCTTGATAATTCTGGATCGACTTCTCCAAATCCACCTTAGCTGAGATGGCGTCCTCTACAAGTGCCAATAATTGTTGTTGCGCGTCAAACGCCGTTCCCGTGCCTAGAATAGAACTGCGAGTCTGCTTCTGTGCGCCGAGGATGGCCCAGACGTATGTGCGAATGGAGTCGTTGAGGCGGGTAACACCGACCTGCGTGAAAATCTTTTTGTTCTTCTTCCACAAATGTTGTCCACGCTCTAGATATGTCTACGTGGTGTGTGAATGCGTCTTTCTCATTGAAGAAAGGTTTCATCCGCCCTCCATTATCTAACCTATATTTTCCGTCGGGTTTCCAAAACATTGTGAACCTACCTAGACCACCGTTAGACTTGTCCACCTTTTGTCTGAAATCTGTTGTCGGTGAAACCCCAAACTCGTTGCACAATTTATTGAAGGCCCTATAATCGTACGTATTGGATTTCCGGTTAAAAGCGGAGTCTTGAGGAAGAGGTGTTTTCATTTCTGCTAGAACGAGCCGTGTCTGATAGTAAAAATGAAATTGAAACAACGAGTTAAACATTGGATCGTCCTCATCGAGTAATTGGGATGAAAACCCACACCCAGAGCTCGCACACCACACTGCAAAGTTTAATTGGTTTTGCCACCAATCCATTGGTGTTGTCTTCCACGGCACCACAGCTACGTTGTTCATATCGATATTGCCGGTTATTACAGGGTTTGTGTACTCGTAGGTCAAATCTAGAAAACGCGCGTTGAACTTGCCCCCATTCATTGTGACGAATATGTCTTGTCGACCTAACGCGAGGTCTTTTACACCGTAGCGTTTCACCATCTATTACAGTGAATAATATATATCTCTAAATAAACAGAATTGAACCTAAAATCTTTTGAAATATATTATTATGTTTGCTACTATCACTAACGTTCAAAAAGAGAGTTGTGAACTTCAAAATTAAATCGACAACTGCTGCGGAAAACGCCGGGTAGGCCTCAGATCAATCACGTTCACGGACGGATGGGAGAATGTGGGGAAGAGCGAAGGGTTTGGCTATGTTAAGGATGGACGCTCAGTAGGTGTAAAGCTGCCTCCCGGACTGTGGAGTCTTAGACAGGTCAAAGATGTTGTCACCTCAGAGCTTGACGGTATAGTCAACCTCACAATATCGAAGGCTACCGCGCTCACAACAATGACCATCGGCCCAGACAGCCGGGTAAGGATCTCCCCGGCGTTGGGTATTCGACTCGGTTTTAGAGAGACATACTTCGCGAATAAAGGATTGTTTGCCCCGGGTGAGTACGTCGGTGATAACCCGGTGGACTTTGCCTTCACGAAAACTCTCGGGGTGCACCTGGATCGGGTGAACATCGTACAACTTGGTAGACGGAGCTCCCAGCACATTACTGAAATCCGTGCAAGCCAGTGATTGTTTCTTTGGGGAGACTGTGACCTTAGACTTCCCACACCCCGAGATGAAAGTTTTAGAATCGGGACATATCCACGAATTTACGGTCTCTATTCTCGATGATCAAGCGAGAAAGTTGAATAACTATTACCTGATTTCGGTCGTCCTAGAAATTTCAAAGTAATTAATTTCATAAATAATTAGAATTAAACGCATGTTCGTAATATAATTATTGAAAATGAGTATATACGGACCAGGTAATTCTTCCCTTGAACGGGTGACAGATATAAAGAATTTGGAACAGGCAGAAGGGGTATTCATCCCGACAGAGAGCGACTTTTTAACTACCGAAAAAACAAAGGCCTTGATCAATAAAACTATATCGGAGGCCACAAACGCAATTCACAGGAGTATAGCACAGCTTAGTGTAGACGTCCTGACGGCGACTGCACAAGTTCGCGAAGAGGCACATACAGGACTTAAGGATCTCGGCGGAAAAATAATGAAAGTTTGGGAAGAGGATCATGCAGCACTTACTGAGCTAGGCGGAAAAATAACAGAATTTTGGGAAGAGACCCGTACAGAGTTTACTGAAGTTTCCGATAAACTGAAACGTGTTCGTAGATCCGCAAACAGAGCACTTGAGGAGACCTCTGAAAGGGTTCGTGTTGAGGCCCATACCGCTATCGGGGGGCTTGCCGAATTGTTGAACACATCTGTAGAGAAGTTTAAGTTATTGAAAAAACACAAACGTGTCATCTCAGCTTGGGCTGAGAAGCGGGGCCCATTGAATGAGGGGCTCTATGAATATTTGTTCGGTGCCAAAGCGAGCAATACATATGGGGGATACACCATGACAGCTCCAGGTACGCTTCTCCGAATGGCAGTCTGCTCGGCTAATTCTACTGGTAAATATGTGGGCGTGGTCATCGTAAATCTCATACTGGATGGGGAAGAACTACCGGTTGGAGTCACTAAGCCCGCTGGAGATAGTTCCGCGGTGATTTTGTTCGCCGGTGACGATCCAATTAGACTTTCCGAAGCTAGTGTTATTAACTTTGTTACGAAAATCACTGACCCGGTGAGTTCTTCCACTATTGTTACATTGTTAATTGAACTTGATTTGTAAAATTTAATCATGAACGAATCAACGCTTCCAATTGTCAATACCAATCCACCAACACTGTATCCAATTCACGAAAGAAGTTTAAATTTTAGGTTGGATGATATCGTCGCTATGCAGGATATTTTAGTTAGAGAATGTACAAATAGAAAAAGAAACGCTAAAAAATATAAGCGCGCGGCGAATATAGCTGAAGCATCTAGTACGGTTCTGGCAAGTTTATCTGTAATGAGTGGTGCGGGGACTGCTGCAACTATCTACAATTGTAACGGTTCCACTTGCAGGGGTTTTGAGTGGAATTACCGTTTTATCTGGAATACTTTGTATGGTAATTAGGGCGGCGGGTGGAAAACTCGAAAATATTTAGAAAACATGATAGAATATACGTTCTCGCCAGGTCTAAGAAAAATAGCATCGACGTTATAGTCTCCAAAGCGTTGACCGATAATGAAATATCAAATTTAGAGTTTGAATCCGTGGTGGAGGAAATGGGGAAATATGAAGAATTAAAAAATGATATTAGAATCAAAGCGCGCCCCACCATGCCCAAGATTGAGAGTACTGATTGGGATAAATTTAGGGTAAAACTTGGAAATAAAGTCGGAGGAAATGTTACAGCACCACCATCCCGAAATTGTGATATTTTTATTAAATAATTAATTTTTATAAAATTAATTATAAAATGAATTATATTTGTGCATTAAACAATTTAAATAATCATTAATAACACGCTTAGTCAAAAAAAAAAAAAAAAGTTTTAGGTCCCGCCGAGGCTCGAACTCGCGCAAGCAAAAACCCTTCTGGGCTCACCTCGCTTAGCCTTCGCTTCGAATCTCTTCTCTTCTCTTTTTTCGGCTTAGCGAGGTCTGTCACGCTCACATCTCCTCCACCCCATCATTGGACTGTTACCGCGGATCCCTCCTCCTCATTACCTCTGTCCGCTAGAATGTGTAGAGCAGCCAGAGTGAAGTACATGTGGCGAAACCTTTCTCAGCGCTGAGATTTTATTGCCGGCATCCAGGCGCTTAACTGTGTTTCTTTCTCGTATATAAACCTAACTTTGTTGGTGGAAATTAAAAAAAATTATTTATTATTAATTAATAAATTATTATGTTAATTAATTAATATGTTTTGTATATAATAGGGGTTGTTCAGCTTTAAATTATAAATTATTTTTACAAAATTAATTAAATAACGAACCATCCCGGAAATTCGTGAACTATATAACCCTTATTAAGTGTTTATAAACTGTTTACACACCACCTGTGTAAATCGATAGCCCGTTTACATACCATCGATAAGGAGAAATGCACTCGGATATAAATAACCGTGTGTGTAGCGTCTGTTTACCTCGGCTATAAATACACACATGTTCATAACCCGTGTAATTGGAACATTGTCATCTGCTTGGTGTTGTGATTACATCAATTAATTAGTAGTGTTTTTTTCTGTTCAATAATAATTTTTCAATATCTTTAAAAGCGACATCGTAGAAATGTATATTCGTAAGCGAATCGTTGGGTTTTATCAATTTTATATAATACACCTTAGTTTCATATCCGATACGCATTATCCGTCTTAATGTTTGTATTTGCCCCTTGTATTGTTCGCATAATTGCCGGTATGATATTGTAAGTGCAACGTTTTCATCGGAGCGTAATAAATTACGCTGATATTTCATGTATTCCATATCGCCTAGTGTTGTCAATTTATAGAATTTATATATAGGACTATAACCCCCGTATTCTTCGTAAACTTCTTCAACACAGTCATTATAGGCTTTCAATTCCCATTGTATTTTATTATCCATTTTCTCTAATAATATTGATAGTGTTTTTCTGTTCAATTTCCAAGATAATTGGGACTACAATACCACCACCAACTTTTAGTTGGTGGTATCATTTTGATTTCCTCTTTTCAAAATTATTTTCTCCAAAAATTCATAAATTTGCTGTCGGGAGACAATTTCCTCGTTAACCAATTTTTGGGTTTTTCGGGGGTGGTGGGGGTAGTGTAGAGGGGTGAAAATGATACCAACGTAGGTGGTATCATTTTGACTCCCTATATACTACTATTTATTATGCCCCTGTCATCGATTGGTGAGGGGAGGGGTGCATATAGTGTTACCGGCGTCCGTATGTCCGCACGTTCACACACGCATTGCTCCAATGTTCCTCTACCGCCCTGTGACAAATCCACATTCGTCCCGCCCCCGCTAAGCCCAGGGTCAATGTCACAGCGGGGCATTCGTGTGCCGACAGGCCACATTTCTAGTTAATTATTATTATACTGAATTTATTACAATATCACAGCCAAAATGGCTGTGATAATGTAATAAATTAAGTATGATAATTCTGCATACTTTTAATAAGGAAATATATGCAGTTAATTGTTAGTTCTATATAAAATAATGCATTTCTGGAAAAATAAATGACTATGCATCAAAGTATACTTTGCTAGATAAGTATACTTCGCAATGTTGGTGAAATAGGCTACAGGGATACATTTCTCATTAGACAAACTGAGATCTCATCTCTGCATGACCATAGCTGTTGCTGGGACGTTAACCCTTTTCACACTGAAGACACACCTCTACGTTTTCGGGAAATCGTAAATATTTTCCCTATATGCACTCAGAAGTATATGAGAAGGTTCAAATGAGTGGTCACAACATATACTTTCATTGAGAAATAACAAAAATAAAATATTTCATACCTGTAAAAAAGGTGTATTCCGTAAGGAATGGGTTAAAGCCATTAACTTTCACTTGAATAAAATATAATTTTGTTTCTATTAGCAAAAATATGAAAATTAATGCATAAATTGGAAACTCACCAGGTTGTGCAACTATGCATGGTGCAAGATGGCAGCGTGGAAGTGTCACAGATAACGTCCAACTATGACGATCGCCAGCGTCGGACATCGCGCTTCAATAACTGGACACTTGTGATCTACAACGACAGAAACAGTACTGTGTTACTCATCTCGTTTACTTTTGCCTATTGCCCAAGTCTATGGATACAATACTTTTATTATCACACCAACTGGTGGTTGGTGTGATATACTCGCTGCTTTTGGTGTGCGTATGTGTGTCTGTTAAAGTTTTTAAGTCCGATTGATTTGAAACTTCTCATACCACTTTATCATCATCCATATATTCATCCTATAGCGCACCTAGGTGAATTATTTGATTTTTTTTTGTTAAATCTGCGTTAATGTTTTTCAGTACCCAATATCCACACGACCCCAAGGCTGATTGACTTGAAACTTCACATACATGTACCTCATTATCATCTTCCCCCTATGCCCAAGGTCAAATTTTAATTTAAAGTGTTTTTTTTACCAATCGACTTCACCATATCTCTTTATCATCACCCATATGTTCAGCGTGCCTTCAGAAGGAAGGAGTGCTTATGTCATATTCCTGCCGTCGTTGTGCGCGTCTGTCCGTCCGTTTATAATTTCTGTTTTCTTTTACACCACTTCTTGATAATTCACATTTGCCCTTCTCTTAATATTCTCTATCACGTTGAGACAAATGTACTACCGTCATACGCCTGATAAGTCACAAGGTCAATGTCACAATCTTAATGCGTTCATAAACTTAAAGTTGTGAACAATTTGCTATAATCAGGGCTCCAGATAAGGAATTAGCAATTGAGTATTGTCACTCCATCATTTCTGAAGCAATTTGTTATTTCATAATTTCAATTGTGTAAAATAGAATCACACTACTGTTTACACATCAGCATACCGCAATTGTTTGCTTCTAAATGAAAACACATCTTGGTATTTCATTAGAATTGTCTCCAATAGCAAGATGTGTTCTCATGGAAAAATAAGAAAATATGCTATATTTGTGGTCTGTTCATTGTTTTCTGTAGCATAATAAAGATACCACAACATTTTCATTGCTTTTTGATACTCACTAATTCTGATTTCAATTGGGTTTTTGGAAATTTTAATTGAGTATTTACGCAAATACGCACCTTATCTGGAGCTCTGCTTTTACCACACGTCTGGATATTTCACACTTGTCTTTCTCTAATGATTATCATGCTTTGAGAAAGTCTATGACCGTCATACCCAGCTAACCCCAAGGTCAAGGTCACAATCTTAGTGCATTCATAATCTTACCGTTGAGGGAATTGTTTTTATAATTTCTGTTTCCTTTCACTTCACTTCTTCAGAGCTCCAGATAAGGTGCGTATTTGCGTATTTGTGTTGATGGGCCGTTAAGCACCATTCCATTCCATTCCAAGACATATTCATGATATTTACGGGGAGAAATACAAGAAAATATAATGAATTGTCATCTGCTATTTTTGAACTATTTATAGCCCACAAATTTCCCAGCAGGCACAGAGTTAATAACCTACTGATTCCTTGTTTGACCACAGCCACGTGGGTGAACGGTGGCAATGTAAGAACCAGGATAACTCGACCGGACATAAAGGTGACCAATGGGCGTCTACAGTATATTGACGAGGTGTTGGGCATGCCCAGCATGGACATCCCTGGCATTATCTACTACGATGACTATCTCTAGTGAGTAGACACGTGGGTACTCGTGCTCGAAATCAAGAGTACCGTATTTATTATAATAGTAGCCCTTTCTCTGATAGTAGCCCCCTCTCTAATTAATAGTAGGCCCTCTCTAATAGTAGCCCTCTCTCTAATAGTAGCCCCCTCTCTATTGTGCCCTCTATCTAATAGTACATAGTGCCCTCTTAATAGTAAGCCCCTCTCTCTAATTAGTAGCCCCTCTCCTAATAGTAGCCCTTCTCTAATAGTAGCCCACCTCTCAATAGTAGCCCCCTATTAATTGTTAAGCCCCTTCTCTAATAGTACCCCTCTCTCTAATAGTAGCCCCCTCTCTAATAGTAGCCGTCTATCTAATAGTAGCCCCCTCTCTAATAGTAGCCTCTCTATAATAGTAGCCCTCTCTATAGTGGTAGCCCCCTCTCTAATAGTAGCCCTCTCTCAAAGAGTAGCCCTCTCTCTAATATTAGCCCTCTCTCAAATAGTAGTCCTCTCTCTAATGGTAGCACCCGCTCTAATAATAGCCCTTTCTGTAATAGTAGCCCTCTCTATAATACTAGCCCTCTATCTAATATGTGTCCTCTCTCTAATAGTAGCCCTCTCTCAAATACTAGCCCTCTCTCTAATACTAGACCTCTCTCTAATAGTAGCCCTCTATCTCTCTAATAGTAGCCCTCTCTCAAATGCTAGCCCTCTCTCTAATACTAGCCCTATATCTAATAGTAGCCCCATCTCTAATAGTAGCCCCCTCTCTAATAGTAGCCCTCTCTCAAATAGTAGCCATCTCACAAATAGTAGCCCCGTCTCTAATATTTGCCCCTTCTCTAATAGTAGCCCCCTCTCTAATAGTAGCCCCCTTCTCCAATAGTAGCCCCCTCTCAAATAGTTGCCCCTTCTCTAATAGTAGCCCCTTCTCTAATAGTAGCCCCACTCTCTAATAGTAGCACCCTCTCTATATATAATAGTAGCTCCCTCTCTAATAGTAGCCCCTTCTCTAATAGTAGCCCCTTCTCTAATAGTAGCCTCTCTCTAAAAATAGACCCCTCTCTAATAGTAGACCTCTCTCTAATTGTAGTCCCCTCTCTAATAGTAGCCCTCCCCCTCCCATATGTGCATGCTAAATATGTTATTTTTACATACAAAAGCCATTTAATACATTGTTGTTCTAAATGGTTTTTGTATGTGACAATAACATACTTTGATCCTATTTTCTACGTTTTGACCCCCACAAATTGCATAGCCACGGGGCCGTTTATTACAATAAATACGGTATCTCTCTTTGATTTATAATGGGACGGGTAGTTTCTCGTGTTCAACATCAAGAAGTTTGATTAAAACTTCGTGATTTTTGATGATAACTACTATCGTTTGTGAGAAGATATCAAGTTTTTGTGTATTTTCGTATGGGAATTTAACATGGCGGCTAAAATAGATGTTTTTGAAGTAATTTTTCACTTGTGGACCGATTTTAAAAATTTAACTTTTGTTTTCTTAGTTACATCATTTACAAGCTATCCATGCCAGGTTTCAGAGTCAATTTCCAATTTTGTTCGTCTTTTGACTCGTCCTCCACCCCTTCGACCTCTTTTCCCACCATGTTAAATTCCCATAAGAAAATCAATATATAAAATCAATATTTGATGGAATTTCATCAAACATATTTTTTTTAGGGAGGATAACTTTTGTTACTGGTGAAAAAGTACTTTCAACATTTAAATATTTTTAGATTGATTGGAGAAAAACGTGCAATACAGATAGTAAATATTTTTCAGCAATTTGTCTCTTTCTCATCAAAAGTATATGTTGTTGTCACTCAGTTGGACCGTCTCGTCGAGATGGTTCAAATGAGTGGTAACAACATGCACTTTGGGTGAAAAATAAAAATAATCTAACTTTTTTATAACGCATGTCTATTATTCTCCATTCAGCCGAGGGATGGATTGTGGCCTTGGGGTTAGAACACCTGACTTCCAACCTTGTGGGTTCAAACCTCGCCTTAGGCATCACAAATAGTTTCAAAGTTATTGCGTTCCCATCATAAACTGATTCAAATAACGTCAATAATTTCTTTGGTCAACATTTATTCTCAAAACGGAAGTTCACACAGCTGCAGCACACGTTTTACTAAAACCTAACACGGACAAAGAAAACTCGGACATATTAATACTTAACCTGGATTGGGCACGGTTAAATAAAAGGCCTGACAAACACTCAAAATATATTTCATCCCACTGGTCTGTCGGATGAGACTTTAAACTGTGGTCCCGTCTCTCTATGACCTTAGCTGTTGGTGGGACGTTAAACCCATTCACTTTCACGTTTTGTTTTCATTCAGCCGAACATACCTTGAGCTGAACAGGGTTGGTATGGCGCTGTACCTCCAGGACGCGGCTCTGGGTGCGAATCAGGCGTACATCACCCAACTGCCGTTCCGCGATAAGTCAAAATTGCAGAACGTGAATAGCGGGAATAACAATTCAATGTACACAACACAATATCCCGGACAGGTGCGTATGGTTGTGTTTAAAGGTACATGCCCACGCAGTAGGCACACAATGTTCTTTATAGGAATTAAATAAGTGTATAATTGTGTCACTATTCCACCAGATATAAAAAGTACGAGTGCCCGCTATACAGATATAATCATTTAGTAATATTTATTTTACTGATAGTGACGCGCGGTGGTATCAGGCTATTTTCATATGCAAATGAGGCATGGTATTTGTTAATTATTTATACTAATTAAATGAATCACCTAAACAAATAATATTTTCGACAGATTAATAAGTATGATCATTGCACATCAACAAGTAATTAATTACAAAGAAGAAATAGTAATGTCAGTTAACATTTTAAGGAAACACGGTTGTCGCCCCTGATATCAGTGTGTGAAAATTCATGTGTGATATACGAAGTATAAAAATGCCAATTATATCGTCCGAAAATGGTTCATGACTATTCATTTTTCCCGAACAATGTTATATCTAATGTATGGACGAACAAAATATGCCTCCCTATATAACCTGGCACGTGGGCATGTAGAGAGTGGCCTGCGGCTCTCTTACCAGGCGAATTGCAATTCCTGGAAAACATTGCAATTCGCGTTCCCATTAATTGCAATTGGACCGCAATCGGACCTCAATCGGACTGCAATCATGTGACTGCGGTCCAAAGAGTTGGTTGCGGAATTGCAATACTTATAGAGCAGTTAGCGCTGCACTCCGCTTTTAATTGCAGTTTACGCTCATTTTTTTCTTTAAGCTGCGAAAGAATGACCGCTTTACGCTGCGCTATGCGGTCAAACCAGCAGACCACTCTGCTTGACCAATGCGGCAATAAAATCGAAATAGTTCGATTTCTTCTGACGAAAATATATATTTTCCTATCTGTATTTAGCCATTTAAAATCCAATAAAATATACATAAACAGTAGAATTAGGTGTATATATTTCACATATTATTAACATTTTGTTTATCGTAATCAGGGATGTCCCGGACAAGTCTTTCCAAACGCAATTTTAGCTTAATCAAATTTGCCCTCTTCCGTATCATGGCAACCTAATGGCCACCTATCGGGAATTTCAGCCATTTTTGAATATACTCTGATTTAATGAAATAACCCGTAGCATGACTAGAATCATGTTACGTTGCTTAAAGTCAAATTGTTATATGTTTTTGTCGGTAAACTAAAGGAAAATATGCGAAAATAGCCTGCTATTGGAATCCATCGGTACGGCGAAACCTTGACCGCTAGACAGCTAGACCGCAGAAGAGACCGCGTTTGGTACGCGTAGCGCTAAGTTTTTACCAAAAATAGCGAAAGAATGACCGCACAAACGGTATCGCGAAAGAATGACCGCACAAACTGGACCACGAAAGAAATAATGACCGCAGAAACGGTATCGCGAAAAAATGAACGCGAAAACGGGACCGCGATTGGACCGCAATTAGACTGCAATTTCAGAGGGGACGAATTGCAATTCAAGGACCGCTGGATTGCAATTCTTGGGAAGAGAATCGCAGGCGGGAGTGTACCTTGAACCCTTTCAACCCCTAAGTAACTGTATTGGATTTTTATATGTTAATTTCCAGACCAATCCAATCGTCACTGAATGAATTTCAGACTAGTCTTTGTTCTCAAAAATTTGAAAATAACTTGAAAATGGTGCAGATCCTGATGAGATTGCTCGTCACGAGCCGGCTCATCTGGATCTACACGTTTTGCTAATACCACTATGGCAGACAGGGCAGAGCATGAAATAACTGTGTTGCCGTCACCACAATGGAAATAAACCCAATTTCTTCACTCACAGATGTGTCTAGCTGTCGACTTTGATACGTTAATTTTGCAACCAACCCAATGGTCACAAAGTGATATTCAAACTAGTCCATTTATGAAAAGGGGGTGTTTTTGCTCTCAAAAAATATGAAAATTACTTTTCAAAAAGTGCAGATCCTGATGAGACGGCTCGTCACGAGCCGGCTCATCAGGATCTACACGTTTTGCCGATACCACTATACAGGCCTGTGCTTTTGAAAGGGTTAAAGCAATTCCGGTGTGGGTTGGTGGTTGTGAGCATACGAATGTTAAATTTAACAATGGGATTCCTCTTTACCTCAATCCCGATATCTCTGGTTTGGCCCTGACGTACATTGTTGGCTTCCTTGTTACTTGAGAGTTGAATCCGGGTATACCCAACTATAAAAGTAATACGATTATTACTATTCTGTTACTCCTTTAAAGTTGGGGTCCCATATAGTAGGCATAAAATGTTCTTTATATAAATTAAATACGTGTATTATTGTCACTATTCCACCAGTTTTAAAAATTATACAATCACAGATACAATCATTTAATAATATTTATTTTACTGATAGTGACTCGCGATGGTATCAGGCTATCTTGATATGCAAATGATTAAGGACATTTTTAAATTACTTAATTTAATATATTAAATTAAATGTGTCACCTGAAACAATAATATTATCGACAGATAACATTTAAGGAAACACTGTTATCGCCCCTGATATCAGTGTGGAAATTCACGTTTGATATACTAATTATCAAGTAATATTTTAAGCGAAATTTGCATTCCCTGTTTACTAATAATGGGAAATGAGCCCCAACCTGATGATTGCTCCCTTGGGTCTGTAGATGTAGCCGTTTTCATCAAAATTGCAAAGTATACTTATCTAGCAAAGTATACTTTGAGGGAGTAATCATTTATTTTTTCCAAAATGCATTATTTTATATAGAACTAACCACTGCATATATTTGATGATTAAAAGGACGCAGAATTATTATACTGAATTTATTACATTATCACAGCCAAAATGGATGTGATAATGTAATAAATTCAGTATAATAAAAATTCATAAATTTATCCTTAAATTGAAAATTTCTCCCTCAAAGTATACTTTGCTAGATAAGTATACTTTGCAATGTTGGTGAAATAGGTTACTGATTTCACCACAATTGCAAAGTATACTTATCTTGCTAAGTACACTTTGAGGGAGAAATTTTCAATTTAAGAATAAATTTATTAATTTTTAGCCGGGTTTTTAAAAAAACAAATCCCAGCTATTGGATTGGCGAAAGCCGGCCGGACGGCGGGCGGCGTCTGTAGAGCCGGTTTTTGTAACCCCCCGGTTTTTGTAAACCCCGCTAACAAAAACCGGGGGTAACAAAAACCGTTGACGTACGAGCCGGTTTTTGTAAACCCCCGGTTTTTGTAACCTCAAATATTAATATTGCGATACATGAAATATGATTGCTTCAAACCTTAAATAAAGTATGTTTGGGCCCGGCCCGACGTTCCGAGTTCGATACTCAAGCCTTTGGGCGGTGGCCGAGTGCAAATTTAAGTCTGTCGTTTCTTCCAATTGTTTATACATTATTGCCGAGTGACAGAAAATGTAATGGACTTTTCACGGCATAGGGTTAACAAAAACCGGGGGTAACAAAAACCGTTGACGTACGCGCCGGTTTTTGTAAACCCCCGGTTTTTGTAACCCCAAATATTAATATTGCGATACATGAAATATGATTGCTTCAAACCTTAAATAAAGTATGTTTAGGCCCGGCCCGACGTTCTGAGTTCGATCCTCAAGTCTTTGGGCGGTGGCCGAGCACAAATTTAACTCTGTAGTTTTTTCCAACATTTTCTACACTACCGTTGACGTACGCGCCGGTTTTTGTAAACCCCCGGTTTTTGTAACCCCAAATATTAATATTGCGATTCATGAAATATGATTTCTTCAAACTTTAAATAAAGTTTGCTTGGGCCTTGTAGAACCAACTATTGTTCACCCTCCTCTATTGTTACCTCTCAGTAGGTTCACCAATTCAATTCTCCTCGGCGTTAGTCAAAACAATTTATTATATCGGAGGTTTGGAGTTCGATATCGTGCACATTCACATGCCGATATCACCATTCACAAGCCGATATCACAATTCGAGTTGTGGGGGGGGGGGGGGTATACTGGAGTCAGGGTACCGTCTGTCCGTACGTGCGCGCGTATGTGCGTCCGTCACTAAACTTAACATCGGAGAAATATGTTATAACTTCTATTTCCTTCATCTACCATGCTGTGCCAAATCCACGACCGTCCAACCCCCGCTGATCACAAGGTCAATGTCAAATACTTGGTCTCTTTACAAAACTTAACATCAGAAAAATAAGTAATAACTTCTATTTCCTTCATTTAAAATTCTTAATATTTCACTCGTGCATTCCTCTAAGGCTCTACTATCATGCTGTGACAAATCCCCGCTGATCTCGAGGTCAAGGTCACATACTTAGTATCTTTACAAAACTTAACATCAGAGAAATTGGTTATAGCTTATATTTATTTCATCGAAAATTATTAATATTTCATGCATGCATTCCTCTAAGGCTCTACTATTATGCTGTGACAAATCCCCGCTGATCTCGAGGTCAAGGTCACAAACTTAGTTTATTTACAAAACTTAACATCAGAGAAATTGGTTATAACTTATATTTCCTTGCTCGGATCTGCTTCACATTTCACACATGCATTGCTCCAATGGACCTCTACCACCCTGTGACAAATTCACGTTCGTGCCGCCCCCGCTTATCCCAGAGTCAAGGTCACATGGCCACAGACTTGGAAAATGTTTACATATTTAGGTGTACCTGTGCCCACGCGGGGAGTATTCCGTAAGCCTCGCTTACTGACCAATCTAGTTGTGACGGGTAACAATAGGGGAGAGTAACAATCGGGATGACGGTAGAACCCCCTATTGGTCACCCTTGTATAACCCACTAGTGTAACCCAACCACTAGTGTAACGCCGGTGACATTAGTGGAGGGGTTATACTAATGGTTGATGTACGCGCCCACTAGTGGAACCCAACCACTCTTCCTCAGCCCATTCGTAATTTTCCAAAGATCAACATTTCGTTAAATATAAGGATGTTTTCACAAAATTTGCTGGAATTGATAATCACTGAAATATTTCATTGAAATATTGCGCATACATGTATATTTCAATGCATCAGCTGACTCTCCTCCACTGGGCTCCACGTGGATTACCTGCTTTTGAAAGTATTGTTTTATATACATGTGTGTCCTTTTAATTCACCATTGTAACATGTATCAGTATTATGTTACCCGTTATACAACCATAATATGTAAATAATTAAGCATATTAAACCGTAACATACGGAACATACTTATGTCATATTCGCACATCGAGATGGACCTGTGCTAATATGACTTTCAGTATGCGAATATTACATTTTGTTTCGTATAGTCTGGTTTAACATGAATAATGTTGCCAATAAAACACAACACGTTTCTTTATTGATTCTAGAATTTAATATTTGCGATTACGTCCTGAAATGTAATGGGATTAACGAACCTTTTTCACCGTAAGTTTCGCCAACTTTCACCATCAGTTAGTGGCCATATCGGCATTTTTCAAAGTGATAAAATGATTTACTATACATGGTTTATGTGTAAATACAAAATATACGTTTACTGACAAAACTCTTACAAGTGATCATGGTCTACAAATGGCGTCACAAATGTGGCTTTGATATAACAATGTACGCAATTCGCCATTCAATGTACAATGTATAGATACTATATGATCAATCGTGCTTTATGTCTATAGTGATATTTGCGCCGCCGGTGTACGGAGTCTAATAATGGACAGTATACAATTATTGACTTTGGAGTCGTTGTACACGAGATTTACGGGCCTTCGAAAAGTCATATTCACCGAAGCCGAAAGCCGAGGTGAATATGACTTTTAGACGGTCCGTAATACAACGACTCAAAGACAATACTTATTTTATTATATGACTTATGGTTTTGATGAAACCCGGCTGACATTTATGTACAAGTTTGCTTCAGTTTGCATCCATTGTGGCTGTTTTGCTGTCAAGTGCGAAGTACATTTTTAAGCTTGGTGCTCACTAGAAGATACTATTTGCGAAGTTTTGTTCAATTGGCTCTTCGTTTAACCGTGTCATGTTTCGGTTGCGTGATAAGTGACTCGCGCATCCAGGTCAATATCACATTTATAATATCACTCTCGAACTCGTCTGGCAAACGAGACGAGTCCGAGACTGATATTCAGCTGAATATCATATATGTCCGCAATCATGTGACCCTCTATTGGGGGATCCCATTGGCTATAATAATATACTTTGCACCACCAGTACGGAGCCTGATTATATGTACACTTACAGTGGGGTCAGCGTGTAAGTGCACACATGAACGAACACGACAGGTTGGTTCCAACCTGTCTGGTTCGTTCGTGTGTGCACTTACACGCTGACCCCACTGTACATGTAGACTTATATAAAGGAAACTGTTTCATACAAACATAAACGTTTCTGTAACTAAATGATAGTAGCGAACTGCGTCGTCCATCTAAAAGGTACATGGCCACTCAATACATCACACAATGTTCTTTTTAGGAATTAAATAAGTGCATAATTGTGTCACTATTCACCAGTTCTAAAAATTACGAGTGCCCGCTATACAAATATAATCATTTAGTAATGTTTATTTTACTGGTAGTGACGCGCGGTGGTATCAGGCTATTTTCATATACAAATGAGGCATGATAGTTTTTAATTATGTATACTAATTAAATGCGTCACCTGATAAATAATATTTCCGACAGATTATGAAGTATTATCATTACACATCCAAAAATGAATATCAGACAATACATATTAATGTCCGTTAACATTTTGAGGAAACGTTCGTAGATACATTTTGTTGTCGGCTGAGCAACATACCACGAAACAAAGTGCAAAAGAACGAACGTAAAATAAGGCAAATCAAACTAGCGTCGCCTCCATCTTATATCGTACATGGCAAACCACCCATGATCAAGTTCTCTGAGAAATAACCAGGCATGCCGCCATCTAGGAGTGTTAATAATACGCCGAACCTCCATGATCAGCGCACTACCTGAGCCAGCCACTCTCAGCATGCGGGCCACGGAACAGGGGTTAAGTACAGATGCTATTGCCTGGCTTGATATGTAAATTTGTGGTAGAGGTATTTCATCTACCGCGTCCGTAATAAAACAATTAACCCGTTGCAAGTTAAATCTGGATGATGGAGAGTCATACATGCACTGTTGAATAATCATAGAATTTCTCTTGGTAGAAGTTCGCGTGGTTCCCGCAGCTGTAATATTTTATTTCTTAGGGTGGCAAGTGCATGTGCATTGCAACCATCCATGTCCTGGTCCCCGTCCCTGTCGTCGTCATCGTCAGTGTCGTGATCGTCATCCATATGGTGATCATCGCCCCTGATGTTGTGATCATCACTATCGTGGTCATCGTCACTATTGTGGTAATCGTCACTAATATGGTCATCGTGCCGGTCGTGGTCATCGTTCCTATCGTCATCATCGTCTCTATTGTCGTCAACGTCACCATCGGTGTCATCGTATCTGTCGTCGTCGTCATCGTCGTCATCATTAATATCGTCATCATCGTCTCTATCGTCATCATCGTCTCTGTCAACATCACTATCGTGGTCATCGTATCTGTCGAGATCATCGTCTCTGTTGTCATCCTCGTCGTCATCGTTACTATCGTCATCATCGTCTCTATTGTCGTGTCACTTCTGGTCCGATGAATCCCTGCAGGCAGCAGTTAGACAGTGGGTCGAGGAAAAACAGTCCAGTTGTTTCTTGCAAGGAAATACAGCGCTGAACTCTCGCTGGCAGAAATGTATTGAATTGTCGGGAAATTATATCGAGAAAGAGGAAGTCAGTCGTGACTAGAAAGTATCTAGGCCGGTTACTTATTGACTGACCCTCGTATATATAATGGTTTGAATTACTGTGAACAACGACCGGATTGACACTATTGTTGAAAAACATAATACTTTGGCGGCCATTTTGAAAATATAAAAATATGTTCAATCTTAGTATAGTTTATATTAAATTAATAATGTATGTGATATTACATGTTGTTTAAACTTCGAAGGATCTACTGTAGAAAATGTGTAGATTATGGAAAACGACCTCAATGAAAGTAAAACACTAGTGTTTGGCAGCCATTAAACATTGCCGCCATTTGTTCAACCAGCTGCCGTTTAAGCGTTTAATAGAAAATATGCTAATGTGTCGCAGAATTGTACTCACCAAATGTTCCACATGGTGGGGTAGCGGGGTTCTTGTTGGCACAAGGTATAATACATTTATACATACATTCTGTCTGTAGGTACTGCTACTTGACCCATCATATTGATACTTGAGGCAGGAACTCACGAGCTGATATATGAAGATTTGTCGGTGAAGAAAGCGTAAAACCAAAACGTTTCGGATGTCAGTAGACGAAGTGACATCTCCACAGTTGACGTCAGTTTGCTGTGCATAATACCCGCACAGACCATACGGTTGAAAGTGTACAAATGAACATACACTCTGTAGAAATAAAATAGTTAAAGTACAGAATAAGAAAGAAATAACGAACCAATTCATTCACATTTTCTGTCATTCTGCTGTAGCATAGAAAGAATTTGAAAACAAAATGAATACAGTAAACCTGTCACTTGGCAACGGCCAAAAACCTTAAGTATCGAGCTCGAAACATTAAGGTTTAAGTATACAGCCACCCGCACGAACGATACTTTGCTATATCGTAATAATACTATTTGGGGCTACACAAACGGGTTTTTAGCAAAACCGTCGCGTACGTTCAGGGTGTTTGTAACACCTGGTTTTTATCATCCATATGCCATGAGAAATATCTCACATTTTCTGTCACTCTGCTACGATATAGAACAATTAACAAAAATGACATTCGAGTCTGCCAGTCGAGCTATATAGTGTAGGAAAAGTTGAAAACATACTGAGTTAAATTTTCGGCCACCGCTTGAGTATCGAACTCGGAACGTCGAGTCAGACACAAACATACTTTATTTAAGGTTTGAAGCAATCATAGTTCATGTATCGCAATATTAATATTTGGGGCTACAAAAATCGGGGGTTTACAAAAACCGGCGCGTACGTCAACGGTTTGTGCAACTCCGCTTTTTGTTAACCCTATGCCGTGAAATGTCTATTATATTTTCTATCACTCGGCTATAGTGTATAAACAATTGGAAGAAACGACAGAGTTAAATTTGCACTCGGCCACCGCCCAAAGACTTGAGGATCGAACTCAGAACGTCGGGCCGGGCCCAAACATACTTTATTTAAAGTTTGAAGCAATCATATTTCATGTATCGCAATATTAATATTTGGGGTTACAAAAACCGGGGGTTTACAAAAACCGGCGCGTAGTTCAACGGTTTGTGTAACCCCCGGTTTTTGTTAACCCTATGCCGTGAAATGTCTATTATATTTTCTATCACTCGGCTATAGAGTAGAAAAGGTTGAAAAAACGACAGAGTTAAATTTGCGCTCGGCCATCGCCCAACGGCTTGAGTATCGAACTCGGAACGTCGAGTCAGGCACAAACATACTTTATTTAAGGTTTGAAGCAATCATATTTGATGTATCGCAATATTAATATTTGGGGTTATAAAAACCGGGGGTTTACAAAAACCGGCAAGTACATCAACGGTTTTTGTTACCCCCGGTTTTTGTTAACGGGGTTTACAAAAACCGGGGGTTTACAAAAACCGGCTCTACAGCGTCCACATTCAATGTTAAGTTTTCTGTTCAATGTAAATTTCTCTGTTACTGTACAACCTAGGACCACCAAACTTTGACAGCTTCATAAACAAGGGGTGCCCACCACAGACCACTATCCAACATGTGACCTTTTTTTGACCTTCACCTATTTTTTCCGTGTGAACGCCATTTTCAACGTAAAGTTTTCCTGATTACAATGGTAGTTTTCGTGTCCAAGTCCATTTCTCTGTTTCTGTACAACCTGGAACCACCATACTTGACTGCCTCATAACTATAGGGTTACATTTGCTCGTCTATTTAGTTTTCTTTCAAAGAAGATGCCCAAACACAACGTGTCATGTTTGTGCCATTGTATTATCTGTTACCCAAGTATTGAAAAAACCCGGCCTTCGTGGTTTTGCCTGGTTTCTTGTTATACCCCCCCCCCGCAACGAGTTGTGCGGGGGGGGGGGGGTGTATACTGGAGTCAGGTCGTCCGTCCGTCCGTCCGTCCGTCCGTCCGTCCGTCCGTCCGTCCGTCCGTCCGTCCGTGCTAAATCAAAGACTGTCCAATCTCCGCTGATCCCATGGTCAGGGTCAAATACTTAGTCTCTTTACAAAACTTAACATCAGAGAAATATGTTATAACTTCTATTTCCATTCATCTAAAATGCTTAATATTTCACACATGCATTCCTGTAAGGCTCTACTACCATGCTTTGCCAAAGCCACGACCGTCCAACCCCCGCTGATCCCATGGTCAAGGTCAAATACTTGGTCTCTTTACAAAACTTAACATCAGAAAATAAGTTATAACTTCTATTTCTTTCATTGAACATTCTTAATATTTCACTCGTGCATTCCTCTAAGATTGTACTATCATGCTGTGACAAATCTACGACCGTCCAAACCCCGCTGATCCCAAGGTCAATGTCACATACTTGGTCTCTTTACAAAACTTAACATCAGAGAAATAAGTTATAACTTCTATTTCCTTACTTGAACATTCTTAATATTTCACTCGTGCATTCCTCTAAGTGTCTACTATCATGCTGTGACAAATCCCCACTGATCTCGAGGTCAAGGTCACATACTTAGTCTGTTTACTAAACCTAACAACAGAGAAATCGGTTATAACTTATATTTCCTTGCTCGGATCTGCTTCACATTTCATACACGCATTACTACAATGGACCTCTACCACCCTGTGACAAATTCACGTTCGTGTCGCCGCCGCTAAGCCCAGAGTCAAGGTCACAAGCCACACACTTGGATTTTTTTTTACATATTTAGGGGTACCTGGGCCCACGCGTGGGGTATTCCGTAAGCCTCGCTTATTGACCAATCTGGTTCACACATGCATTCCTGTAAGGCTCTACTACCATGCTGCGCCAAATCCACGACTGTCCAACCCCTGCTGATCCCAAGGTCAAGGTCAAATACTTGGTCTCTTTACAAAACTTAACATCAGAGAAATAAGTTATAACTTCTATTTCCTTCATTGAAAATTCTAAGCCCAGAGTCAAGGTCACAAGCCCACACACTTGGATATTTTTTTTCTTCATATTTATGGGCCTTGCTTACTGACCAATCTAGTAAATCTCAGGTAATTTTCCTCTCGCCGATAGGCAAGAGCGGATATAGCGTTAGTCATTGTACGTGCGCGCGTACATACGTATGTTAGTACCACCTTTCATTTTTCACTTCACCGATGTTGATAATATTTGGCCACAATGTGTTTGTTGGGATGGTGCTTTGTTTTACATATGATCCACGTCCGACCGCATAAGGTTCAGCTCACTGAGGACTTATGCTCACCTTGTTTGTAAGACCTCGTAAGGCAAATACGTTAATGTTGTTGATGTTTTTATTTATTATCAATGCTGCCAGCGAGAGGATTAACATCGTAATAATGATGCGCTTTTTCTCATTCAATCATTTTAGCGCGCCTTCCGATGGAAGAAGTGCTTATGACATACCCTCGGCGTCGTAGGCGTCCGTCTGTCTGTCCGTCCGTCTGTCCGTCTGTCCGTATTCAAAAATTATAATTTATATTATAATTATATTTTCTGTTTCCTTGCTTGTATTTGCTTCATATTTAACACACGCATTGCTCCAAGGGTCCTCTACTGCGCTGTTGCAAATGCACGTCCGTTCCGCCCCTTCTAAGCCCAGGGTCAAGGTCACATACGTTGTGCATCTCGAAACCTTAACGCTCGGACGCTCGGGTAAATGGCTTATATTTTCTGTTTCCTTGCTTGGATTTGCTTCATATTTCATACACGCATTGCTCCAAGAGTCCTCTACTGCGCTGTTGCAAATCTACGTCCGTGCAACCCCTTCTAAGCCCAGGGTCAATGTCACATACTTTGTGCATCCCGAAACGTTAACGCGCGGGTAAATGGCCTATATTTTCTGTTTCCTTGGTTGGATTTGCTTCATATTTCACACACACATTGCTCCAACGGTCATCTACTGCGCTGTGGCAAATCCACATCCGTGCCGCCACTTCTAAGCCCAATGTCAAGGTCACATACTTTGTGCATCCCGAAACCTTAACACTCGGTTAAATGGCCTATATTTTCTGTTTCCTTGCTTGGATTTGCTTCATATTTCACACACGCGTTTCTCCAGGGGTCCTCTATCTCTGCTAAGCCCAGGGTCAAGGTCAAATACTTTGTACGCTCGAAACCTTAACACGCTCTGGTAAATGGCTCATGCATTTTGTTTCCCTTATCCAGCACGTTGTGTTTTCAAATGTGCCAACGGTTCCTTTGTTGCCACCGGGCGCGCTTCGTTGTCCTCTGACAACTCTTATTTCCATTTCAGAGCACGCAATCCAACCCGAATAACCAATATCCGAATAACCAATACCCGAATAACCAATATCCGAATAGCCAAGAAAGCCAATTTGATTACAGCGAGTACCCACCTACAAACAACAATTACGGTAAGTGACACAGCAGCTGTGCACTCGTCCTGCCTGAGTTAAGATTATGGTGCATACTTGAGGATGATGCAGAGCTCCTGTAGCCGATTTCATCAAAAGTGCAAAGTATACTTATCTAGCAAAGTATACTTTGAGGGAGTAATCATTTATTTTTCCCAAAATGCATTATTTCATAGAGAACTAACCACTGCATATATCTGATGATTAACAGTATGCAGAATTATTATACTGAATGTAATAAATTCAGTATATTAAAAATTAATACATTTATCCTTAAATTGAAATTTCTCCCTCAAAGTATACTTTGCTAGATAAGTATACTTTGCAATGTTGGTGAAATAGGCTACAGAGCTGTGCACTCGCCCTGCCTGAGTTGAGACTACATGATGATGGTGATGCAGAGCTCCTGATAAGTTTTGTATCTAACGATTATTATACCCCCATATTTCAAATTCAATGTGTATTATACTTTGATTTTTTTGTGTTGTGTTTTTATTTTTTGTTTGGCTAACTAATTGTCTCGGACTTCAGCCAGACCTGTGTCACGTAGCAAGCATCGGCACAATCGTATATTAACTTTAAGCCGGTATACGGCGATAGTACCTATGCGCTACCCAAAGCAAGTCAATGAGTGTATCTGCTATTGACAAGCCCAGGAAAGTCGTTCCCTTGTCTACCAATAATAGTGAAATCATAATATATTATTGTCAACATACAGTCTGTACATACGACCACAGAAAGGGTTTTAACACAACAAATAGGCGTGTAATAATATTATACCGACAACTTTATTATGGAAATTTAATATTATAATTCATGTATAACATAAAACTGTCTACATATATGCAATGTGACTCAATAACAAAACAAAGGTGCATGGCTATATGATAAAAATAAAAATAAAAAGTATGTATTAATAGCCAGTGTAATTACCAAGCTCTGTGCATGAATTATATTAGGTTCCCATAGCAACCACTCAACAACACATGCACAAAACAAACCAAAACAACTTGGCTGCCAATATCATATTTGTCACATGAGGTACTGAGTACAATAATTTAAATTACATTTCTAGTTGTACAGTGCAACCTCTCTACAACAGCCACCCATGGGAAGAGGAAAAATTGGCTGTTATAGAGAGGTGGCTGTTGTAGGGAGGTTAATGCTGAATACAATTTTATCGTCTGACGTTTATTTATTTTCTTCAATAATTTTCTATAAAAACATGTTTTGACAGCATTTTAGAATCATATCCAATGGAAATGATTCTAAAATGCTGTCAAAACATGTTTTTATTGAGAAAGAATGCAAAATCAACATCAGACGACAATGTTCATGCTCAGCAGTGTAAGGGTTAGATATAGAGGAAATCATCCATTTGGGATATGAAATAGCGGCTGTTACAGAGAGGTGGCTGTTGTAGAGAGGTGGCCGTTCGGGGAGGTTCGACTGTAAAACATAAACATCACAAAAATGAGCCCGCAACGCAACTGTTCCAAATATGTATAATATGGTGTATTATATATAAAATTAGTTAATATATTATGTTTAAAAGTGGCATAACAGTAAATACGGTGGTACAATGCCATGTGAACAAATAAATAATGGTTAAAGATGGTCAATCGAAGTTAGTATTAGAAAATGTACAATGTTAGCAGGAGTTGCATGTTGTATTGTCAACATTTACGGTGAGTAGTATTGTAAATTAGCATACTGTATATCAGGTGGTTAGGATTGAAATAGGTTGTAAATGCTGGAACAATCACGTTACTTACTCACATCATAGATTAGAATATATTGTATGTTACAATAATATAATGTCAAAATAATATAAACTTCACTTCTGTTGCTTCTGTGTTCATGGTAAAGGTCAGAAATTCCTATGTAAAGGAGTAACATTTCTCACATAACATAGCCAAATTTGAAATATCGTACAATATCACAATATATGGTAATATTATGTAGAGAACAATAACATATACATATATGTATACGGTTTTGTCCTTGGGAGACAAAAATGGCGTGTTAAACGTTTTATACGTGCACGAACCCTCCACGCCACCGTAAGAAGATATTAACATTAGTATGCAGGTGTAGTGAAATTTTTTTAAATGTACCATGATCACACTAAATCAGTTACAAATCACCAGAAGTTAGAAAT
Source organism: Conchocele bisecta (assembly GCA_029237695.1). NCBI lineage: Eukaryota > Metazoa > Mollusca > Bivalvia > Lucinida > Thyasiridae > Conchocele > Conchocele bisecta. The sequence goes on from CM055275.1 coordinate 82,720,475, forward strand.
AAAACCGATTACATTGTAAATAATACCATTATATTGTAAATAATCAAAACAGGTGCAAAACTATATGTTTCTAATGTTAAGATAAATGAAAAGCATTAGGATTATGTCAGCGGTCAAATTTAGGGAATCTCCATCAAATAGTTTTGTAATTATAATCCTAGGGATGTATCTAGTACCATAGGTAGTGATACGTATACGAGGACGACTAGCACTCCGGTTAGTTATCAGTTAAAATTAGGGATAACCTTAGAGTATGAAAACCGCTAGGGTTAGGTTAACATTCAAAATTAGGGTTAGGTCAGTAGTCTAAATTAGGGAATCTAGTCAAAATTTGCTGAGTAATAATAATAATCCTAGGGAGGTGTCTAGTAATATAGGTAATGTCTAGCAATATAGATAGGGACAGGTTTGAAATTTATAAATATGGATAAGCCTTAGGGGATGTAAAGCGTTAGGGTAAGGGTAGCAGTCAAAATTAGGGAATCTCTATCTAATTAGTTTAGTAATGATAATAATAATCCTAGGGATGTGTTAAGTATCACAGGTAGTGATAATCCTAATAGGACGACAACTAACTCAGGTTAGTTAGCAGTCAAAATTAGGGATAAGCCTTAGAGTATGAAAAGTGCTAGGGTTAGGTTAATATTCAAATTTGGGTTAGGTCTGCATTCAAAACCAGGGGATCTTGTCAAAATTTGTTGAGTAATAATAATAATCCTAGGGATGTTTCTAGTAATATAGGTAGGGTTAGGTTCAATATTGAAAAATAAGGATAAGGGGATTGAAAACATTAGGGTACGGTTAGCAGTCAAAATTAGGGTATCATGTCCAAAATTGTTAAGTAATAGTAATAATTGTAGGGAATGTGTCTAGTAATACAGGTATGGTTAAAACTTAGGGGTGAGTAGTATTAGGGTTATGTCAGCAGTCAAAAGTAGGAGATAAATAGCATAAGGGACAGCTCAATATTAAAAACTGAATAATTAAACTAACCCACACTGTATAGTGAATACTGAATAAATAAACAACCCACACTACAGTTTGCACCTATTAAGCATCTAACGTGTATACAAAATTTAATATGGCTACAAACATTTATAACAATGCATACAATAGTTCAAATTGCAAGTTTACAATATCACCACCCCTGATGCTATAATAAAAAAAAATTATAATAAATTTGTTTTAAAAATATTTTAATAAAAAATTTTGTTCAAAAATATTTAATTTTTAATTTTTATTTTTACAAACAAAATAATTATTCTAAAAAATATATCCCGATTAATTTAGAAAAGAGGAATGTGTTGTTTGATTCCTTCATCAAAATAAGATAAACCAATGCAGTTCCATTTGAGATAGCACCTAGTGAGCCGGCTCATCAGGATCTACACTGTAAACATTTTATTATATATAATTATACACAAAGTGGCGACATTATAATTATAATCTTAGGGATGTATCAGGTACTATAGGTAGTGATACGCATAAAAGAACGACTAGCACTTTATAATAAAAAATTTTGTTAAAAATATTATAATAATTTTTTTTAAAAATATTTAATTTTTAATTTTTATTTTTACAACCAAAACAAAATTGTTCTAAAAAATATATCCCGATTAATTTAGAAAAGAGAAATGTGTTGTTTGATTCCTTCATCAAAAAAAATAAGATAAATCAATGCAGTTCCATCTGAGATAGCACCTAATGAGCTGGCTCATCAGGATCTACACTGTAAACATTTTATTATATATAATTATACACAAAGTGGCGACATTGTAATTATAATCTTAGGGATGTATCAAGTACTATAGGTAGTAATACGCATAAAAAAACGACTAGCGCTTAGGTTAATTATCAGTTAAAATAAGGGATAAGCCTTAGATATGAAAACCGCTATGGTTAGGTAAGTTAACATTCAAAATTAGGGTCAGGTCAGCAGTCAAAGTTAGGGAATCTTGTCAAAAATTGGTAAGTAATAATAATAATCCTAGGGATGTGTCTAGTAACATAGGTAGTGTCTAGTAATATAGGTAGGGTTAGGTTTAAAAATATATATGGATAAGCCTTAGGGGATGGAAAGCATTTGGGAAAGGTTAGCAGTCAAAATTAGGGAGTCTCTATCAAAGTCGTTTATTAATAATCATAATAATCCTAGGGGTATGTTAAATACCATAGGTAGTAATAATCCTAACAGGACAACTGCTAACTCAGGTTAGTTAGCAATCAAAATTAGGGTTAGTTAGCAAACAAAATTAGGGATAAGCCTTAGAGTATGAAAAAGTGGTAGGGTTAGGTTATCATTCAAAATTGGGGTTAGGCCAGCATTCAAAATCAGGGTTTCTTGTCAAAAATTGTTAGTAATAATAATAATCTTAGGGATGTGTCTAGTAATATAGGTAGGGTTAGGTCAATATATAAAAATAAGGGTAAGCCTTAGGGAATTGAAAGCATTGTGGTATGGTTAGCAGTCAAAATTAGGGCATATGAACCAAAAAATGTTATAATAGTAACACAGGTATGGTTAGGTCTTAGGGGTGAATAGTACTAGGGTTATGTCAGCAAATGAATAGCATTAGGGTTAGTTCAATATTGAACATTGAATAAGTAAACTAACCCACACTGTATAGTGAATACTACAAATTATTAAACAACACACACTATATAGTTTGCACCTATTTAACATCTATAGATTATACACAACAATATTACATGGCTAAAAACATGTATAAGAATGCATACAATAGTTAAAATTTCAAGTTTACAATATCACCACCTCTGATTTTATAACAAAATAATAATAATAATAATAGACCTGTTATTTTTAATTATTTAAATTAAATTTTTTCAAATTTTTATTTTTTATTTTTTACAATCATATTAATTATTATAAAAAAAATATATCCAGATTAATATAGAAAAGAGGAATGTGTTGTCTGATTCCTGTATCAGAAAATAATAAGATAAACCAATGCAGATTCATCTGAGATAGCACTTATTGAGCCGGCTCATCAGGATCTACACTGTTAAACTTTTATTATACACAATTATACACAAAGTGGTAACATTGTAACATTTCTAATAATTTATATTGGTTGAATATTCCGTAATATATAATATTGATTATCTACATAACCCCAGGTGAAAGTCATGATCAAAAAAGTGGAGCGCCGTGGCGTAATGGTTAGTGTGTCGGACTACTGATCCAAGGGTCGTGGGTTCGAGCCTGACTAGCGGCGTGCGTTGTGTCCTTGAGCAAGACACTTTATCCACACTGCTCCAGTTCACCCAGCTGTAAATGGGTACCGATAATTCGTAGTTGCTCTGTAAATACAAATTACCGGCTTCTCTCAAAAAATCTCTACCTCCGTTCTTTCTCCCATTCTTGGGAGACGGCATGCAAGGTCCTAGAGCCAGTGCCGCCGTTAAATATAAGCAAAAAAAAAAAAGATAAAACACTAAAAAATAGATAAGGCCAAAGTAATATATACAGTAAGTATATATACTGAGCAAAACTAGAAACGTCCCTCCATGTTTAAGGAAAGATTCATCAAAAACCAAAAGGGTTACTTTTAAAAATCAAAATGGAAAAATAAGTTCATTCATTTCTGTATCAAAGCCAATAAATTGCATTTGGATATCTTGTTAAATATTCGAGAGATAACCGGCCAAGGGCGGTAGGGGTCAAAATCAAAAATCACAAAAACTCAGAAATGTGTTACTTAATGTTTAGAGATGGAATTTCAATAAGTAATGTGGCAAATTCATTAAATCTCGTTAGTACCGAGTGTGGCCACCATTTGCATGAATGCATGCAATGATCCTACGCCGCATCGGCGTGACGTAACGCAATACCAGTGCGTTGGGCAAATTCCTCCATTCCCGTTGTAACGCCCGTGTAAGATCGCGAACATTGTCAATCTGATGGTTAGCTCGTGCTTTGCGGCCCAGCTCATCCCATATGTGCTCAATGGGATTGAGATCCGGGGAGACCGCGGGCCATGGCATGACGTCGACGTTGTTTTGCTGTAAGTATTGAGTGGTGACCCTGGCTACGTGAGGGCGGTCATTGTCGTGCATCAATGTCACACCAGGACCATGCTGACGGATAAATGGTAAGGCATGTGCATTTAGCACATCTGCAACATAACGTTGTGCATTGATGTTGCCCTGTACAACAACCAAATCTGTCTTCCGGTTTCCCATGATCCCACCCCAGACCATTACGCTCCCTCCACCAAACCTGTTCTTCTCAACAATGCAACAATCGGTGAATCTTTCATTTTTACGCCTGTATACCCGTAATCTTCCGTCAGCATGACTAACTGTGAACCGAGATTCATCGGTGAACAAAACTCGGTTCCAGTCAGCCCTTCTCCAGTTCAGATGACGTCGCGCCCATAACAGTCTGGCAGCACGTTGACGTTGGGTCATTATCTGACCAGTGTACGGGCGGCGTGCCCGGATTGGTTGGGCGTTACGACTTAACCGGTTGCGAATGGTCTGCCCTGAGACACCGTATCGCCTAGCAGTGACTGTGGCTGCCAATCGACGTTGACGTAAGTGCGTCAACGTAATGTAACGATCGGCTCTAGCCGTCGTTACACGAGGCCTACCAGGTCGCGGCCGGTCGTGAACAGCCCCAGTCTGCTGGTACCGGGCTGCAAGACGATCAATCGTCTTCCGACAGCAACCAAACCGAGGCGCGACCGCCCTGGCGGCCATCCCACCCGCAAGCATCCCAATTGCCTGATTTCGCTCGTTTTCGGAAAGCCGTGGCATATCGAAAACAGTGAAAAATTAAAAAAGTTTTTTAATTTTCCGAATAGCCCCTATCGCATGAATGGTACGACATGAACTGAATCACCTTATCGATGACAAGTATAGCGTGCACGTGCAAAAATCAACGTTCCGGTCACTGGCCGCTATGTAAACCGTGTGTATCGGCTAAACTCTACACGATCGTATTCTGAACATCGCCACGGTTTAAAATACATGTACTTTGAACATGTGGTACATACATAGACAGAGCTACACCGGCTATAAAACAGGGACGTTTCTAGTTTTGTTGAGTATAGTATTAATAAGCTAATAGAATATTTTTAAATGTTATAAGCTATTCAATAATAGGCAATATACTAAAATTAGTTATATGTTAGTAATTGACTCCAAATTGTATGTATATTTTTTATAAAATAAAAATGATAATAATTCTTTTTTAAAAAATAATTATTTTTAAAAAAACAAAAAAATTTAACGACAAAATTATATTCAATCAAAAAATGTGTTGTTGTAAAAATATATTCAATAAAAAAATGTGCTGTTGTAAAAATATATAATTCCACCCGGAGCTAAGTGGTATCGTAATAGTTCTGTCCTTATGCTATAACGGGAGCCATGCAGAATCCCATATCTAGATACCTTGTTTGTTTGTTGGGGATTAACGGCTTATCAACAGCTAAGTTCACTAAATTCCGGGTCACAGGGTAATACTAAATCCCATATATTATCTGTACAAGTATATGTACATGTTCAAGTACACATACAAATGGGGAAAAAAAACACAAAATCAGAACTGAATATTTATAGTACCAAAATATATATTCATCCCTGAAACCAGAACAAACCTAACCAAATGCCAGGCCCTTACCATAATCATAATCATTTGTGCCATTTGTGCCCACCCAGAAAAACCGTATGATCATAATAATACAATGTATTGAGACCATATAAGGTATCACATATTAGATGATCATCCAGAAAAATTATTATTACAAAAATAAATAAACAAGGTAGATAAAGATAAAGAAAAACTGCACAACTCCCACAAACATCACACACACATCTAGTATGTACATGCACAACGATTTTTAAATCATGTATTTATAGAATTGTATATGTCCACAAAGACGTGGGAAGAATTCAATGCATTGATGGGATCATTCCCATTAGGTCAAGTCTTTGCAACAATGCCAACGTAGACTCAATGTATACACTTAAAGTATAACAATAGACAATACATTGTTTACACAGGTGTGCTATCATATGCTGTAACATAATAAACTCAATATATAGTACTGTGCCTATGTATTAATTAAACAAACTTTAACATGCAGTGTTATTTATATGGCCACAACATTTAGTGTTGTACTTTAAAATGCAAAACTTAATTAAAATTAATATAGTTCGATAAACGTATGGTAGTAGCATGTTAAACTGAACTACACCAAGGTGGCTGTCTATAACATGATAAAGATATATGTACCTGATAGCACATATACTAACATGTGGACCATTCCTACGGCATGTCCGTCCACACCTTCATGGTACAATGTATCATGTGCCTGTCTTTAAAATGTTAAATAAATACTACGATAGTAGACTATACATTAACCTTTCTGTTTGCCTAACTTGTAGTGTCATACATGATGTGTATCATTTTCATTTCATTTTTTTTAATATTTTTTATTATTTTTATATTTTAAGTCAGGATGACAAAACGTACTTTTATCATATGGTGATATCGTCCAATATGTATAAAAATATGGTATAATGTTGTAACATTAGAGATTTCTTTTTTAAAAAAACTGGTAGAAAGCTGGAACATTGGACATTTTTAAATATAAGACAACGAAGGAGTATAGCACAAGTATTCCTCCATGCATTGTTGGAGGACTACTTACCCACTAGTTGGTTAATTACTAGTATAGAAATGCTTAACTTGGCTTGTAAATTGGACAATGTGTATATGGCAGAAAATTGAATTGTAGTCAATTTTATTTTTTTGTGTAGTGTCTAATGTTTTATCTAATTATACACATTAACATTTGAGTTTGGGTTGGGGATTGTATTTAGTATATATAGTCTAAAGCGTAATCCAAACACACATATTACAATATCTCCACCGTACAGAGCTTGTGTGGGGATTGTATTTAGTATATATTGTCTAAAGCGTAATATAAACAGTAGTAGTAAGGGAGTCAAAATGATACCACCTACCGTGATATCATTTATAACCCTCTATAATACCCCCACCACCCCCTAAAAATCAAAAATTGGTTAACGAGGAAAATTGTCTCCCGACAGCAAATTTATGAATTTTTGGAGAAAATAATTTTGAAAAGAGGGAGTCAAAATGATACCACCTCCAACCAATAGTTGGTGGTGGTATTGTAGTCCCAATTATATTGGTAATTGACTTTTGAAAAAATGGTTATAATAAAATATGATTAGAGAAAATGGATAATACAATACAATTGGAATTGAAAGTTTTTAATGCCTGTGTTGAAGAAGTTTACGAAGAATACGGGGGTTATAGTCCTATATATAAATTCTATAAAATGAGAACACCTAGGCGATATCGAATACATGGAAATTACCAGCGTAATTTAATTTACACTCCCGATAAAAAAGTTGCATTTACAATATTATACCGGCAATTATGTCAACTATACAAGAGGCAAATACAAACATTAAGACGGATAATGCGTATCGGATATGAAATAACTAGGTGTATTATATAAAATTATTAAAACCCAACGATTCGTTTACGAATGTACATTTCTACGATATCGCTTATAAAGATATGTATATTATTGAACAGAACCTAATTTATTTATGTTGTAATCACAACACCAAGCAGACGACAATGTTCCAATTACACGCGTTATGAAAATGTAAATTAGGTGTCCCACCTTACACGTATATTAAGTGTCCATTTATAGAGAGGTTTACACGATTACGTCTTCCGGGATGGAAAATAAACACACTGTAATATATATTACACACACGGTTATTTATACCCTTATCAATGGTATGTAAACGGGCTATCGATTTACACAGGTGGTGTACACCGTTTATAAACACTTGGTGAGGGTTATATAGTTCACGAATTTCCGGGATGGTTCGTTATTTAATTTTGTAAAAAATATTTATAATTTAAAGCTGAACACCCCCTATTATATGGAAAACATATTAATTAATATAATAAAATAATTAATTAATAAAAAATAACAATTTTTTTTATTTCATCAGCAAAGTTAAGTTTATATACGAGAAATAAACACAGTTCGGTGTCGGGACGCCGGCATTAATATCTCAACAGCGAGATAAGTTTCGCCACATGTACTTCACTCTGGCCGCTCTGCACATTATAACGGATGGAGGAAACGAAGGGGACAGGTCCGCGGTATCGGTCCAATGATGGGGTGTAGGAGATGTGAGTGTAACACACCTCGCTAAGCCGAAAAAATAAAAAAAATACAAGAAATTTAAGCGAAGGCTTAGCGGGGTGGTTTTTTTTTCTTTTTAAATTGTTAATAATTTTCCTAAAATTAATTAATAAATTGTTTACTGCACCAATATAATTAATTTTATAATTTTCTTTAAATTAATTATAAAATTAATTATTTAATAAAAATATTAATTTCCTCCGACTTTATCTCCAAGTTTTACCCTAAATTTATCCCAATCAGTACGCTCAATCTTGGGCATGGTGGCGCGCGCTTTGATTATAATATCATTCTTTAATTTTTCATATCTCCCCATTTCTTCCACCACGGATTCAAACTCTAAATTTGATATTTTCTTATCGGCCAACGCTTTGGACACCGTAACGTCGATGGTATTTTTCTTCGACCTGGCGAGAACAGATATTCTATCATGTTTTCTACATTTGTTCTCGAGTTTTCCACCCGACGCCCTAATTACCATATACAACAACCCAGAAACGGCCGACACCGCACATAAAATCCCCGCTACAGGAACCGTTATAATGGTGGATATAGTTGCAGCTGTCCCCGCCACACAACACAGAAACACTCGCCAGAGCCGTGCTAGGTGCTTCAGCCATGTTCACCGCGCGTCTATATTTTTTAGCGTTTCTTTTTCTATTTGTATATTCTCTAACTAAAATATCCTGCATAGCGACGATATTATTCAACCTAAAATCTGAACTTCTTTCGTTAATTGTACACAGTGTTGATGGAGTGGTATTGACAATTGGATACCGTGTTGATGGAGTGATATTGACAATTGGAAGCGGTGATTCGTTCATGATTTTCAATATATTAGTATTTACAAAGTAAGTTCAATTAACAATGAGACAATAGTGGAAGAACTCTCTAGGTCACCGATTTTCGTAACAAAGTTAATAACACTACCTTGGGAAAGTCTAATTCGATCATAACCGGAGAACGAAACCACCGTCGAACAATCTCCAGCGATTTTAGTGACTCCAATCCCCCGTTCTTCCCCATCTACTACAATAGATATCGCGACCACGCCCACAGGTTTACCACTAGCATTAACCGAGCAGACCGCCATTCGGATAACTTCACCTGCAGCTGTCATAGCGTATCCCCACATGTATTACTCGCTTTGGCACCGAACGAATATGCATAGTGCCCCTCAACCAATGGGCCCCGCTTCTCAGCACAAACTGTTATGGCACGTTTTAGCGTTTTCATTGTTCGCACTATTCCGGCAAGCGCACTGTTTGAGGTATATGCCTGAGTACGAATCTTATAAGAGGCCTCCTCAAGAGCTTTGGTCGCGGCTATACGATCATGTTTCAGTTTATCGGAAACTTCGGTTATCTTTCCGTCTAGTTCGGTAAGTGCCGCTTCTCTGCTGAGAGAGTCCTCGAAGCGCAACGCATCATAAGCCTCCGTAATGGTCGCCTGGTGGCCTTCTAGGGCTTTCTCAACACCCGACCGGGCTTCTTTTTGAAATTCGGTTATTTTCCCGTCTAGTTCAGCAACCGCCGCTTCTCTGATGAGAGAGTCCTCTGAGCGCAACACCCTATAAGCCTCCGTAAGGTCCGCCTGGTGGTCTTCTCGGGCTTTCTCAATACCCGTTCGGACCCCCTCAACCCCCAACCGGGCCTCCTTTCGAAATTCGGTTATTTTTTCGTCTAGTTCAGTAAGTGCCGCTTCTCTGTTGAGAGAGTCCTCTGAGCGCAACGCCCCATAAGCCTCCGAAATGGCCTCCTTGTGGTCTTCTCGGACCCCCTCAACCCCCGACCTGGTCTCTTTCAGAAATTCGGCTATTTTCCCGTCTAGTTCAGTAAGTGTCGCTTCTTTGCGCAACGCATCATAAGCCTCCGCAATGGCCTCCGCAAGGTTCACCTGGTGGTCTTCTCGGGCTTTATCAATACCCGACCGGGTCTCTTTTCGAAATTTGGTTATTTTCCCGTCTAGTTCGGCAACCGCCGCTTCTCTGATGAGAGAGTCCTCTAAGCGCAACACCTCATAAGCCTCCGTAAGGTCCGCCTGGTGGTCTTCTCGGGCTTTCTCAATACCCGACGTGGCCTCTTTTCGAAATTTTGTTATTTTTTTGTCTAGTTCGGTAAGTGCCGCATCTCTGATGAGAGAGTCCTCTAAGCGCAACGTATCATAGCCCTCCGTAAGGGCCGCCTGGTGGTCTTCTCGGACTTTATCAATATCCGACCTGCTCTCTTTTTGAAATTTGGTTATTTTCCCGTCTAGTTCGGTAAGTGTCGCTTAACCGATGAGAGAGTCCTCTAAGCGCAACGCATGATAAGCCTCCGTAAGGTCTGCCTGGTGGTCTTCTCGGACTTTATCAATCCCCAACCGGGCCTCTTTTAGAAATTTGGTTATTTTTTCACCTAGTTCGTTTAGTTCCGTATGCGTTCCTTCACGACTTTGTGTATTCACAGCCAGGGCATATTCTCTAAGTTGTGATAGTAGACTCTTGTGAATCTCGTCCGTGGCCACCGATATAGTTCTATTGATCAAGGCCTTTGTTTGTTGGGTAGTTAAAAAGTCGCCCTCTGTCAGGATGAATGTCCCTTCTGTCGGTTCCAAATTCTTTGAATTTGTCACCCAATCGGAAGAACTACCTGGTCCGTATATACTCATTTCAATAATGTTCATAATATATATATATAAATTACGAAAATGCGTTTAATTCTAAATAATTTTCTTAAAATTAATTAATTTGAAATTGGGTAATCGTTCTTCAACTCTCGCCCTTTATCATCAAGAATAGAAATCTTCAACTCGTGGATGTGTCCCGATTCCAAAACTTTCATCTCGGGGTGTGGGAAGTCTAAGGTCACAGTCTCGCCATAGAAACAGTCGCTGGCGGGCACGGTTTTCAGCAATGTGGTGGGAGTGCCGTCTACCGTGTTGTATGATGTGTTCACCCGATGCAGGTGCACCCCGAGAGTTTTTCGTGACGGCGAAGTTTACTGGGGTATCGCCGCGGTGCTCGCCCACGGGGAAGACAAAGTTCAACGGGAACTTAAACCCTTCATCCTCGTTGTAAGGGGATGCAAATTTAAATCCTAACATTGAGGCCAACCCCGGGGAGATCCTTAATTTTTTTCAGCGGACAATGTCGCATGCCTCGTGGCTTTTGAGAGGGGGGGCTATATCAGGCATATTCGTCGCGATTAAAGCTTGGACATCTCCGAAACCCCAAAGGCCAGGAAGTAATACGGCAGTTGTTTCCCAAAGGCGTCTCGCTACATTTGTACGATCGGGGTTATTGTTAATATCTAAAAAATCTCCAACATCTCCGGAATAGATAGCCTCGACCGTTTCAACGTTTTTCCACCCGACCGTGAACGTGATTGATCTAAGGCCTACCCGGCGTTGTCCGCCAGCAGGGGGGACGTTCTACCTCGAGCTGACCCCCCCCCCCCCCCCCCCCCCCCCCCCCCCTTTTGAAGTTCACAACTCCCTTTTTGAACATTAGTGATAGTAGCAAACATAATAATATCTTTCAATGGATACCTAAGCATTTAGCTTTAATTATAATGCAAAGTACTCGGTCGGTGGTAAATACAAGCAATAAGACGTTGTTAACCGCCTTGTACACCCAACCGTAACGGTTAGATCGGACAGTGGCTTTGCCACCAATTTCCCTAACATCTTTGAACAATATAGACTGCCCAAGATTACAACGATGGAGGCGGTAAACTGGTGGAAAGCAACACCGATGCAGTTTTGGCAGAACCAAATCAATTTCGCTGTATGGTGCGCAACAGCCGGGTGTGGAGTTTCACATAAAGACCATCTGACATCCAAGAATGTCATGCTCCGAAGTGTCTACAACTTTCACGCGTATTATACTATTAGGAGGATTCTCAAAGAACTAGGTATTTCACTACCTCAAGGTGATGCCTGGGATCCCATTTCCAACGCATACGACCGTATGGCGTTTGAAAGACTGTGTAACGAATTTAACGTTTCAAAAGACGCGGACTGGAGACAGAAAGCATTTCCTACCAGCACCGGCCTCGGGTACGTTCTCATTCGGGGCCAGTCCGGGAATTGGACGCAGACTGATTTTAGACACGATCACTCCGGTGACCACATCATCAGTCGGAACGCCGGGAATTTTGACCCCGCGACTATGACTTTCGGGCCAGAAGTGTCTCGAGGTCGACACTGTGGCGTGTTTTCTTGTAAAATGTTACCTCCGAAACGGGCTCACGTCGATTACATACATCAGGCTGCTGAGGTTCAGAACGCGTGGGGTACATTTATGTTAGATAAGGGTCTAGGGTTCACGCAGGCCGGGGTTACTCGCGTCAACGACTCCATTCGCACGTACGTCTGGGCCATCCTCGGCGCACAGAAGCAAACTCGCAGTTCTATACTGGGCACGGGAACAGCGTTTGATGCACAAAAACAATTCTTAGCACTTGTAGAGGACGCCATCTCAGCTAGGGTGGACCTGGAGAAAGCGATCCAGAATTATCAAGACGTTTTGCAGAATGCCAGCACTCCAGTAGACTATGATTTGGAATTTGGAATAGGTCTTTATATGGCGCCGAGCAATATGATACTACGAGACGACCCGGTTGACGGTTACAATAATCAGATCGTAATCGCCACCGCCAATCAAAAAATCGGCCACAACGGTAACATGAACACGGATATCATCAAGCGCACCCCCAACATGATCGGGTTCAACAGTGTTGAGGTTGTAAGTGGAACCGATTTCATAAAACCCCCAAAACACAAAATGGATACACACCCCTCAACACAATCGAACCCAGTACCCCCCAATTCGTAAATTGGATGCACCATGGAGTTCCCCAAATCCAATCATCAACAATGTTGGAACACCAATCGAGATTGGAAGCACAACACACGAGGGGGAGAAATTAGGGCTCGTCGTCGCCCTCGTGGCGATCGGATTATTTACGCTTTGGTTTTAGGAACTCTCTGGCGAAGAATAGTAGGAGACCGGCGATTGCCACGATTAAAGCCCAGGTATTTTTGGCTAGCCATCCGGCCGTTTTTGATAATATAGATAGCAAGTAAGAAACGATACTTCCGATCAGTCCAGGTAGTGCGGCAGCCGCCTTTTCGGCTAATTTAGCCAGGAGACTGGCGAGGGCTTTTAGTTGTTTGTTTACCCACTCCTTGGCTCCGCCGGATCGCGCGGGTGGTGGTGTGGGTGCTGGCGCGGGTGGTGGTGCCACACCAGCAGTGAAAGCTAGAACTATGGTCGATATAGACATGCTGATAGCAACGAGGATGCTTGCTATCGTGACACACTGCTCTCTGAACAGAATGCGAAGACGCTCACCGAGTGTAGTCTCCTCGTGCAGGACCCTCGAGATTGTTTCGCAGATCCGACTTATTTGGGTGCGGAGAGCCTCACGGTTAGTCGATGCAGCCTCCAAGCGAGCTTCTCCTCGTCCCGCAACGACCGCAGGAGTTTGTTGATCCGCTCGGTAGATTCTCTATCGTCACGGACTTCCCCAAGTTTTCTTTCTTCTAGCGCGATATGTTCATCCAGCGACGAGAGTTTGGCGAGGTTAAGGACCAGTTCGCCCCGGACCGTTTGCATAACCTTATCGAGGCCCCGGAGTTCGCGAAGAGGTAACGGTGGGTCATCCATCGTCCTGAGTATTTCGTCTATGTCACTTTCGTTGAGCTCCATCGTGTTAATAGCGTCGGTGGCTACTCGAGGGAGTTCGCTGAGCTCAACAGTTTCTATATCGGCGGCCGTCTTCGCCATCGTTTCGTCGGTAGACTGTAGGGCCTCTACAGCGCGGGTCGGCATAATGTTTTTACCCTTCTTCCAATCTACGAATCCTAGTTCGCTCCGTATGATTTCACCACCGCCCCGGTTTCCGGCAATGGTGCTCAGCGCTAGGGGTTTACCGGTCATCGTGTTAACTATTGAGATATTTGATGATTTTAGTTTCAACTTACCGTCCAGAGTCAATTCGAACTTGGAGTAGTCGCGACCACACCTTTGTCTGCCAAATTGTTGTAGAAGTCGTCTACAGCGGACTCGACTAATTCCTGACTCAGACTAATGGTGTTGGTAGCGCCACCTAATTCCCCCGATTGCGATTGGATTGGAACTGGAGGCTGTGTCAAGGGTGTTTCGTCATTATAATCATCATCATCACCATCGAGGTAATCGTCTCGGTCGCCCGTATTGAGATCGTAGTTGTCCATGTTAAAATCATCCATCTTTATAATTTTCTTAAAATTAATTATGTATTAAAGACAAAACCATACGGGTTTAATATAGATTCACTAAATTATGTCTTCGAGTCAATACGGTCGCAAACTCAATCCATACCGCAGACTGCGTGAGCCCCTCGGGGCAAAAGGCGTGAGACAGAGTGTCGTTATTACGAACAACCCATCGACGATCGACCAGAACCAGCAGCTCTTGGTCCGCTTCCCCAACCTCGGAGCTAACGACGTCATTGTGCAGGGGACTGTTCGCCTCGCTTTCACTATTTCGCTGACGTCGACGGACGAGGACCGAACCGTCGTTCAGAACATGGGTCGCGCCATAGTCAAGAAGACCATGATAACGATTTCTGGTAATGAGGTGATGTCGATCGATGACAGCGACGTCTACCATTGTTATCAGGACCTATGGAAGACGGCGCAAGAGCGCGAAAACGCTGTCTATCAGGGTATTGACACCAGCAAAAATAAGAACGTAACCAAACTTAGAATCGGGGCGCTAACAAGGCAGATAACAACGCGAGTGACAACGCGGTCGCGGCCGCTTACGGCAACCGCTTCTACATCCCGCTCGACTTTGAGTTGCTGGAGAGCCACATGCCCTACTATCAGAGTGCTTTGGCTGACCGCCTCGAATACGAACTAACGTTCAACGACTACGGCCGAGTTCTCATAGCCACCGACATGTTATCGACGTATACGATCGACAATGTTTAGCTGGAGTACGACATGGTCACGACGCCCGAACTCGCGCGATTGATCAGAACCCAGTACGCCGGGCGCGTTGCCATACTTTACGACCGAGTTCTTCGCCATCGCAAGATGACGAAAGACAAAGACGACACATAGTGGAATATTAACGTCAACGTACCCGCCCGCTCGATGAAAGGTATACTGATGCTGTTCGAGGAGGCTCGGTTAGCGCTCGGTGCTAGAAAAACCGACAGATTCTATAACCCCAAAATCACGAAGAGGTGACGATCGAGGTAGTCCCCAATCAACTCTACAGCGCGGGTCTTTGCGAGCACCAGCAGTGGGACGAAGTAAGAAAGCAGTTTGCTGCCGGGTCTAAGCGCTCTCCGGAGGTTGCAGCGGTTGCCAAAGACCTGCATCTCTCGTCCGTCTCCCTCGCGGAGTTCCTGAATACCAAATACGCGTTATGGCTAGACATGCGAGCCAGCGACGACGACCAAATACACGGCAGCGGACGCCAAGTTGAGAACGCTAGTGAGTGTGACGATCCAGATAACAAAGAGGCGGATGGAAATGGGCCATTGAACGTGTACTTATATATAATTACAGACGCACAACTCAACATCGAAGATGGTCGATACGTCTCAGCACTCTACTGATTTAATAAAAAAATCATCTAACGATTTATTAATTAATAAATTTGAAAAAAATTAAGAAAATTAGCAATCAATACCAATTCACGATTGGAGATGCCCACTCTGCCATAATATGTGGGCAGACAGGATGTGGAAAAACGGTTTTCATCCTAGACTTGCTCGAGGGCTCCTACCGCGATGCCTTTCGTCACATTGTGATCATGTGTCCCACTGTGCGGCACAACGATACTTATCAGCGGCGCCCGTGGATATGGACCGACCCTGAGGTATACGTTATTGACCCCGGTGATAGGCTTCACGATCGGCTGCGTTGTTTATACCAAAGATTCCAGGGTGAGCCCACCCTATACGTGATTGACGATTGCTCGGCCAAGGCGGCGATGACCAAAAAGAAGGACATGCTCTCCGAGCTCGCATTTTCTGACCGCCATGATAGGCAAAGCGTATGGATATCCACTCAAAAGTACAACCCCGTCCTCAAGGATCTGCGCAAGCAAACGAAATGGGTCGCCCTCTTTCACTGCGAGGACCGAGACTCATTCGATGACTGTCTTCGAGAGAATGACGTTATCCCAACGCGCGAGGAGCGCCTGGAGGTTCGACAGAGGTTCGACAGATGCTTTCGGAAACTAAGCACGCCAAGCTTCTGCTAAAGACTGATCAACCAACTGCTTACGAAGTTATCAATTAATTTTATAATTAATTAGCAATTACTTAATGCTCGTTAGTAATTGCCGAGTAAATGCTTAACAATTAATTTTAAGAAAATTAGCAATTACTGAACAATGCTGAACAAATGCTGAACAATGCTGAACAAATGCTTAACAAATGTTGAACAAATGCTGAACAATGGTTAACAATGTTAACAATTTGGTGCTCCGCTGCGAGCTTTGTTGCGAGCATAATGGTGATCATAAGTATCGGGTGGTGCGCTTGGCAATATAAAGTTAAAGTGATGAGACTTGTTAGAATAGTTAAATTAATTTTAAGAAAATTAGCAATAATGAACTGCGACGAACTTCTCGATCAGCTAATAGAAGAAACCTCAACTCCGACTGCCAACATCCTGAAAGATAATGATCCGACAGAGCAATCGGGATCAACTCCAACTCCAACGGCTGTTGGTATTGGGTTGAGTGCAACGACTCCGAATGAAAATGAAAATGCGGCGCGACGAGAGCGGCTAGCTGCGCTGGTTGCTGGGGGACAATCGGAGCATTATCTCGGTAGGCGTCTCTCAGTTTTTCAGGTGGATAAGATGTCAGATGCGGAGATCGATAAAATGTATGCGCGATACGAATCTAGGTTAGGTGCGGAGATGACAAAAACTCTTGGATCGGCGGCTATTCATTTGTACGCAACCACCGTTAGCATACTTCTCCCTATACCAAACACCGCGGGATTGATTGACGATCTAGTGACTGACCCTTTTATAGGTCACACTCTTAGAACAGCCTGCTGCTCAATTTATCACAAGTTTGGAATGTACTTAACTCCGCTAACAACCGCGTTGACCACGGGTAAACACTGTCAATTTGGACATATATGCCCACGAACTATAAGTCCTAATATTAATATCATAAATGCTGACACTAGACACACCCGCGAGAGTGACGGAACAGCAATCTCCAACAGCGTTGGGGATTGCTCCAACCCAATCGAACCCGATTGCAGCACTTCCAACTCCGATTGATCCTCCAACCCAATCGCGATTGGAGTTGGGGGTTGCACGACATAAAAACCCAAAAAGGCAGGCAGCTGGGAGGGCGGCGGCTGCCACCCGAAAAGTTAAACAAGATAAAATACTCGCCGAGCTTCGAGAGGCTAAACAGTCGTTGAAATCGGGGACGGAGACAGCAAAACATCTGAAGACAGAGCAATCGGGTTCAACATGTTGAGTACAACAACACCCCCAATTCACGAATTGGAAGCACACTCAACACCCAATCGAGGTTGGACGAATCCGATTGAACCCCAACCAATTCGCGAATTGGAGTTGGGTTGTTGGTGGTGGTCTTGGCAGTTGTTGGTGCCCTGTCGTGTGTAAATACCCCCTATTACACCAATCCTTTCGAAAAAACAAACCCCCATCAATTCATCCAAAAACTATACGAAACACCAATCGCGATTTGATGCGCCCCATTTAAACATTGATCGCGACCCCCTTTTTAATATGCAATATTATAATGGCTGAACAAGATGGTAAAATGTTCGTGAATGCGCTTTATCATGCCGTGGTGATATCGGGTTTCAGTATCGGGTATGCTCGACTATCAAAGATGACCCTAGGAGGGTCCGCTCCCAAATTGGACTTTACTGTGAGAGACATAGGGCTCGCGACCTTAGATGTAGCGGCCGCAGTTTGGACCCGAGATTATCTAGTTAAAGCTGGAATTCTACCAGTTAATATAGGGAAATAAATGGCTTCAATCGCAGTAATAGTAGGTGGTGCACTTGTAAACGCATTGGCTTTCAGCGGTAGCAACTTTATATTCTCGAAAATGAGAAGCTCGAACGTGGATGAGGAGCGTAAGCGTCACGATTTAGCTGTAGAACAACTCAATAGCGCAAAGGAAGCATGGTCGAAAAAACGAACCGCCCATCTGGACTGGGTCAACGAAGAGATTCGCCGCGAAAATCACGCCGCACAAACTTTTCAGAACGTTGAATAAGCCAACCGCGAGTAAACCCGCTGCTTGGCCATATCCGGCATAAAAGGCTCGCGCCTTGCGTGGGAGCGATCGATGAAGCCCCAACTTTTCAAGATTTCTATTGTACCGTCCAGAGCCCCAAAAAACACTAAAGACCGCGAGATCGCGTTTCAATTTCGTCGTGGGAATGGGTGTTTTCTGGTTGGGTGAGTCGGTATCGTCGGCTACTATATCCAATCGAGATTTTAAATTAATTATTTTAAATCATTTTTTTTATAAATATATATATATATATAGAACGATGTCAGTTGACGAACTTTATTTTGCTATGATTGATGTAGGCTACACTGCCCTTAAACACCGCATAGCTGGCGCAGGGGGTATGATTCGTCTGGCCCGAGATTCTCTCGAGACTTGGCGCGAGGATGAAAAAGCGGCCACACTTTTCGCAAAGCGGATGTTATATTCATCCACCAATCCTGGGGGATATGGATTTTCCAAAGTTCCTTCAGAACTTAACCTCCAATCGCGATTGTACTTCCAACAAAGGTTTATTATTATCGACGCAGTTACCGGACGATCTGGCGAGGGCATGTTGGAGATTGTCCGTTATATTAGAATACATCGCATGCGATGAACACGCGCAAACTTGATACCAAACTATCGGTTCGCCTAGCGCGCAAGCTAGCAAGGTTTCAGAAAACGCTGTCAAGGAATGGCTCAAGAAGCAGGCCATCTGGCAGATCTATTTACCCGCGCCTCACAATATTCCGCGCCCGAAATTCGACGTGCCGGTACCGAACCAAGTTCACCAAGCGGATCTCCTGTTTCTCCCTCACTATCGCGTCGGTCGCAAGACGTACAAGTACGCACTGAGAATCGTTGACGTAGCGAGTCGTTATAAAGGGGCTGAGCCGTTGGCCACTAAAGTGTCTAAGGAGGTGGCCGAGGCTCTCTCCCGAATATATAAGAGGAGTCCTCTCAAATGGCCGAATCTTCGCCAGGTCGATCCCGGCCGCGAGTTCATGGGTGCGGTCTCTCATCTATTGTCTAAGCACGACGTTTCTGTCAGACGCGGCCGCGTCAACATCCACCGGGACCAGGGGATCGTGGAGCGCTTCAATCGAACCCTGGCTGAGAGACTGTTCGGACACCAATACGCTAAAGAACTTGTAGACCCTCTTTCGCGATCGACCGAGTGGGTGGCCAGACTACCCGCCGTGGTCTCCGCACTGAACGGAGAGGTGACCAGATTGATAGGTAAGAAGCCTGTAGATGCTATCAAGTTTAAAAGGGTGACGAGCAAGCCCTCTGCCGTCTCGCGCGGGCGACCCGTTGGTTTAGAGGAGCAACGGCTTCCATCGGATATTGACGTCCGGTACCTCTATCAACCGGGAGAGCTCGAAGGTGGCAGCCGCCGCGACTGATCCCGTGTGGTCTCTCAATGTATATCATCTAGATCGATCTATTACCAAGCCCGATGAGCCCGTGCTCTACTATTTGGATGATGGGCCATCTCGAGGGTTTGTTCGCCAAGAACTTCTTATGGTGCCTTCTGACACCCAGCTACCCCCGGATCGTCAGAGTCTTTAGATTGCTAATTTTCTTAATTTTTCAAAATTATTAATTAAATAAATCATTAGAGAGGTTCTGTATGTATTCCGTCTGGTAACACGCGTCTTTTATCGTAGTATGCCGAGAGTCCTAATTTGTGTTGACTGTACTTTTTCATAACGCCGTCTTTCATTTTAAATCCTCTATTTTGTGCTACATCTATAATGTGTTTTCCATCTTCTGTAGTTTCACTTAGTACTCGTTTATATCTATCCCAATTTAAATTGTTAGTTCTCTTGGACATTCCTTTCGCAGAGTTTTTATTAATTTTAATTTGTTCCAAATTATCTTTAGTGAAATTAAATTTTTCTACAAAATAACACTTACTAGATAACGCTATCGCCCTATCTCCGCTGAATTCCATTTTGAAAAGTCCGGGCTCTCTTTCGCTCCATTTATCCCAAGCCAACCATTTCCTTTTCTTGTTTTTCAAACCCGTCTAGTAAGTTAGGTCTTATCAATGTTTTTCCACTAACTCCTATATACATACTATCTGTATCCATCTGTATTAATTCAAAGTCTTCTCTTTTTACGTATTTGTCAAGAAATTCGTAGTAAAATTCCAACATTCTCAATTTAGCTAGTTGATAAACCGCTATTCCACAATGGAATGGTCTCTTTACCGCACACCTGGGTTTTCTTGAAGATATTTCGTACGTATCTCCTATCTCTTCCAAATCGTCAAAGAATGCAGATCTTAATGCTTTGTCAACACAGGTTTCGTTTTGTGTATATGTCGTATTTAAATGTCTCTCCGTTGCCTCTATCATTTTTCCACAACACGAGTTTCCTAATAATTTCATTATGTCGGCAACTGGTTTCTTATTTGGTTCTACATCACCTGTTCGTCTTGCGGCTGTAACTTCTTTTGCGAACCATTCGAATGGTTTTCCGCTAATATAATATATAACACGATGAACTCCAGTTATTTCTAGGCCGTGTTTTAAATACCATTTCAACAGTGGAGCGTACAGCAATACTTTAGTGGCGATCATAGATCCCACCAATTTTTTTCCATCTCCTCTTGTTAGGCCAGTATCTTTTAAATATTTTAACATGTGTGTGGGAACTTCATCAACCTCTACTTCTCTGTTTATAAATATTGGGGACATTTCAGAAAACTTATCTTTTAAGTTGTGTGGAACTTCTACATCCACCTCCGCAAACCCAAACCAGTCTCCAGATAAAACTCTTTTACAAAACTTTTTAATAAATTTAGGGTTATGTGCGGTATCTATATGGTGTATAGTTTCTCTCCCACACGGCATCTCTTAATTAACGTAGATAAATATAACGCGTTTGCATCGTACCCCAAAACAGCCTTGCAAGGTTTGGAACCCACTCTATTATTTGAAACACCAGCTTCTGCATATCGTGTAAATACTATTGATGGACCGCCAACTAGAGCGTCCTTCATAATTTCATATGTTTCTTCTTTTGGTGCATATAGAGCATCCTCCGGTATAATCGTCTTTGAAGATTTTTGTTCTTTAATGGTTCCTCTCAATAAATATTGTATAGTTACTCCAGGTAGTGTTACCGCATCTTTAAAAATATCCACACCTCTGTGTTTATAAAATTCACACTTTTTTTCCACCGCTTCTAGGAACGGTGCTACATCTAAATCGTTATAATATTTCAACCAATCTCTGAAAGTTTTCATATTATTTTCTTCGACATTTACTTAATTCTGTTTCATCTATTAACTTTTTCCCAGATAGTTTGGAATACCAATTCTCTATATCCGGTAGTCCTGGGTAATCCAGTTTGTCTGGAGAATCGAACCACTCATAAGGAAAGAAAGATTTCTGTCCTTTGCATTCGTAGGCTTTTATCCAACTATCGTAACTTACACCAGGTCCTAGATAAAGTATTACATCAAGAAATCTAAACTCTGGAGTAAATAGAAATATTGTTGCGTTTGCACGTTTTCCGACCATTACTTTCTTTGTTGTTGATGCCAGTTCGCCTACTAGGTATTTCTTTATTAAGTTTTGTCGTACTTACTGCTGTTAAAACCTATAACCGGTACTTGCTCTATCCACTGTTCGATCTTGGCGATTTGGTTTTTACGTAAATGTTCCGTATTAAACCCATATCTTGACCGCACTTCTTCTCTTATAGCTTTTCCCCTGACTTTCAAATCTTCTACGAATTTTTCTATAAGTTTTGCGGGATCTTTATCACAAATATGAGTTACTGTTCCTGAGAAATTATCTCCTATACTAACGCTTACCGGAACGTGCTCGGCTTCGTACTCTAGAGTTTTATTACCGAGAGGTTTTCTAAAATTCTGGGTTGAGATATGCCTCAAAATCGTATACTATCTGATATGGATAAAGAGTAGTGTCGCAACCGATCTTTATGTCTTTACCCGTTCTTTGAAATTCGCATTCCCACATAACTACTAGGTTGAATTCTTTGCTTCTTCTAATAAATGTATCTCTGCTCATAGTGGATGCACGTTTTTCTTTGCTATGCTTCGCATGAATCTCACACCCGTGCCAGTAACAGCCGTGATATTGATATACGGTATTGGTTTCCGTACAGTATCCATCTACTGGAGCTCCTAAGACCCATCTTTCACCCCCGTGTCCACACTGTTCGTGGTGAATGTGAATTCCCTCGCGCTTTTCCACAGAGTACATCCAATCGATCGCCCCATAAATGTTAGAACTTTTTGGGTAGAACGCTTTCTCGAACGACGAACGCGGGCGCTCTAAATAATTACCATCACATATTACTTTTGTGTCACCTTTCATACATGTTGGTCCGTGTCTTTTCATATTACTCGCTTTCGTGAATTTCTGCTTGCAATTATCGCAGGCGTAAATTTTAGATAGGTTTTTAAGGTTTTTTTTTGTTTTTTTTTTTCAGAAATGCGTGATTATTAAACAGTCCTATTGTCATTGGTTTATTACCTATTGCCTTATTGTGTGCAGGTACCTTTTTCAACCACCATACGTTACATTCGGTGGGTTGATATACTTCTATACCGATATTAAAAAATCTCTTCAACCTTTTTCAGATCTGAAAAGGAATTGGTGAAACCACATTACTACCAAAATAGCTTACTAAGTTCTTTCGCCTTTTCTGTACAATCTGTCGGGTCTTTTATCTGTCATATGCATAGCTAGACACCTGAAAAGACAAAGGTCGTCATTATACTTATCTAAAGAATACATACCTTTTTTATTCTTCAGCCATTCTGGAAGTTCTCCTCCTGCTGCTTCTTTGGATTGTAGTCCCAAATCTATTCCCCTACTACCCTGTATTAGCTTTACGAAAACCTCTACCCATCTTACAAACTTCCACTTTGTATTCGGTTTCGGTCTGTCTATTTTATCGGACATTATTCGTGTTTGCTCCTTATCTGAGAGCCATTTTTTAACGGTTTTCATTGATGATAGTGGTTCGCTACCGAGCTTTTTGTGCATTATTATAGTTACAGGTTTTCCATTTTTAGTTTCCTCCATATGTTCTAGCTTGTAAGAATATGAATATCTCAAATAAAAATTGGTTGTTATATAAGGAGCGAGTTTATCGGACATGCGTTCAAACCCGTTAATGTCAATGTTTTTACGAAAGGATAATGTTTACCCGTCTTCCATTTTCTACCTTTTCCAATGTTTCATTGTGAGCCCCCAATATTTCTTCACCTTTTTCCACTATCGTGCGAACTATAGATCTTTTCTTATTATTTGGTATTTGGTCACCTGTGTGTCTAATTGAGACAAATTATTGGTGCTTGAAGGTTTTATTACACTAGCCCTTAACTCCGCAATACTTTCTTTTTTGATTCTGTTACCAACTTCCTCCGCTTTGGATATATCATTAAATGCCCCTCTTTTATAGGCGTGGGTAAACCGCTTCATAAACACCTTATTCTTTGTGGCGTTTATCAGCTTTTTCAACCCCCTAACTCTCAACCGTTTACTATAAGTAATCCCTAGAGATTCGGCTTCTCTTCTCAAACTTTCTATTTCTGCTCTAGTTTCTGGCGTTATCATATTTTCTGTATATACCTTTGTATATATACTTTTGTATAACCTATAAAATGTATCTGTTCAATTGGACATCAAAAATTTACATAATGTTTTTTTCATGTCCAATTGAACAGATAAATTTCATAGGTTATATACATATATAATGGAGTGTGTGACTTGTTGTAAGACGTTTACGTGTAAAGACTATCTACGAAGGCATCTAGCGAGACGTAGAAAGTTTCCTTGTGTCCCCCCACAAGTTCAATGCGCCAGATGCCCTTGCAAATTCGTTAGTGCCCAAACTCTTTGTAGACATAAGCAACTACGCTGTCAGGTGGCTAAAGGTGAACGTGGTAGACAAGAGCTGGTAGAATTAGTTGCTGATCTGCGAAATAAATTAGCTATATCGGAGGAGAAAAATGAGGTGTTGGAATATAAACTATTGTACTTACTTGCATGAATGATTTCGACTTTTTTCAAAAGTCAATTACCAATATAATTGGGACTACAATACCACCACCAACTTTTGGTTGGAGGTGGTATCATTTTGACTCCCTTACTACTACTTAAACACACATATAACCCTGCCTGAGTTGAGACTACATGATGATGATGATGCAGAGCTCCTGATAAGTTTTGTATCTAAAGAGTATTACACCCCCATATTTCAAATTCAACGTGTATTATACTTTTAAATTTTATAAATGTATTATTGATTTTTGTCTTATGCAATAGGGAACAATGATAACAAAGTAAAACACATTTAAAAATTCACTTATTTGAGCTGCAAAAAGCAAACACTGTTTGCTTTTTGCAGCTCATCTAAGTAAATTTTCAACTTTATTACTGTAGTTTAACTACTCAATTTTAAAATCAATGCGTATTTTCACATTGCTGTGAGTATTTTGTACTCACTCCCACGTTTGATGCGTATTCTGCTAAAATATGTGTGTAAAATACGCCAATACGCACCTTATCTGGAGCGCTGGGATGATGGTTGTGGAAAGGAGAGTGCCATGTATACATTTTTGTATTTCAAGATACTTGAATATTGTGCTTGAAATACAGCAGCTTGATTGGCTGAGCCTGAACTGTGCTACTGCTCAGCCTCAGTCAATGAAACTGTTTGATTGCGAGATGGCATTGCCAATGGATGTTGAGAAGCGTTGATAATCTGGGAGAGATTAATGCAGGGGGTTGTGTATACACTGAATAGGTACAAAATTACTTGCAACTATATCTACACTGTGAAAATGGCAATTTTACCAGTGAAGTCCTTCCATCAGAATTAGAAAATGAAGCAAAATTTGTATATTTCAAAGCCATTTTCTCCTATTTTGCGTGCGAATGTGGTCACATTAATATAGTTTGTTGACTCTTTGTAATACAAGTGCGTGGTTGGTCGGGCAAACGTGGAGGCGTATGTTAACGGTAGGAGTTCCTACCTTGGGATTGCCTAAAACACCAGTAGCCTATTTCACCAAAATTGCAAAGTATACTTATCTTGCTAAGTACACTTTGAGGGAGAAATTTTCAATTTAAGAATAAATTTATTAATTTGTATACGCCAAATTTGGTATACATGTTTATCACGGCAATACGGCGTCGGCGTCGGCGTCGGCGTCGGCGTCGGCGTCGGCGTCGGCGTCGGCGTCGGCGTCGGCATCGGCATCGGCATCGGCTCGCATCGGCAGGCGGCATCGGCATCGGCATCGGCATCGGCATCGGCATCGGCATCGGACGGCGTCGGCATCGGCATCGGCATCGGCATCGGCATCGGCATCGGCATCGGCATCGGCATCGGCATCGGCATCGGCATCGGCATCGGCATCGGCATCACGTCACGGACTTGTAGTTGGTTAGGTTTTTCAAGCTTGTATATGGAATACTACTGGCCCTACACCCACCATACTTGGAAAACTTCATCTCCGAGTGACGTACATCAATAACCCCTGATCTATATTTGACCTTGACCTACATTTCCTCTTGAATTACTTAGTTAATTCCCCTTGGTTAAGGTTTTTAGTCAACCTTGGTTAAGGTTTTTAGTGAAGCTTGTACATGAAATACTATTATGCATACAGACACCATACTTGGACAACCTTTTCTCATAGGGATGTACATCAATAACCCCTGATAAATATTTGACCTTGACTTACTTTTCCTCTTGAATTACTTAGTTAATTCCGCTTGGTTAATGTCTTTAGTCAAGCTTGTATATGGTATACTGCTGGCCCTACACCCACCATACTTGGACAACTTCATCTCCTAGTGATGTACATCAACAACCCCTGACCTATATTTGACCTTGACCTACATTTAACCTTGAATTACTTTGTTAATTCCCATTGGTTAAGGTTTTTAGTCAACCTTGGTTAAGGTTTTTAGTCAAGCTTGTACATGGAATACTAGTGTGCATACAGACACCATACTTGGACAACCTTTTCTCATAGGGATTTACATCAATAACCCCTGATCTATATTTGACCTTGACCTACGTTTCCTCTTGGATTACTTAGTTAATTCCCCTTGGTTAAAGTTTTTAGTCAAGCTTGTAGATGGAATACTCCTGGCCCTACACCCACCATACTTGCTACTTTTATCCTTGGATTACTTTGTTATTTCCCCTTGGTTAAGGTTTTTAGTCAAGCTTGCATATGGAATACTCCTGGCCCTACACCAACCATACTTGGAAAACTTCATCTCCTAATGATGTACATCAATAACCCCTGACCTATATCTGGCATTGACCTACATTTAACCTTGAATTACTTACTTAATTTCCCTTGGTTGAGGTTTTTATTCAACCTTGGTTAAGGTTTTTATGCAGGCCGCGGCCACCTTGTTTGTCAAGCTATGTGTACATCGACAACCCTCGTAGTCGAGCTATGCTGTTTTCCAGCTCTTGTTATTTTTTGCACTCTGTATCCTTGTCCACGCAATAACTCGAGTTTCTCTTCACCGCTCGTAACCAAATTCGGTATACTTGTTTATCACGCCAAGACGTAGAAGCCTTTTGATTTTGAACATTTCTGATAACTTATCTCCCCTTGGCGGCCATTTTCATTGTTTGCCCTCTGTATCACTGTCCACTCAAGTTCCATTTCACCGATCGTAACCAGATTCATTATTATACATGTTTATCACGGCAAGACAAAGAATCTGTTTGATTTTCAAAAAATTCCAATTACTTATCTCCCCTTGGCGGCCATTTTTATTGTTCGCACTCTGTATCCTTGTCCATGCAATAACTCAAGTTCTACTTCACCGCTTGTAACCAAATTCGGTGTACATGTTTATCATGGCAAGACGAAGAATCCTATTGATTTTGAACATTTTCCAGTAACTTATATACCCTTGCCGGCCATTTTTTATTTTCGGACTCTGTATCTTTGTCCACGCAATAACTCGATTTCTACTGGACTGATCGTAACCAAATTTGGTATACATGTTTATCACGTCAAGATGAAGAACCCTATTGGTTTTCAGTGAGTTACCTCCCCTTGTTGACTGGCCTTGCCTCGACGGGCGTATATTGTGACCTTCGGCATTCTTGTTATTGTAAATATTCAGTTCTGATCTTGGGATTTTCTCCCCATTTGTACATGTAATATTTGGGATTTAGTACTAAACCAATTGAACCGGCCTTAAATGGCCTTAGCTGTTGATATGCAGTTAAACCCCAATAAACAAACAAACGAACAAAACTTGAAATACAGATCAAGATCACACGTTATTTTCCAGCATAATATGAGAGTTTGTCTGTGAAATACGCCAACCTCACTTTATTTACACGTTTATATCTTGCCTTATTTCTCAATAAAAACATGGTTTGACAGCACTTTATAATCATTTCCACTGGAAATGATTCTAAAGTGCTGTCGAACCATGTTGTAAATTATTCTAAAGTGCTGTCAAAG